>AP025055.1:7542404-7574284 GCA_036186865.1 Eustoma russellianum | reverse complement strand
CTGAAATTTTCAGCATGTGACATAAGAGAGATATATGTTGAATACTTACCTTTTGTAGCTTCTCTCTTTGATTCATCAATATTGTATGATTGATCCTTGACCAATCAATATGCCAACAAGGCTCCACATGTGCTCCATCTCAGTTGTAGTAACGTTGGAATGTGTATGTACATGTGCTGAAATTTATTTTTGCTAACTTTGTAAAATAGCGCACATTTAATAATACACACATGTTATATTCCAATCAGCCCTTAATTTAATTTTCTAGAACACTTTAAGATGTATATCATATGTAAAAAGTGTCTAGATACGTGTCACATGATGCTCAAGAAAAACGTTCCATGTTATGTGCGTAGAAAACCGAATTTTCGATATTTATCAATTACCCGATTTTTCTCTAATTTAAATTCCAACTTTTGCACATGATATATATATTATGTTATACATAATATATATAATATATATACTTTAAATTTCAGCACTTGGCTGATTTAAAGTGGTACCATAAACATGTGACAAAATTAAAATTGGAATCTTCACATTTTGGCCTAAATGTGGGGTGATTTGTGTGTGCCAACATGGAAAGTATTTTTGGCTGATCACACCATGTGTAGCACGAACTTTTCATCAATGTTTGATGTATATGGGCTGGCCATTTATTTATGGCAAGTATGTGACACGTTGGCGAAGTTTCGGTATTCGCCCGATACGACAAATTTCGGTTTAGAACCTTTTATCGTGTCGTATTTAATTTGTCATCACCATATCTTATATCATATGATATAGGACCTGAATATACTCATAAATATGAGTTAAGTATAGTGGTGTGACGTTAACGTACGTACGTAAGATATATAACGTGTCGGTAGTACGTTGGAATACATGTGTACGTGCCTTTTTCAAAAAATCTGAAAAAATATATATATTATGTATATGTGGCGTGTTTAATAAGATGGGGAGGAGGAGAGAACTTTCCTTCCTTGGCCTTGTTGCCTTTGTGCCTTTTCCAAATGAATCTTCCTTTAATGAACTACTTAGTTTATTAAACTAAGTACTTCACTTAATGAACTACTTTAGTTCATTAATGGTGGCACCTGAAAATAGTATAAACTCAACAAATGTTCGCCATATGATGTAAGCTTTAATGCTTCATGGCTCGTTAGTACGGCAACATAATATATAAGCTAAATAAGGCAAGTAATGGCAAGTTATCATGCACACATGTACACTTATGCATGTTTATATCTTATGCTCGTTTTTGTGCACATTTCAATCATGCATTTGAAAATCACTCAAATCCCTTTTTCTCTACAATCTCCCCCTTTTGATGATTTTCAAAATAACTTATGCACATGATTTAAATCCTATCGCTCCCCCTTCAATTATGCATAAAAGTCTTTCTCTCTCCCCCTTAATTTATGCAATTAGTCTTTCTCTCTCCCCCTTAAATCATGCTTTTGCTCCCCCTTTATTTTGAAAAGTAAATCAAAAGATGCCTGAAAAAAAATTATGCATTTCATATTACGTGCGTTCTTAAGGGTTATTTATTCAACCCTTTGAAAATGTCCCTTTTGGTACCCAAATTTGGGTGACCTTTCTAGGTCTTCCAAAAGGTGAGAAAGGTGATGACAACGCAACATAATAAACTTTTGGTGCGACTGTATCTGGCCTTTGGCCAAGAACTCCTTTATACGCATTATATGTAGGACGTTTTGGATATGTCCTTGTGTTTGTATGCGTAGTGCTTGGATGGATTGAATGCCGTGTATGCATCACTCTTTTATTTTCATATCTATATGGTACAACATTGTATTTCGCATGATATGATGAAGAAGTGGGGCGTGATGAGGGAACATGCAATTTTCGCGTCATCTTAGACGCCACTTGAGACTTTGGGGTGTCTATTTTCTTAGACATAACAAACTTTGTTGGTTTGGTTGATACTTCATTTGTATCAACGTATCCCAACCCCGTTTTATCACTGTCATGCTTTTGTGATGATATAATGTGATGCAGCATGTTGGATCCTATATCAAACTGTTTCACCTTTTTCTCTACATCGGCATTCCTTGATTTTAATTTTGAAATCTCGGATTTCAATTCAACGTTCTCGGATGTCAATGATGAAATTTCAGATTTTAATGCATTGACGATGCATGATGACTCTTCTTTAGAATCGTTTAATTGAGCGACAAGATTTTCGTTAGAAGATTCTAACAATTTCTTGTCTTCAATTAATCGCTTCTTTTCTTTTGCAAGAGTCTTTGAAAATTTATGCAATTCTAAATATTGACTAAATAAATCATCATATGAACATTCAGAATCAGAATCAGAGTCAGAAGATACCTCATTTGATGCTTTAGATGTAAAGCATACTTGTGCCTTGTGTTCTTCCGTATCATCAGTCTCAGAGTCGGATATGTCACTCCAAGTGGAGGCTTTGAATGCTCTTCTCCTTTGCTTAGGTTCTGAGACGAGTCTATTCTTGTTCCGATCCTTGTCAGGGTATTTGTTTGTTTGTTTCTCTTTATTAGGGCAGTCATATGATAGATGTCCAAGTTTGCCGCATTCATAGCACTTTATTTCCTTATTTTTATTTTTATGATCCTTAGATGAGGTAGACTTATGTTTAATCGATTTTCTCAATATTTTTCTTAATCTTTTAGCCATTGTCATCAAGTCCTCATCATCGGAATCTGTGTCACTATCATCTACGACGTATTCATTTGATTTAAATGCTATAGCCCTATCATTATTAGAAATGGACTCAGAATGTCTTAAAGAAAGTTTGTTTTCGTATACCTTAAGTGATCCGATTAGTTCTTCTATTTTAATCGATTTGGTCTCTTTTTTTTCTTCTATGGCCGTTACTTTAGGGTCCCACTCGGATGGAAGGCTTCGCAAGACCTTTTGTACCTTTTCCTGCATAGTGAAGGCTTTGCCAAGAGACTCAAGAGAATTGTAAATGTTAGTCAAGCGTAAATCCATCTCAACAATAGACTCATTTGGCAATAATTTAAAGGACTCAAGTGTGGACATAAGCATATTAATTTTGGACTCCTTTACTTGGATAGTCCCTTCATGTTTCATTTCAAGAATATGCCACATCTCTTGAGCACTAGAACAATTAGACACATAACTAGCCTCACTTTTACTTAGGTCGTTTAATAGTAGTTGCATAGCCTTAGCATTCATACTAAGTTTCTTTTTATCATCACTCGTATATTCTTGTCTAGATTTAACAACTTCTAGTGTGACTCCGTCTACGGTGGATGACTTAGATGGAACAAAGGGACCATCTTCTATAATCAACCAAAGATCAATATCTATTGCTATAAAGAAAAGTTTCATTCTTACCTTCCATTGAACGAAAGACTCACCGTCAAACAGAGGAGGCCTTATGATTGACATTCCTTCTTGCACGGTGCTATGACTAGTGGATGCCATCTCACTGAATCGTTGGATCCTTTGTAGTGAGTGTTCCTGTGCTCTGATACCAATTGTAGGATCTGCAAGGCACCACTAGAAGGGGGGGTTGAATAGTGGGTGCGGAAAATGTGGTTTTTAAAATTTCTTTAAACTTGAACAATTCAAGTTCTGAAAACAGTTTTTGTTTTGAGGACCAGTTTTAAAACGTTTTGAAAACTAGGTTTCAGGTATTCAAAAATTCTGAAATTTGGAGAGAACTTAGACTCAGATGTTATAAGTATCTCCTAAAAATTTCAGATTAAAATTCAACCTCTAACCCCTTGAAAATTCGTTGGTGGTCAGATTGCGCAAATCTGCCAGAACCGATACACTAATTTAAAAAATTTATTCCAATTTGTACACAACTCCAAATGCTTTGAAAATTTAACCACTAACCCCTTATATGTTATATTTAAATGGGTTGAAAATTTTTTGAAAAATTCTTTTGGGAAGTTATCCAAATACGATCAAAGTCTCAACCTTTGCAAGCCTGAAAATCAGACTTCACTAGTCTCAGAACTTTGGACGTTTGAATGACTTATACTTGTCCAAAAGGGTTGAAACTTGCGCCAAAAGAACCCTAGAACGTGTGACTATGTTTTCGGAAAGTTTGGTAATTTTTGAAATTCGTTTACTATTTTTACGAACGTTATTAAAAACAGTAAATAGTGTTGAAACAGAAAATCAGTGCTGAAAGTAAATGACACCAAGAATTTTATACTGGTTCGGTTATAAACAACCTACTCCAGTCTTCAAGGAACACCTTCCTTGGTTCACACTAATCACACACATGCAGTACACCTTACCGCAGGGTTGATAGAGTTACACCTAACTCCAACCCTTTACAAACCTTGTATTGCGAGTACAATTCACACGAACACCACCACCTCGCTAGAATGAAGATTGATCACACCTTGATCAATCTTTTACAAAGATGTATGAATGGTGGTTTATCTCAAGCCTATTCAAGATTGAAATAATATGAATACAATAGGCTTTACAAGAAAATAGAAAGAGAGAGAGAATGTGGAAGAAGAAGAACTAGGCTTTTTAAGCACTTTGAATTTTGCAATGCTTGGCCTTGTTTTGTTTGCTCTTCTCTTCTCTTTTTCATTGCAGCCGTCCCCTCCTAGGGTTTCTCCCCTCTTGAAAATTATCTTTTAAGTCCTTGAGAGAGTGTAAGACATCATGGTGACAATGCTTTGCTTACTTGGCATCATTCTATTGGATCATCATTTAGTCTTTGCTTACTTGACACCTCTTTATTGGCTCAATGTTGTCATCATTTGATGACTTGGAAAATCTGAAATAATCACTTAAAACATGTGCCAATATCAATCATAAAATCATACCATAAGTCAAATATTTCATCATAAATTGCAAGACAAGAAACCTCTCCTTTTCAAGCTCAAAAAATCGGCCATTATCACCTTGCCATGCTGAATTTTCAGCATGTGCATTATGAAATAAAATTCAGATTATTTACCATTTTTCTTTGAATTTTTATCATAAAAATGAATCAACAATATATGGTAAGTCTTGCTATCAATTGATGAATGAACTTGGACACAAAAGGAGTGAAACAATCGGCCAGCACACCTTCACACATGCTGAAAAATTTCAGCATGTGTGATATGTAGAATATCACACTTAATTACCTTACATAATATTCAAATCATTTCCATAACATCTTCAATTAATCCTTTAATAAAAAATTGACAAAATATGTCACCTTAAACATGAGAAAATCGGCCATGATAATGTTAGTATGCTGAAATTTTCAGCATGTGACATAAGAGAGATATATGTTGAATACTTACCTTTTGTAGCTTCTCTCTTTGATTCATCAATATTGTATGATTGATCCTTGACCAATCAATATGCCAACAAGGCTCCACATGTGCTCCATCTCAGTTGTAGTAACGTTGGAATGTGTATGTACATGTGCTGAAATTTATTTTTGCTAACTTTGTAAAATAGTGCACATTTAATAATACACACATGTTATATTCCAATCAGCCCTTAATTTAATTTTCTAGAACACTTTAAGATGTATATCATATGTAAAAAGTGTCTAGATACGTGTCACATGATGCTCAAGAAAAACGTTCCATGTAATGTGCGTAGAAAACCGAATTTTCGATATTTATCGATTACCCGATTTTTCTCTAATTTAAATTCCAACTTTTGCACATGATATATATATTATGTTATACATAATATATATAATATATACTTTAAATTTCAGCACTTGGCTGATTTAAAGTGGTACCATAAACATGTGACAAAATTAAAATTGGAATCTTCACATTTTGGCCTAAATGTGGGGTGATTTGTGTGTGCCAACATGGAAAGTATTTTTGGCTGATCACACCATGTGTAGCATGAACTTTTCATCAATGTTTGATGTATATGGCTGGCCATTTATTTATGGCAAGTATGTGACACGTTGGCGAAGTTTCGGTATTCGCCCGATACGACAAATTTCGGTTTAGAACCTTTTATCGTGTCGTATTTAATTTGTCATCACCATATCTTATATCATATGATATAGGACCTGAATATACTCATAAATATGAGTTAAGTATAGTGGTGTGACGTTAACGTACGTACGTAAGATATATAACGTGTCGGTAGTACGTTGGAATACATGTGTACGTGCCTTTTTCAAAAAATCTGAAAAAATATATATATTATGTATATGTGGCGTGTTTAATAAGATGGGGAGGAGGAGAGAACTTTCCTTCCTTGGCCTTGTTGCCTTTGTGCCTTTTCCAAATGAATCTTCCTTTAATGAACTACTTAGTTTATTAAACTAAGTACTTCACTTAATGAACTACTTTAGTTCATTAATGGTGGCACCTGAAAATAGTATAAACTCAACAAATGTTCGCCATATGATGTAAGCTTTAATGCTTCATGGCTCGTTAGTACGGCAACATAATATATAAGCTAAATAAGGCAAGTAATGGCAAGTTATCATGCAGACATGTACACTTATGCATGTTTATATCTTATGCTCGTTTTTGTGCACATTTCAATCATGCATTTGAAAATCACTCAAATCCCTTTTTCTCTACAATCTCCCCCTTTTGATGATTTTCAAAATAACTTATGCACATGATTTAAATCCTATCGCTCCCCCTTCAATTATGCATAAAAGTCTTTCTCTCTCCCCCTTAATTTATGCAATTAGTCTTTCTCTCTCCCCCTTAAATCATGCTTTTTCTCCCCCTTTATTTTGAAAAGTAAATCAAAAGATGCCTGAAAAAAAATTATGCATTTCATATTACGTGCGTTCTTAAGGGTTATTTATTCAACCCTTTGAAAATGTCCCTTTTGGTACCCAAATTTGGGTGACCTTTCTAGGTCTTCCAAAAGGTGAGAAAGGTGATGAGAACGCAACATAATAAACTTTTGGTGCGACTGTATCTGGCCTTTGGCCAAGAACTCCTTTATACGCATTATATGTAGGACGTTTTGGATATGTCCTTGTGTTTGTATGCGTAGTGCTTGGATGGATTGAATGCCATGTATGCATCACTCTTTTCTTTTCATATCTATATGGTACAACATTGTATTTCGCATGATATGATGAAGAAGTGGGGCGTGATGAGGGAATATGCAATTTTCGCGTCATCTTAGACGCCACTTGAGACTTTGGGGTGTCTATTTTCTTAGACATAACAAACTTTGTCGGTTTGATTGATACTTCATTTGTATCAACGTATCCCAACCCCGTTTTATCACTGTCATGCTTTTGTGATGATATAATGCGATGCAGCATGTTGGATCCTATATCAAACTGTTTCACCTTTTTCTCTACATCGGCATTCCTTGATTTTAATTTTGAAATCTCGGATTTCAATTCAACGTTCTCGGATGTCAATGATGAAATTTCAGATTTTAATGCATTGACGATGCATGATGACTCTTCTTTAGAATCGTTTAATTGAGCGACAAGATTTTCGTTAGAAGATTCTAACAATTTCTTGTCTTCAATTAATCGTTTCTTTTCTTTTGCAAGAGTCTTTGAAAATTTATGCAATTCTAAATATTGACTAAATAAATCATCATATGAACATTCAGAATCGGAATCAGAGTCAGAAGATACCTCATTTGATGCTTTAGATGTAAAGCATACTTGTGCCTTGTGTTCTTCCGTATCATCAGTCTCAGAGTCGGATGTGTCACTCCAAGTGGAGGCTTTGAATGCTCTTCTCCTTTGCTTAGGTTCTCAGACGAGTCTATTCTTGTTCCGATCCTTGTCAGGGTATTTGTTTGTTTGTTTCTCTTTATTAGGGCAGTCATATGATAGATGTCCAAGTTTGCCGCATTCATAGCACTTTATTTCCTTATTTTTATTTTTATGATCCTTAGATGAGGTAGACTTATGTTTAATCGATTTTCTCAATATTTTTCTTAATCTTTTAGCCATTGTCATCAAGTCCTCATCATCGGAATCTGTGTCACTATCATCTACGACGTATTCATTTGATTTAAATGCTATAGCCCTATCATTATTAGAAATGGACTCAGAATGTCTTAAAGAAAGTTTGTTTTCGTATACCTTAAGTGATCCGATTAGTTCTTCCATTTTAATCGATTTGGTCTCTTTACTTTCTTCTATGGCCGTTACTTTAGGGTCCCACTCGGATGGAAGGCTTCGCAAGACCTTTTGTACCTTTTCCTGCATAGTGAAGGCTTTGCCAAGCGACTCAAGAGAATTGTAAATGTTAGTCAAGCGTAAATCCATCTCAACAATAGACTCATTTGGTAATAATTTAAAGGACTCAAGTGTGGACATAAGCATATTAATTTTGGACTCCTTTACTTGGCTAGTCCCTTCATGTTTCATTTCAAGAATATGCCACATCTCTTGAGCATTAGAACAATTAGACACATAACTAGCCTCACTTTTACTTAGGCCGTTTAATAGTAGTTGCATAGCCTTAGCATTCATACTAAGTTTCTTTTTATCATCACTCGTATATTCTTGTCTAGATTTAACAACTTCTAGTGTGACTCCGTCTACGGTGGATGACTTAGATGGAACAAAGGGACCATCTTCTATAATCAACCAAAGATCAATATCTATTGCCATAAAGAAAAGTTTCATTCTTACCTTCCATTGAACGAAAGACTCACCGTCAAACAGAGGAGGCCTTATGATTGACATTCCTTCTTGCACGGTGCTATGACTAGTGGATGCCATCTCACTGAATCGTTGGATCCTTTGTAGTGAGTGTTCCTATGCTCTGATACCAATTGTAGGATCTGCAAGGCACCACTAGAAGGGGGGGTTGAATAGTGGGTGCGGAAAATGTGGTTTTTAAAATTTCTTTAAACTTGAACAATTCAAGTTCTGAAAACAGTTTCTGTTTTCAGGACCAGTTTTAAAACGTTTTGAAAACTAGGTTTCAGGTATTCAAAAATTCTGAAATTTGGAGAGAACTTAGACTCAGATGTTATAAGTATCTCCTAAAAATTTCAGATTAAAATTCAACCTCTAACCCCTTGAAAATTCGTTGGTCGTCAGATTGCGCAAATCTGCCAGAACCGATACACTGATTTAAAAAATTTATTCCAATTTGTACACAACTCCAAATGCTTTGAAAATTTAACCACTAACCCCTTATATATTATATTTAAATGGGTTGAAAAATTTTTGAAAAGTTCTTTTGGGAAGTTAGCCAAATACGATCAAAGTCTCAACCTTTGAAAGCCTGAAAATCAGACTTCACTAGTCTCAGAACTTTGGACGTTTGAATGACTTATACTTTTCCAAAAGGGTTGAAACTTGCGCCAAAAGAACCCTAGAACGTGTGACTATGTTTTCTGAAAGTTTCGTAATTTTTGAAATTCGTTTACTATTTTTACGAACGTGATTAAAAACAGTAAATAGTGTTGAAATAGAAAATCAGTGCTGAAAGTAAATGACACCAAGAATTTTATACTGGTTCGGTTATAAACAACCTACTCCAGTCTTCAAGGAACACCTTCCTTGGTTCACACTAATCACACACATGCAGTACACCTTACCGCAGGGTTGATAGAGTTACACCTAACTCCAACCCTTTACAAACCTTGTATTGCGAGTACAATTCACACGAACACCACCACCTCGCTAGAATAAAGATTGATCACACCTTGATCAATCTTTTACAAAGATGTATGAATGGTGGTTTATCTCAAGCCTATTCAAGATTGAAAGAATATGAATACAATAGGCTTTACAAGAAAATAGAAAGAGAGAGAGAATGTGGAAGAAGAAGAACTAGGCTTTTTATGCACTTTGAATTTTGCAATGCTTGGCCTTGTTTTGTTTGCTCTTCTCTTCTCTTTTTCATTGCAGCCGTCCCCTCCTAGGGTTTCTCCCCTCTTGAAAATTATCTTTTAAGTCCTTGAGAGAGTGTAAGACATCATGGTGACAATGCTTTGCTTACTTGGCATCATTCTATTGGATCATCATTTAGTCTTTGCTTACTTGGCACCTCTTTATTGGCTCAATGTTGTCATCATTTGATGACTTGGAAAATCTGAAATAATCACTTAAAACATGTGCCAATATCAATCATAAAATCATACCATAAGTCAAATATTTCATCATAAATTGCAAGACAAGAAATCTCTCATTTTCAACCTCAAAAAATCGGCCATTATCACCTTGTCATGCTGAATTTTTCAGCATGTGCATTATGAAATAAAATTCAGATTATTTACCATTTTTCTTTGAATTTTTATCATAAAAATGAATCAACCATATATGGTAAGTCTTGCTATCAATTGATGAATGAACTTGGACACAAAAGGAGTGAAAAAATCGGCCAGCACACCTTCACACATGCTGAAAAATTTCAGCATGTGTGATATGTAGAATATCACACTTAATTACCTTACATAATATTCAAATCATTTCCATAACATCTTCAATTAATCCTTTAATAAAAAATTGACAAAATATGTCACCTTAAACATGAGAAAATCGGCCATGATAATGTTAGTATGCTGAAATTTTCAGCATGTGACATAAGAGAGATATATGTTGAATACTTACCTTTTGTAGCTTCTCTCTTTGATTCATCAATATTGTATGATTGATCCTTGACCAATCAATATGCCAACAAGGCTCCACATGTGCTCCATCTCAGTTGTAGTAACGTTGGAATGTGTACGTACATGTGCTGAAATTTATTTTTGCTAACTTTGTAAAATAGTGCACATTTAATAATACACACATGTTATATTCCAATCAGCCCTTAATTTAATTTTCTAGAACACTTTAAGATGTATATCATATGTAAAAAGTATCTAGATACGTGTCACATGATGCTGAAGAAAAACGTTCTATGTTATGTGCGTAGAAAACCGAATTTTCGATATTTATCGATTACCCGATTTTTCTCTAATTTAAATTCCAACTATTGCACATGATATATATATTATGTTATACATAATATATATAATATATACTTTAAATTTCAGCACTTGGCTGATTTAAAGTGGTACCATAAACATGTGACAAAATTAAAATTGGAATCTTCACATTTTGGCCTAAATGTGGGGTGATTTGTGTGTGCCAACATGGAAAGTATTTTTGGCTGATCACACCATGTGTAGCATGAAATTTTCATCAATTTTTGATGTATATGGGCTGGCCATTTACTTATGGCAAGTATGTGACACGTTGGCGAAGTTTCGGTATTCGCCCGATACGACAAATTTCAGTTTAGAACCTTTTATCGTGTCGTATTTAATTTGTCATCACCATATCTTATATCATATGATATAGGACCTGAATATACTGATAAATATGAGTTAGGTATAGTGGTGTGACGTTAACGTACGTACGTAAGATATATAACGTGTCGGTAGTACGTTAGAATACATGTGTACGTGCCTTTTTCAAAAAATCGGAAAATATATATATATTATGTATATGTGGCGTGTTTAATAAGATGGGGAGGAGGAGAGAACTTTCCTTCCTTGGCCTTGTTGCCTTTGTGCCTTTTCCAAATGAAAATCTTCCTTTAATGAACTACTTAGTTTATTAAACTAAGTACTTCACTTAATGAACTACTTTAGTTCATTAATGGTGGCACCTGAAAATAGTATAAACTCAACAAATGTTCGCCATATGATGTAAGCTTTAATGCATCATGGCTCGTTAGTACGGCAACATAATATATAAGCTAAATAAGGCAAGTAATGGCAAGTTATCATGCACACATGTACACTTATGCACGTTTATATCTTATGCTCGTTTTTGTGCACATTTAAATCATGCATTTGAAAATCACTCAAACCCTTTTTTCTCTACAGATTCGTCCCAGTGTATCACCCTGGGGAGTCCCTGTTTTATTTGTCAAGAAGAAAGATGGTAGTTTGAGGTTATGTATAGATTACCGAGAGCTGAACAACATAACCATCAAGAATAAATACCCTTGCCAAGGATTGAGGACTTATTTGATCAATTGAAGGGTGCTCGTTGGTTTTCGAAGATCGACCTTCGTCAGGGCTACCATCAGTTACTTGGTAAAGCAGGTGATGTACCTAAAACAGCTTTTCGTACTCGATATGGGCATTATGAGTTTTTAGTGATGCCTTTTGGATTGACTAATGTCCTAGCAGCTTTTATGGATTTAATGAACACCGTGTTCCGAGAGCAGTTAGATCGGTTTGTGGTGGTGTTCAATGATGACATTTTGGTATACTCTCCTGATGAGCAGTCCCATGCGGAGCATTTGAGAGTGGTGTTGGAGATTCTAAGATAGCAGAAGTTGTATGCCAAATTCAGCAAGTATGAATTTTGGCTAAGGAGTGTGACCTTTCTTGGTCACGTGATTTCTGAGGATGGAATTTCAGTGTATCCTAAGAAAGTTGAAGCCATAAATGAATGGCCGAGGCCTACGAATGTGACAGAAGTTTGAAGCTTCCTAGGCCTAGGAGGCTACTATAGGAAGTTTGTTGAAGGATTTTCAACAATTGCAGTTCCATTAAGCCGACTTACCCAGAAGAAGACTAAGTTTGAGTTGACTGTAGAATACGAGCAGAGCTTTTGTGAACTAAAGAAGAGATTGACCACGGCCCCGGTGTTGGCACAACCCTCCGGTATCGATGGCTTCGTGATTTATAGTGATGCATCCAAGAAAGGACTAGGTATCTATATAATTACAACCGTGTATTATGGATATATACTGGACGTGAATTAACTTTCTGTTGGTAGGTTTTGTCTTGATGCAAAATGGACGAGTTATTTCTTATGCTTCGAGACAGCTGAAACCTTATGAACAGAATTACCCGACACATGACTTGGAGCTCGCAGCAGTAGTGTTTGGCCTTAAGATTTGGAGACACCACTTATATGGAGAAAAGTGTGCAGTGTTCACTGATCATAAGAGCCTGAAATATTTATTTTCGCAGAAAGAGCTGAATATGAGACAAAGGAGATGGTTGGAGTTACTCAAGGATTATGATTTAGCCATCAACTATCACCCTGGTAAAGCCAACAGGGTGGGCGACGCATTGAGCAGGAATGTCTAGCCAGGCTAGACAATCTCCTTTGGAACAAGAGATTGAGGAGTTTGGTCTGGATGTTGTGGACTCAGTGGCGAATGTTCTTACCGCCTTATCTATAAGCCCAGACTTGGTAGACAGAATCAAAGAAGTTCAGTATGCCGATGCGGCACTAAAGGAAATCCGTGACAAATTGAACATGGGTCCCGTAAGAGATTTTCAGTTGAGAGAAGATGGAAGTCTATGGTTTCAGAACCGTTTATGCGTACTGGATAAGGAAGAGCTTCGTAGAGAATTGTTGAGTGAAGCTCATAACTCGAGGTTGTCTATCCACTCTGGTAGCACAAAAATGTATAAGGATCTCAAAATGAATTATTGGTTGATAGGGATGAAGAGAAGCATTGTGGAATATGTTAAGAGATGTCTTGTATGTCAGCAAGTCAGAGCGGAGCATCAGCGACCCAGCGGCATGATGATGCCACTGGAGATCCCTAAATGGAAGTGGGAGTATGTGACTATGGACTTCGTGATGGGGTTGCCCAAAACCAGAAATGGGAATGAGATGATTTGGGTGATTGTCGATCGTTTGACGAAGACACCGCATTTCTTAGCCATGCTGCATGGTACTTCTTATGACAAATTGGCCAACATATACATGGATAACATTGTAAGTTTGCATGGAGTTCCCGTCAGTATAGTGTCAGACCGTGATCCCATATTCACTTCTAAATTCTGGATGGCTTTCCAGAAAGCTATGGGTACTGAACTAAGGATGAGCACAGCTTATCACCCTCAGACGGATGGACAGTCGGAGAGGACCATTTAAACTTTGGAGGACATGCTGAGAGTGTGCGCGTTGGACTTTAAAGGGAACTGGGATCACATGTTGAAGTTGATGGAATTCTCATATAATAATAGCCACTACAGTGCGATTGGTATGGCGCCATTTGAGGCCCTATACGGACGCAAGTGCAGATCCCCAGTTTGTTAGAACGAAGTTGGGGAAAGAACGATGACTGCACCAGAGTTGGTTGAGCAAACCATTGAAAAAGTGAAGGTCATAAGGAAGAGACTAAAGGTGGCACAAGATCGCAGCAAGAGTTGGGCCGATTCTAAAAGATGACCCTTGGAGTTTGAAGAAGGTGAAAAAGTTTATTTGCGAGTTTCTCCAACGAAGGGAGTTGCGAGGTTTGGGATGAAGGGCAAGTTACGCCCTCGATACATTAGCTCATACGAGGTGCTTGGCAGAGTTGGTGAAAGGGCATACCGAATAGCATTGTCTCTGATTTTATCGCAAGTCCACAATGTGTTTCACGTATCCCAATTGAGGAAATACATATTGTATCCGAGCCATGTTCTTGAGGATCAACTGTTGGAGATTAAAGATGATGCAACATATGAAGAGTACCCCGTGAAGATTGTGGACAGGAAAGATCAAGTTCTACGCAAGCATGTAATTCCGTATGTCAAGGTTCAATGGAGTAACCATATGGAGCGTGAAGCCACATGGGAACTTGAGGAGCATATGAAGGAGTTGTATCCGCACCTCTTCTGATAAGGTACGTCAGTTCCGAGGACGAAACCTTTTTAAAGGGGGGTGGAATGTTATGCCCCACACCCTCCGGACCTTAATTAGATGGGGGAAGAAATCTTAGGGAATTGATAATAGATTAATCTTGAATTAAGTATTAGAATCAAGAATTAAAGAAAAAGGATTTAGGTAAAATACAATTTAGAAATTTCAGTTTTGCCCTTCCCCATAACAAAACTGATAGAGCGTCATTCTTTCTCCCCATTCTTTTCAGAAAAGCCGACTTTCATCCCTTCCCCACCCCTAGCCGATTTTCCAACAGCATAGAAGAGGAAGATAGCCTCCAGGAATTGATCCAATCTCCGTTTGTTTCCCAATCCGAGTATCAGTAGTCAAAGGCAAGTAATCATTTTATAACTTCCTACGATTTGTGAAGAAAACGGCCTTAATTTGTATCAAAATTGGATCACCATGCAGTATTCTACCCTTGTTTATCATTTTGTTAATTCCGTGCAATTTCTGTGTTTCGGTTTCGATGTTTGGCCATCATATGTCGAAAATCTAGTTGATGTTGATGAATATATGGATTCTTGCAAATCCCTACCCCCATTGAACCCCTTTTGCTGTGATTTCATTGTTGTGTAGGGTTTGAGGGAAAAATGTGAGATCTTTGGGTTCATAGGGTTGAAATCTTTGAGTCCTAGGCTTGAATCTTTACTATGCATTTGTGTAGTGTTCAATTTGTAGTTTAAGCATGAGACCATAGCAAGGATTAGGCCTGAAATGATTGGGATGTAATTTGGGAACGATTGGGGCTTTGGTTCTGCAGTTTCTGTAGAAATCGCAAAGTTTTTTTCTGGAATCGTAGACATCGATCGATCGATGTCATCGGATGATGTACATCGATCGATCAATGTAGGGAAAAGGAGGGACTGATGTGAGACAGAAACTTTCTGATGGACTTCGATCGATCGAAGTCAGGGTATGAAGTCACTTCGACCGATCGATATAGGCTGAAAGATCGAATGATGTGAGACAGAAAGGATTCTGATGGACTTCGATCGATCAATGTCATGGTATGATGTGACATCGATCGATTGATGTAGGGTATGATGTCAACCAGTTTTGTGGGAAGAATAGAAGAGAGAAAGGGACGCTAGAGGACCAATTGGGTAACCTCAGAGACTTCTTAGGACCTGATTGAAGTGTAAGTCTTGGGAATGTGACCTAAGATGATGAATCAACGGTGAGAACCTCATGAGGTATTTGAATTGGACTTTAGTGTGAATTGTCTAAGGGGTTAAGGATGAATGTTTAGGTTTCGATAAGGTCCAAATAGGGAATGCGAGGGTTTCTACTTCATCCCTTGTATTCCTAGTGTGAATGTTTAAGTGAGGTTGATCTGAGCATGGAGTGTTACGCTTGAATGTGTGAATTACATGAGTCTCAAATGATTGAATGACTTTTGAATGTGCATTCTTGCATCATGGCACTTGCATTCGCATTATGTTTTGATAAGAGCTATGCCTTGGCACATGGTATAAAGTCTTTGCGAAATGAGCTGTGATGTGCTACAGGGTATAAAGACAAGTTGTGGAACATTACAGGGTATAAAGTAAAGCTGTGATGTGTCACAGGGCATAAAGACAAGCTGTGGCCCATCATAGGGTATGAAGTTATATGACCGGACATTGTGACATGCATTGCACTGTTTTGAAAAGTATTGCATAAACATTTGTGACTGTGTAGTGTGGAGCATGATTTGAAGTGGCATGCATTATATGTTTCGTTCCGGTACGATTGATATGTAAGTGAATCGTAGTTTACTTGTGTATTACTTATTCTTTTCTTTTACTATGTAAGTAAATCTGAACTTTTGAGCAACTCATGACATGTGCCCCTATTCCCCTTGGTATTACTATCAACTCATGTCTTTCCATGTGATGATCCCGTATGTCTTATAAGCGGGTTACTTGCTAGCGTTTTTCCCTAAGGGTTCTATCCTGTTGTTTTGCAGATGAGCCTGAGTATGATATGATATTTATTGAGGACGATGGCGAGTGGGTTGAGTGGGGTGCTTAGAGCCTATATTGAGAATTGTCCTAGACTGATATTGGTTATATCAACTTTCTTTCATTCATTTGAGGAATTAGATGGCTGCGTCCATAAACAGTTTTATCTACTTATGCTTTTGGGAAAACAGATTTGATTGATTTAGATTTTAATTCGCGTGTGTCTCTGTGCTTATTTCTCTTATGTCAGCAATGATGCGTCTGTGAGAGTAATGACGTCTGGTAGTCCTCTTAGTAGGCTACAACGGGTGCACCGGTTCGGGTCCGCGGTCCGGGCCAAGGCGCTATAATAAATATGCCAATTTCAACACAATATTGTTTCAGCTAGTCTTGCAAATTTTCAGCAAAAGTCTCATGCAATTTAATATCTCTATCAACCATGGGTCCCTCGGCACTTTCAGATTCAGATTTATTCTCAAGATCGCGCAAGCAATTAACAAGAGATTCATGCAAATGTACGACACCTTTTTCATCAATTTCCGTTTCTTTATCTTAAACAATTTCAAGTTTGGATTCATGCATCAGAGTTGATATCAACCAATTTAAGAGATTTAGCATGCAATTCATTTTCCTGCAATTGGGTTCCTATGGTTTCATGTAAGTCAAGAGAAGCAACGTGCATTTCATTGTAAAGCTCGTGCACTTGAGTATCAATAACATGTGAAGCATGGCTAGACATCGATGAATCACTAGAAACTTCATGCATATTATGTAAAACTTCAGCATCATTTAGGCAAGAATTAAGAGCAACCATTTGTTCCTTAAGTTCTTCTACACCTAAGCTCCATTCTACCCCTTTTGCAAAGTTATACATATAATCTAGAATTTCAAATCTTTCATGCACCATTTTGTCAGCAATTGGTAGATTTAAAGCAGTAAAGAGTCTAAGCATAAGCAATTCCTTAGGTTCATCAATGTGATCTTTATACAAATGATGTAACGATTCATCATAATATTGTCATACGATTACATGAGTTTGAGAATAAGATTAATACCTCAAAATCATGTTACACCAGTCACTTACCCATATGTTATTAGATTGGCCAAAATGATGCATAAGCCGTTTAATCTCATCAAGGTCCTTTTTGAAGCATTTCATTCCCCATATGGTACTAATGAAGAAGTAGTTATCCAAGAAGCCTGAGTCATCCATGATTCCCTGATTTAACTTGATAACTTTAGGGAGTGCTAGTCACACTTTGGGATACGTTACCTATGTGTATGACGTAGGATAAAAAATAAAAGGAAACAAAAGAAAAGGAAAACTAACACAAAGATCAAACAAACGTTAGGCCTTAGTGTAAATCAAGTGTATAGCTCTTGTTTCGGTCACTCTTTTCCCTCAATATTTTCTCACACACTCGAAGCTTGTCTCTCGGCCCAATCTAGAATTAGAAACAATAGCGCAAGCAACGCGTCTTGGAGGTAGAGGGGTTTAAACCTAAACAACTCAATCTGTTTTCAGGACCAGTTTTAAAACATTTTTAAAACCAGGTTACAGGTCTCCAAAAATTCTGAAATTTTGAGAGAACTTAGCCTCAAATGTTATGAGGGTCCCCTAAAAATGTGAAATTAAAATTCAACCTTTAACCTCTTCAAAAACCATTGGTGATTAGATTGCGCGAATCTGCAAGAAACGGTAGACGGTTTTGAATAATTTATTCCTATTTGTGTGTAAGTCCAAATGCTATGAAAATTTAACCACTAACTCCTTATATATTATACTTAAGTGGGTTGAAACAGTTTTGCAAAATTCTTTTGGAAAGTAGGTCAATTACAATCAAAGTCTCAACCTTTGCAAGTCTGAAAATCAGACTGCACTAGTCTCAGAACTTTTGATGTTTGATCGACTTATACTTATCCAAAAGGGTTGAAACTTGTGTCAAATTAACCCTAGAACGTGTGGCTATGTTTCTGGAAATGTTTTTGATTTTTGAAAGTCGTTTACTATTTTTATAAACGCCAACAAAAAGAGTAAATTGTGCAGTAACTGAAAGTAAATGCTGAAAGTAAATGGCACCAAGAATTTTATACTGGTTCGGTTATAAACAACCTACTCCAGTCTTCAAGGAACACTTTCCTTGGTTCACACTAGTCAAACACACGCAATACACCTTACCACAGGGTTGATGGAGTTACACACCAACTCCAACCCTTTACAAACCTTGTACGTTGAATACAATATGCAAGAACACCACCACCTCGCAAGAATGAAGATTGATCACACCTTGATCAATCTTTTACAAAGATATGGAATATGTGGTAGTCTATATCAAGCCTATTCAAGATTGAAAGATATGAAATATCACACTTTATGAAATTAAATAATATTCAAATTACTTTCATTTCTTCTCCCAATCAATCACATAATTCAAGATGATAAAATATGTCATATTAAAGTGAAGAAATCGGCCAGCCAAGTTTAGCATGCTGAAATTTTCAGCATGTGTTATAAGTGAGACAAAGTTTGAAATCTTACAATTTGTAGCTTCTCTCTTTAATTCACCAACATTGTATGATTGATTCTTGACCAATGAATATGCCAACAAGGCTCCAAATAAGCTCCATTTCAGCTGCAATGTGCGTGTATGATGTATATACATATGCTGAAATTTATTTTTGCTAACTTTGTAAAATAGTGCACATTTAATAATACACACATGTTCTATTCCAATCAGCCCTTAATTTCATTTTCTAGAACACTTTAAGATGTATAACATATGTAAAAAAATGTCTAGATACGTGTCACATGATGTACCAAAAACATTCCATGTGTTGTGTGCGTAGAAAACCGAATTTTCGATATTTATTGATTACCCGATTTTTCTCTAATTATATTCCAACTTTTTGCACATGTTATATATATTATGTTACACATAATATATATAATATATACTTTAAATCTCAGCACTTGGCTGGTCTAAAGTGGCACCATTTATCATGTGTCAAAATTAAAATTGGAATATTCACATTTTGGCCTTAATGTGGGGTAATTTGTGTGTGCCAACATGGAAAGTATTTTTGGCTGAACATATAGTCATGTGCACGAAATTCTTAAGAATTTTTGAAGTATAGGGGCTGGCCATTTATTTATGGCAAGTACGTGACACCTTGGCGAAGTTTCGGTATTCGCCCGATACGACAATTTTTGGTTTAGAACCTTTTAACGTGTCGTATTTAATTTGTCATCACCATGTATTATATCATATGATATAAAACCTGAATATACTCATAAATATGAGTTAAGTATAGTGGTGTGACGTTAACATACGTACGTAAAATATATAACGTGTCAGTAGTACGTTGGAATACATGTGTATGTGCCTTTTTCAAAAAATTCTGAAAATATATGTATTTTATATGTATATGGCGTGTGTATATTTAAGAGGGAAGAAGGAGAAAACTTTCCTTCCTTAGCCTTGTTGCCTTTGTGCCTTTTCTAAATATGGCTTCCTTTAATGAACTACTTAGTTTAATAAACTAAGTACTTCACTTAATGAACTAGTTTAGTTCATTAATGTTGGCACCTGAAAATAGTATAAACACAACAAATGTTTGCCATATGATGTAAGCTTTAACGCTTCATAGCTCGTTAGTCCGGCAACATTATATATAAGCTAAATAAGGCAAGTAATAGCAATGTATCATGCATACATGTATATATCATGCACGTTTGTGTATATATCATGCATTTAAGTCACTTATTTTGAAATCACTCAAACCCCCTTATCTCTACAATCTCCCCCTTTTGATGATTTTCCAAATAACTTATGCACATGATTTAAATGCCATCGCTCCCCCTTCAATCATGCACAGATTTGAAATTTGAATTCTCCGGCTCCCCCTTGATTTGTGCAATCAGTATCAATTTTGTCTCTCTCTCCCCCTTAAATCATGCTTTCTCTCCCCCTTTATTTTGGAAAGTAAATCAGAAGATTCCTGTCAATAAGAAAAGAAAATCAAATAACGTCAAATCAAATCATATCAATTGGAATCATGCCTAATTTGGAGCGAAGAGATTCATACGTGGCTTGATTTAAGGCTTTTGTAAAGATATCCGCTACTTGTGCTTCTGTGCGTACGTGATCTATGACGATATCACCATTGTTTACGTGATCACGAAGGAAGTGATAGAGTACTTCTATATGCTTAGCCTTAGAATGTAACACGGGGTTCTTAGACAAATTAATGGCACTCATACTATCACAATATATAGGAATTCTATTTACGGTAATTCCAAAGTCCGAGAGTTGTTGTTTTATCCACAACAACTGTGTGCAACAAAGGCTCAGTGCCATGTACTCAGCCTCAGTAGTGGACAAGGCAACGCTTGCTTGCTTTTTGAAAAACCATGAAATGAGTGAGTTTCCTATAAATTGACAAGTCCCACTCGTGCTTTTTCTATCTATTTTGCAGCCACCATAATCTGCATCAGTATAAGCATGTAAGTCAAATGTGGAATCATTATCGTACCAAATTCCTAAGGTGGGTGTGTGCTTAATATACCGGAATATTCTTTTTGCCGCATTATATTGAGACACCTTAGGTTGACTCTGAAATCGTGCGCACATGCATACACTAAACATGATATCAGGCCTACTAGCAGTTAAATAAAGCAAAGAACCTATCATAGATCGATATAAGCCATTATCAACGTCTTTACCATGTTCGTCTTTGTCCAATTTAGTAGCGACACTCATAGGGGTGGGGGATGGTTTCAAATTTTCAAAGTTAAACTTTTTAATCATGTCATTGACATATTTTGCTGGACTTATGTGAATCCCTTTACTCGTTTTCTTAATCTGCAAGCCAAGAAAATAATTAAGTTCACCAACCATAGACATTTCAAATTCAGATTTCATGCAATTTTCAAAATATTCAACAAGTCTATGTGAGGTAGAACCGAAAATAATGTCATCAACGTAGATTTGGATAATAAGTAAATCCGATTTATCTTGTTTCAAAAATAGTGTACTATCTATAGTACCTCGTTTGAAATCATTTTCTAGAAGGAAAGTAGCAAAACGATCATACCATGCTCTAGGTGCTTGTTTTAGCCCGTATAGTGCCTTCTTTAGTTTGTACACGTGATCGGGATGTTTCAAATCTTCAAAACAGGGTGGTTGCTTCACGTATACTTCTTCTTGTATAAATCCGTTTAGGAAAGCACTTTTTACGTCCATTTGATATAATATGAAATCTTTCATGCAAGCAATAGCAAGTAATAGTCGTATAGCTTCTAAACGTGCTACGGGTGCAAATGTTTCATCGTAGTCAATTCCTTCTTCTTGATTATAGCCTTGTGCTACAAGTCTCGCTTTATTTCTAACGACCTTTCCTTTTTCATTCATTTTATTCCTAAACACCCACTTTGTGCCGATTATAGTCTTATCTTGTGGTCATGGCACTAAATCTCATACATCGTTTCTAACAAATTGATTAAGTTCATCATGTATGGCATCAATCCAAGAAGAATCACTCAAAGCATAATGCACATTTTTGGGCTCAATTTCAGAAATCATAGCATGAAATTCATTTATTTCGTCCGAAGTAATTCTTCTACGTGGTCGCACACCGTGAGTGAGGTCGCCTAGGATGAGATCATGTGGATGATCTCTATGCCATCTTGGTTGATTATTTTCTATGTTATCATGCATTTCTATGTGATCATGCATTTCTAGTGTGTCATTCATATCATGCATATCAAAAGCACCATCTGTTGAGAAATCATGGTTTGAATGATTTACAAGTGCATGATTTATATGTTACATGATTACATGATCTAAATGTTATGAGATTTCAAAATGCATATGCCTATATCTATCACTATTGTACTAACAAGCCATAAAGCGTTAAGGCTTAAATCATATGGCAAACATTGTTGTATTCATTCTCAGGTGATATACATGGCATACATACAACTCTTGGATATGGTATATATATATTTCTTGTATATCTCGACACACGGCGTATATATTTCTTGGATATCTCGACATATATCTTATGGACACACGTCATATATATCTTATGGATACTCATGGCATATATACTTCTTGAAGTCTCACGGCATATACATATATCTCATGGATATACATACGACATATATTCTATCTCAGACGACAAGCTACATTATTCGATCTCGACATTTCGTCAACATGTCATCAACATATGTCAACGACAAGAGAGTCATATATACATCATATACACATCCATGATACTCTCAAGTCATATACTTCATGTCTTCAAACTTCCAAAATTACATCGACATGACAAAAGTGCAAAAACCGAAATGTATCATATCATATGACTACCGAGCCATCTCCGACACATCATATACTTATCATACAAAGATGGCCAGCCAATATACATTTCCAACACTCAAAAATTTCGTGCACTACATGGAGAGATCAATACCAAAGTCACAAAACAAATACATATATCAATTCTCCATCATCTTCCTTATTTCTCTGAAAATCAAACTCAAAATTGATATACCTCTTGGCCGAACATCTTATACACATTGAAGCTGAGATTATACATATTTATATGTATATTGCATGTTACATTACACATTTTATATGTTGAAGAGGTTTGAGACAAAACGGAGAAAAACCGAGCAATCAACGGAAGTTGAAATTTGAAGTTACTACATCATCGTACATGGAACATTTATTTGCTACATGATACCACATGTATTTATTCATGTATTATACATGAATTACACAGCCAAAGACATATCTTGAAAGTTTCTAGAAGGCAAGGTAAAATGGTAAAAGAAATTTACCATGTTCATGAAGAATTCTACATTGTTACCATGCAAAATTCAGATTTGAATTCAGCACATTGGCTGACCAGTTGGGGCAGCTGGTACAGCATGTTGGGAGCCTTGGAGGAGTTAATAATATAATATAATTGATGAAGAAAGACCAAGCAATGATGGAAGACAAAGATCCACAAATTAAGGAGTCAAAGACAAGACCAAACAAAGCTGAAAATTCTGTTTTTGAATCTGAAATTTCAGATTGGTGGCTGAAGTTTTGGGGGGAATTAATGACCTAAAGCATTCAAATTTATTCAAAGGCATTACAAGAGAATTCAAATCAGATTTGGGAGGCTCCTCTCAACCCTCTTAGGCGCCCCAACCATCTATAAAAGGCCAAGAGATGATCAACACAAAACAAGAACAACAAGTGCAAAATTCTGTTTAGTGTTTGCAAGACTTCACTTCATTTTCCATATTCATCTCTTGAATATACCCAAAGCCTATCATACTTACATGTCGTATTCAGTATAGGCTTCATACACATCACCCAAATAAGATTCATTGGTGTACAAGGTTGATCAAGGTGTGATCAAACCTTCATTTGGTGAGGTGGTGCTAATTGGTGATTCTTTGGTGTTGTTCTTTGTGTAGAACATTGTAAAAGGGTTTGGATTGAAGGAGTTGGTGTATAACTCTATCCACCCTTATTCTAAGGTGACTTTGGTGACTAGTGAAAACCAAGGAAGGTGTCCTTGAAGACTGGAGTAGGTCACGTTGGCTGAACCAGTATAAAATTCTTCGTGTTCTTACTTTCAGCATTTTTACTCTCAGTTTCTGTTTTTGCATCATCTTTATGATCTCGGTAAAAATAGCAAATAATTTTCAAAAATCATAAACATTTGCAGAAACATAGCCTTGTGTCTTAGGGTTCATTTCCCACTGATTTTATCAAATTTAGATAAGTATAAGTCATCCAAACGTTCATAGTTCTGAGACTAGTGCAAATCTGTTTTTCAGATTGGCAGAGGTTGAGAACATCAACTTGGTTGACATACTTCACAAAGGAATTTTTCAAAATTGTTTTAACTGAGTATAATAAACATCCTAAGGGTCATCTCATAAAAGTTTCAGGTCATTTGGAGTTGTCACCAAATAGAAATAAGTTTTTCATTTTAAGGTACAGGTTCTATCCAAGCTGACACAGTCATATCACTTACCACATTTGAGTGACTTAACCTTTGAGTTTTAATCTGAAATTTTTATGAAACCTTCATAACACCTGAGAGTACATTGTGTCAAAATTTCACTATTTTTGGAGGTCTACAACCCAGTCAACCAAGTATTTAAAAACGGGTCCTGAAAGTAGTCTCTGTTTTCAGAAGTGAGTAATTGGTCCTTAAAATTTTTATAAACCAATTTTTTTCCGCACTCACTATTCAACCCCCCCTTCTAGTGGTGCTATACAGGTCCAACACCATCATCTTCATTCAACACAGGTTTCAATTCAAAGTCATCGTCATATTCCTTATCTTCATCAATATCACCAAATTCATTGAATTTCACATGAATAGATTCCATGATTTGTCTAGTGAGTGGATCATAACATCTATATGCCTTTGAATTTATAGAATATCCAACAAAAATGCACTCAATTGATTTGGATTCAAATTTGTCTAAATTATCTTTTGTATTTAAAACAAAACATTTGCATCCAAACACACGAAAATAGTCAATCTTAGGCATGCGATCATTCAAAATCTCATAAGGCGTCTTGTTTATTTTCTTTCTTATAGATAGGCAATTTACAATATAGCATGGACAATTTACTGCTTCCGCCCACAGAAATCTAGGCAATTTATTTTTGCATAACATAGTCCTAGCGATTTCTTGTAATGTACGATTCTTTCTTTCTACTACTCCATTTAATTGTGGAGTTCTAGGTGGCGAAAACTCATGCTTGATTCCTTTTTCTTCGCAAAATGAAATCATCTATTTGTTTTTAAACTCACCGCCTCTATCACTTCTTATCTTTTTCACACTTACACCGTATTGATTTTCAAGTTGTCTAATTAATTTTGCAATCTCAATGGCGCTATCATCCTTATGTGCAAGAAATAAAGTCCAAGTATAACGAGAAAAATCATCAACAATTACGCATGCATAGTGGCGTCCACCAAGGCTTGTAGTGCGACTAGGACCAAACAAATCAATATGCAATAGTTGTAAGACTCTAGTCGTGCTTATTTCATTTTTAGGCTTAAGTGACTCACGTGCTTGTTTGCCTTTTATACAAGATTCACACAACTGAAAGTTGTCTAAATCAAGCGTAGGCAATCCTCGTACTAGGTTCTTTCGTTGAAGTTTTTCTAGTGTGGAAATGCCAATGTGTCCTAAACGTCTATGTCATAAATTCACATTGGGTTCATTTGACATAAAGAACTTAACTTTAGCGTCTACCACATCATCCATAGAAAGCATGAAAATATTACCTTCTCGTTTTCCTTTTAAAACGGTTTCTCCATTTTTATTAATTATATTGCAATAAGGGTGAGTAAAACACACATTAAAACCGTTGTCAACAAATTGAGAAATGCTAAGAAGATTGTAGGATAAGTTACTTAACAAAAATACGTTGGAGATTTGGAGAGTCCTTGGATTTCCAATCGTACCTTTTCCGATGATCTTGCCTTCGTTGTTGTCTCCAAAGGTCACGGATCCGCCTTTTGTGACCTTCTTTAGTTTGGTGAACAGGCTCGGTCACCCGTCATGTGTCTCGAGCATCCATTGTCAAGGAACCACTTAATAGTTGTATCTTTCGATGTGTGGGCTCCCTGCAATGTGCAAAGGTGATTTAGGTACCCTTTTAACTTTGGGTCCTTTCGAGTTAGTTAATCACCTCTTGGTAAAAGTACCTTTCGGTACCCATACTTGGGTGATCCTTCTCGGTCTATCAAATGGCAAGAATGTAGATGAAGGTGCGATATAGTAGACATGTGGTGCATGCAATTTGGGCCTTTGCCCAAGGACCCCTTTATACTCGTTGAATGAAGGGCGTTTTTGATATGTCCTTGTGTGTGTATGCGTAGTGCGTGGATGATATGAATTTCGTGTATGCATTATTCTTTTCTTTTCATATCTATATGGTACAAAGTTATATTTCACATGATATGAAGAAAAAGTGGGGTGTGATGAGGAAAGGGGCGGCTTTTGCGTCATCTTAGACGCCACTTGAGGCTTAGGGGTGTCTACTTTCTTAGACACCACAAACTTAGTTGGTTTGGTTGATACTTCATTTGTATCAACGTATCCCAACCCTGTTTTGTCGCTATCATGCTTTTGTGATAATGTAATGCGATGCAGCATGTTGGACCCCGTATCAAACTGTTTCATCATTTTCTCTAAATCGGTATTCCTTGATTTCAAATTTGAAATCTCGGATTTCATTTCATTATTTTGAGTGGTTAATGATGAAATCTCTTTCTTTAATGCAGTAATGACACATGATGACTCTTTCTTTGAATCGCTCAATTGAGCGACATGATTCTCATTAGAGGATTCTAAAAGTTTCTTGTCTTCAATTAATCGCTTCTTTTCCTTGGCGAGAGTCTTAGTGAATTTGTGCAATTCTAAATACTGACTAAAAAGATCATCATAAGAAGGTTCAGAGTCAGAGTCAGAATTAGATGATACCTCATTAGATGCTTTGGATGCAAAGCATACTTGTGCAATCTCCTCTTCGGTCTCAGTTTCAGAATCCGATGAATCACTCCAGGCGGAGGCCTTTAGAGCACGTTTCTTTTGTTTGGGTTCTGAGACGAGTCTATTTTTGTTCCGCTCCTTGTCAGGGTATTATTTGTTTGCTTTTCTTTGTTGGGGCAGTCATATGATAAGTGTCCGAGTTTGCCACATTCATAACATTTAACGTCTTTATCATTTGACTTGTTCTTATTTCTCTTAGTTGTAGTACCCTTATTTTGTTTCTAAATGACCTTCTCATAAATTTTCTCAATCCTTTAGCCAATAGAATTAGGTCATCATTATCCGATTCAGAATCACTATCATCTACGTGATCGGAGGGAGGGGAGACGTATTCATTTGATTTAAAAGCAATAGCTTTACCTTGTTTAGATGATTCCGATTTCCGTATGGTGAGTTTATTCTCATAAACTTTAAGTGATCCGATTAATTCTTCCATCTTTATTGATTTAATTTCCTTGCTTTCTTCTATTGCTGTCACTTTAGAGTCCCACTCGGATGGAAGGCTCCGTAAGACTCTTTGTACCTTTTCCTGAGTGGTAAAAGCTTTACACAGAGACTCAAGAGAGTTGTAGATGTTAGTCAAACGAAGATCCATATCAACAATAGACTGATTAGGCAATAATTTAAACGACTCAAGTGTGGACATAAGCATGTTTATTTTTGACTCTTTTACTTGACTCGTGCCTTCGTGTTTCATTTCTAGTATCCTCCACATTTCTTGTGCACTCGAACAGTTTGACACATAACTAGACTCACTTTTACTAAATCCGTTAGGAGCAATTGCATAGCCTTAGCATTCATACTAAGTTTCTTTTTATCATCACTCGTATATTCCTGTCTAGATTTAACGACTTCTAATGTGACTCCGTCTACGGTGGATAACTTAGATGGGACATAAGGACCATCTTCAATAATCGACCTAAGATCTATATCTATAGCCATAAGAAAAAGCTTCATTCTAAGTTTCCAATGAATAAACGACTCACCGTCAAAAAGTGGAGGCCCTTGGCTCGACATACGTCGTATACGTCTCCCCTCCCTCCGATCACAAATCTCAAAACGAGCAAGAAGTTAGTGTTCCTGTGCTCTGATACCACTTGTAGGATCTGCAAGGCACAACTAGAAGGGGGGGGGGTTGAATAGGTGGTGCGGAAAGTGTGGTTTTTAAAATTTGTTTAAACCTAAACAACTCAACTTCTGAAAACAGATTCTGTTTTCAGGACCAGTTTTAAAACGTTTTTAAAACCAGGTTAAAGGTCTCCAAAAATTCTGAAATTTTGAGAGAACTAAAAATTTCAAATTAAAATTCAACCTTTAACCCCTTCAAAAACCGTTGGTGATTAGATTGCGCGAATCTGCCAGAAACGGTAGACGGTTTTGAATAATTTATTCCTATTTGTGTGTAAGTCCAAATGCTATGAAAATTTAACTACTAACTCCTTATATATTATACTTAAGTGGGTTGAAACAGTTTTGCAAAATTCTTTTGGGAAATAGGTCAATTACAATCAAAGTCTCAACCTTTGCAAGTCTGAAAATCAGACTGCACTAGTCTCAGAACTTTTGCTGTTTGATCGACTTATACTTATCCAAAAGGGTTGAAACTTGTGCCAAATTAACCCTAGAACATGTGGCTATGTTTCTGGAAATTTTTGTGAATTTTGAAAGTCGTTTACTATTTTTATGAACGCCAACAAAAAGAGTAAACTGTGCAGTAACTGAAAGTAAATGCTGAAAGTAAATGGCACCAAGAATTTTATACCTGTTCGGTTATAAACAACCTACTCCAGTCTTCAAGGAACACCTTCCTTGGTTCACACTAGTCACACACAGGCAATACACCTTACCACAGGGTTGATGGAGTTACACACCAACTCCAACCCTTTACAAACCTTGTACATTGAATACAATATGCAAGAACACCACCACCTCGCAAGAATGAAGATTGATCACACCTTGATCAATCTTTTACAAAGATATGGAATATGTGGTGGTCTATATCAAGCCTATTCAAGATTGAAAGATATGAATACAATAGGCTTACAAGAAGAAAGAAAGAAAGAGAGTGTAGGAGAAGAGGCTTAGGCGTTTTTGATCACTTGTTTTGCAATGCTTGTGCTTGTCTTGTTTTTGCTCATCTTCTTTCCTTTTAATGTTGTTGCAGCCGTCCACTATAGGTCCTCCCCCTATTGAAAATTATCTTCTAAGTCCTTGGGAGAATGTAAGACATCATTGTGACATGGTCTTGTTTACTTGGCATCTTCTTATTGGATGATCATTTAAGCTTTGCTTACTTGGTACTTCATGATTGGCTAGATGTTGTCATCATTGATGACTTGGAAAAATCTGAATATATGGAGCGCCCCGCTCCCGAACCCTAACATCGGGAGTGGTGCATCCGCCGTATCTCACTAAAGAGAATACAAGGCGTCGAATAAACTTTCTACATGTCCGAAAATACGTAGAAATTTTTTTTTCTCGCGGAAACGAATTACCATAACATTAAATTATCCGAATAAAGAAATCATCAATAAAACACTAAATCCATAATGACAATAAAGTCACTGTGCTAACCTCTAACTGCTATCAGTCTAAACAGGGTAGTGTCCGATGAAACCCCAATAAAATACGACAGACAGCCGCAAGGTCTCCTCGTATCCTAGGTGCGACCGTTAGTATGCCCATGCCACCGTATCAGCCCCGTCCTCAGCAAAGATATAGTCGTATGCTTCTTCGTTCTCACCTAGTGGGGGGAAGTAGGGGTGAGTGACTGGGAAATCACTCAGTAGGCACCTGCCTCCAAGTAGTACAAGACAAGCATCCAAAAATGATATAACACATAGCACATAAAGCATGATACCACATAATCATATGGAAGAATACGGAAAAGTAAATCACTCCAGGTATAGTATGCACAACAACGTGATGCATGTCCCACTACGCATGTCATACGCAACAAAGTCATGTCACACAGCGTGCGGATATCCCTACCGTGCAATGCATGACCCCGGGTCCTACTGAGTGGTTGTAGGTCGTACACCCCACAGTCACCATACTGAGTGTGCGTGGCCGCGCCTCCGCACACCATCCTGAGTGTCGTGGCCCTGCCACCGTACACCATCCTGAGCAAACATGACCCGTACGTCACGACCCGCCATCAATGCAATGCACGTGCCATGAATGCAAAAACACAATCGCCTGAGGCCCCTGGCCCATCCTCACCATCCTCCGGCACTCAATTCTAGGTTTACTTATTATCCAAATGCTGGTTCAGTATTGTTTGGCGTCAAATCCATTTTCCCACTGCTCATATACATTCATCGGGCTTTTTCCATATTTTTCCTTATTTTTCCATTATTTATTTCTATTTATTACCTAATTACCCAAATTAAATGAACCATCAAAATTACTAAAATTAATGAAAATAACTTAATTTAAGCATTTTATCTTTTCTGTAATTTAATTATAATTTTCTGATAATTATTTATATTTTTCATGTATTTATTACTAATTTAAATTAATTAAATAACATTTACAAAAAAATTCCAGAAATTCAGAAATAAAAGAAATGTTTATTATTGCGAATAGGGCTGGCCCCTTTTTCTTCAGCCCTGTCCGCGTCTGGCATAGCCTGGCCCGCCAGCACACAGGCACCGCCTGCTGTGGTCCGGCCCGTTTCAAATGTTTTTTTTCCGCTGGTAATTTGGGCCGGCTGGTACCTGGTCCGGTCCGCTGGCCATCCGGCCCGGCCCGCTACCAAGCCTTCCACTTTTTTTTTTACCACATTATACTATTGGGCCTGTCCCCTAAAACAGCCAGCCCGTTAAGGGCTGGGTTGTGTAACTTTGCATCAGGCTTCGGCCCATTTGCTATATACCTATTTTTTTTATTGAAATAAAATGAGGCAGCCGTTCCAGGAGGCGCGTGGCTGCTCCTGCGAGCGCGTGAAGACCACGCGTGGCCACTGCCGGTGGCGCGTGGGGTGCTCCGGCGGCCTCCGACGTCCGTTTTTTGACTCCGATCTATATTTTTGCCTATTTCCAGTCTATGGGAACCTATTCTAAGGCCAAAACCAAAACTAAGAACTCCAAACATGTTAAAGATGTGATATTTTGATTATCAAAATTTTCCCTAAAATCAAAAGTAAGTCACGCAAAGCATGACGGGTACACGCAGTAGCACCAGAGTCATCAAAAGTTCATGCTTTTCACAGATCAAACAACATGATATAGATTTCGACAATGAAAAACGATAAACACATAATATATCACCAAAGCATGCTTGAATTTGTACCAAATGGAGGGGAAAAAAGGGAACCTACCTGGTTACAGTCTGTTTTGCAATTATCCGATTACCAAATGGGTTCGAACGCCGTGATACCTCTTTCTCCTTCCCTTCTCTTCTCTTCCTCTCTTCCTCTTTTCTTCCTCCCTTCTCTCTTCTCCACAGCCGCTGTTCTTCACTCTACGTTACCCCTTTTTTTTTAATATAAACCCCCCCCCCAATTTAATGTCCCTCTTTGCGCGAAATTAGGGGGGAATCCGTTATTCCCCCCACACGTTGCCATTGTTTTTTTTATCTTTTTTTTTGAATTCTTATCCAATTGTTTTTTTAATTTGTTATTATCTTAAGTATTTAATCAATTATTCCATTATTATCTTTATTTAATTATTATTATTATTATATTATTATTATACTCTTTTTTTTTAAAAAAAATATCCTACGGAACCTTTTCTTTTTTCTTTTACCTATATTATTTATTTTACATTTT
>AP025055.1:7389492-7542394 GCA_036186865.1 Eustoma russellianum | reverse complement strand
CTTTTCTTTTTTCTTTTACCTATATTATTTATTTTACATTTTATCTTACTCTATGCGTATGTGACAATTTTATATAGTTATCCAACGACTCAGACATAATCGTTACGCTACGGTTAATTTAAATTTTTTTTAGAGGGTTGTTACACCCGACAACTACTCTAGTTTAAATTACACATTAACGGCTAACTCGAAAATTTCCGGGGTATAACATCCTACCCACCTTACAAGGAGTTTCGTCCTCGAAACTTGACGTACCTTAATCGTAAAGACCGGAGAAAACTCGACGTATTTTCATCGAAGAGTTTCGGGGTAGCGTTCGCGCACCTGACCCTCCGGCTCCCAAGTCGCCTCGTTCTTCTTGTGATTATTCCATTGTACCTTAACATATAAAATAACTTTCCTCCTCAGCTCTTGACCTTTGCGGTTTATGATTCGAATGGGGGTCTCTTCATATGACGCGTCGTGTCTGATCCTCAATGACGGTGAGCCCAGTACATGACTCGGGTCAGAAATGTACCTTCTTAGCTGAGAAGCATGGAATACATTGTGCAATTAGGCTAGCGTTGGAGGTAACACCCAATCGGTAATATTAGCGAACCAATCTTTTTGAGCACCTCGAAGGGCTAATATACCGCGGCCCCAGCCTTTTCTTCTATCTTGAGCAACTTTGAGTCTTTCCTGAATCAACTTTATCTTCTCCATGATCTGCTCAATCAACTCCGTACTGTTGATAGTGCGCTCTCCAACTTCGTTTCCCTGGATTGGGGATCTGCATTTACGTCCGTAGAGCGTCTCAAATGGCGCCATGCTGATGGCGCTATGACTGCTGGTGTTGTAGGAGAACTCAATCAACTAGATCCTACCATCCCATTTCCCCTTGAAGTCTATGGCGCAAGTCCTCAACATGTCTTCCAACGTTCGTATCGCCTTTTGTGACTGCTCATTGGTCTAGGGACGAATTGCAGTACTCAAACATAGCTCTGTCTATCATATACATCGGCGTTCGTGAGTTTTAATATGTGCGTCGTTTCAATGGTTAGGTTGTTTGAACGTGTTTGGTATAGACATATAACATGTTGAGTATCAGCATGTATGACTTATGTATCATATGTAGCTCATAAATTTACAATCGTTATATGCAGTTTATCGCATGTATTATTATTATTATTATTATTATTATTATTATTATTATTATTATTATTATTATTATTATTTTTATTAGTTAAGTTTAAGCGGTACGGTCGCTATGCGCGTTCATTTTAGTTTTTGTTTATTGTGATCCCTTTTTTTTTACACTTTTGTTAGTCGATAATAATTTTGTTACATGTACTCTATATTTTTCTGTACTAGCATATCTTATTGTTGTATAATATCGTTACATACATTATTCTGAAGGGAACGCATAAATACATGGATTTTTTTTTACTGTGATGTACATATATAATTTTTTTTGCTATTAATTTATTTACACTTTAACCTATTACTGTGATGTCATACCATAATATGTCATTCTTAACCCGTGATTAGCGTGCTTTACTTCAGTTGTGTATGTTAATGATTTGTTTTAAAATAAGTAATTGTATGTCTATATTGCAACTCATGTCTTGTATGATAAGTATTTGTGTTACTGTGTTCTTTGTAATCGTGTTGTTTCTTGTTGTTATTTATTACGATGTTTATCACTGTTTTGGTGTATTATATTGCGGTGTCATTGAAATAGCTGTGTATATACTTGTGCTATTTACTTAGCATCGTTTAGTTACTTCTGTTTCGTGTATCTATTTGTATGTTTCCTTAAATCGACTTATTTACGTTATATTATTAATGTTGTAACAACTTGTGTTTGTCTATATGTCTCCTTATTGTTGTAAGAGACTAGGTTTTTTTTTTCTTTTGTAGGGGTCATTTAACACGTATACTCCCGTCTTATCGTATATCTTCTGTACGTTTGCTACTTCTACGTTATTATCTTATCCTACATTGTTATCTTATATGTATTGTGAGCTTTTTATCTATTGCTTTGTAGTTTCATGTTGATCACTTTGTATGTATAGGTATATCTGTAAACATTTATTATTTGTCTTTCGCACTTTGTGGTGTTTATTGTTCATGTTATACTTGAGTTGGTAAATTTTATTAAGCATGGAGCGGTGTATGTGTTAATGGGGTAAGCTGTTAGTTTTGCAGCTGTGACCAATTTGGCTATTAACAACTTAAGTTATTTTGTTTATATGCTACGGTAGGTTATGTATTTGTTTGTGTCGTGCATGAGTGGGGTGTGCATTAATTTGTGTTTGTGCACCTGATTGTTATGTGGATATATATATATATATATATATATATATATATATATATGTATGTATATGTATAATTTGTTGAATTACGTTGTTGTATATCCGTGATTCATTATGTTATATGATATCCTTTTTTTGTACCGTGTTACGTTTCCTTGTGTAGTTATGTTAGATTTTTATTGGTCGATGTTCTAGTACGTGTTTGATACGTGGTAATAAGTCGTTAAGGTATGTTGCGTTGATCAGTATGCATAGATATAGTTAATTAGCAAAAATTGTGTACTATGATCTGGTGTTTAAGGTTTTTACTTTTATATTTTTTTTGGGTTCAGCGAACCTTGTTGACCTCAACGGTCAATTCGAATTTCGTCTTATTCTGGTTTCGGCTGCTCCAGGACACCAATACTGACAAAAATCCTTCAACTACTTTCATGTAGTAGCTGGTCCAACCCAAGAAAACTCCTTACTTCAGCCACCTTGGTCGATCGGTGCTACTCAGCAGTATCCTTAATCTTTTTCGAATCCATTGAGGTTCACTCTTCTGAACTTACATGACTCAAGAAAGCCACGCTTCTGATGCGCAACTCTGATTATTTATTTCTGACTAACATCATCTGTACTAATGATGAGTTATTGAGACCTGGTCGTCGACAGTTGGACTCTGCCACTATGTCGCCAGCCTCCCTGATGTCTGCATCAATCATCACGTGGATCTGGATACTGATCCTTGCTTTCTTTTATGTTGTAACTGATTTTGTTGCGGTGGCGTCGGTCTCTGCTCAGTGTCCTCTTTCGTAAAACGTCTCGGTTGTCGCACTGATATTTGCATAGTCCCCCACACTGACCATAGTGTGGCATCCACATTGAGTACTTCGTGGCGGCAGTCGCCCTGCACTGCTCTGCGACTGTACTTTCGTCGCGGCGGTCCTGTGATCATTAGCGGCCATGTCGCATATTTCTGCCACCTCGGTGAAGGGTTCTTCTAAACATCGAATTCCAGACGTCCTGCACTCCCATGCAGTAGAACCTCCGATCCGGTGGCACCAGCGGCGGAAGATGTTAGTTTAACTGCTGCTGGCACTGCGCAGTCTACAGTCGTTGTTGCCCAAAAGGGTGGCCGTGGAGTCGGCCAATACCTGGAGGCTGACCCCCTGATCTTGGTAGTCGTTACCATAACCACCGTTGCCTCCTTTACCAGATTTTTTTTTATTTTATATATATATGTATATATAATTTTTACGACGCGACGGCATTTTCTTGGATTCTGCGCGAACCTTGACGAGAATTTGGATTGGCAAAATAATAGAGGGGTTTGGTCATTTAGGGTGCTCGTGCGAAAAGTTCAGGGGTACAACGGTAATTAAATGAAGAAAGCTCACCAACGGCACACAGCTCCCTTAACCCGATCATAACTTAGGTCTACTTCATTTATTTGGGGTATAGTCGTTATTCCTAGGTAAAGATCATGGCTTATGTCTAAGTGACCTAGTTAATCCTGCGTTTCCGAGGCGGATCTGAAGCCTCGGCTCTGATACCACCTGGAGCGCCCCGCTCCCGAACCCTAACATCGGGAGTGGTGCACCCGCCGTATCTCACTAAGGAGAATACAAGGCGTCGAATCAACTTTCTACATCTCCGAAAATACGTAGAAATTTTTTTTTTCTCGAAGAAACGAATTACCATAACATTAAATTATCCGAATAAAGAAATCATCAATAAAACACTAAATCCATAATGACAATAAAGTCACTGTGCTAACCTCTAACTGCTATCAGTCTAAACAGGGTAGTGTCCGATGAAACCCCAATAAAATACGACAGACAGCCGCAAGGTCTCCTCGTATCCTAGGTGCGACCGTTAGTATGCCCATGCTACCGTATCAGCCCCGTCCTCAGCAAAGATATAGTCGTACGCTTCTTCGTTCTCACCTGGTGGGGGGGAGTAGGGGTGAGTGACTGGGAAATCACTCAGTAGGCATCTGCCTCCAAGTAGTACAAGACAAGCATCAAAAAATGATATAACACATAGCACATAAAGCATGATACCACATAATCATATGGAAGAATACGGAAAGGTAAATCACTCCAGGTATGGTATGCGCAACAACGTGATGCATGTCCCACTACGCATGTCATACGCAACAAAGTCATGTCACAAAGCGTGCGGATATCCCAACCGTGCAATGCATGAACCCGGGTCCTACTGAGTGGCTGTAGGTCGTACACCCCACAGTCACCATACTGAGTGTGCGTGGCCGCGCCTCCGCACACCATCCTGAGTGTCGTGGCCCCGCCACCGTACACCATCCTGAGCGCCCATGACCCGTACGTCACGACCCGCCATCAATGCAATGCACGTGCCATGAATGCAAATACACAATCGCCTGAGGCCCCTGGCCCATCCTCACCATCCTCCAGCACTCAATTCTAGGTTTACTTATTATCCAAATACCAGTTCAGTATTGTTTGGCGTCAAATCCATTTTCCCACTGCTCATATACATTCATCGGGCTTTTTCCATATTTTTCCTTATTTTTCATTTATTTATTTCTATTTATTACCTAATTACCCAAATTAAATGAACCATCAAAATTACTAAAATTAATGAAAATAACTTAATTTAAGCATTTTATCTTTTCTGTAATTTAATTATAATTTTCTGATAATTATTTATATTTTTCATGTATTTATTACTAATTTAAATTAATTAAATAACATTTACAAAAAAATTCCAGAAATTCAGAAATAAAAGAAATGTTTATTATTGCAAATAGGGCTGGCCCCTTTTTCTTCAGCCCTGTCCGCGTCTGGCATAGCCCGGCCCGCCAGCACACAGGATCCGCCTGCTGTGGTCCGGCCCGTTTCAAATGTTTTTTTTTTCCGCTGGTAATTTGGGCCGGCTGGTACCTGGTCCGGTCCGCTGGCCATCCGGCCCGACCCGCTACCAAGCCTTCCACTTTTTTTTTACCACATTATACTATTGGGCCTGTCCCCTGAAACAGCCAGCCCGTTAAGGGCTGGTCTGTGCAACTTTGCATCAGGCTTCGGCCCATTTGTTATATACCTATTTTTTTTATTGAAATAAAATGAGGCAGCCGTTCCAGGAGGCGCGTGGCTGCTCCTGCGAGCGCGTGAAGACCACGCGTGGCCACTGCCGGTGGCGTGTGGGGTGCTCCGGCGGCCTCCGACGTCCGTTTTTTGACTCCGATCTATATTTTTGCCTATTTCCAGTCTATGGGAACCTTTTCTAAGGCCAAAACCAAAACTAAGAACTCCAAACATGTTAAAGATGTGATATTTTGATTATCAAAATTTTCCCTAAAATCAAAAGTAAGTCACGCAAAGCATGCCGGGTACACGCAGTAGCACCAGAGTCATCAAAACTTCATGCTTTTCACAGATCAAACATCATGATATAGATTTCGACAATGAAAAACGATAAACACATAATATATCACCAAAGCATGCTTGAATTTGTACCAAATGGAGGGGAAAAAAGGGAACCTACCTGGTTATAGTCTGTTTTGCAATTATCCGATTACCAAATGGGTTCGAACGCCGTGATACCTCTTTCTCCTTCCCTTCTCTTCTCTTCCTCTCTTCCTCTTTTCTTCCTCCCTTCTCTCTTCTCCACAGCCGCTGTTCTTCACTCTACGTTACCCCCCTTTTTTTTAATTTAAACCCCCCCAATTTAATGTCCCTCTTTGCGCGAAATTAGGGGGGAATCCGTTATTCCCCCCACACGTTGCCATTGTTTTTTTATCTTTTTTTTAATTCTTATCCAATTGTTTTTTTTAATTTGTTATTATCTTAAGTATTTAATCAATTATTCCATTATTATCTTTATTTAATTATTATTATTATTATATTATTATTATACTCTTTTTTTTTAAAAAAAATATCCTACGGAACCTTTTCTTTTTCTTTTACCTATATTATTTATTTTACATTTTATCTTACTCTATGCGTATGTGACAATTTTATATAGTTATCCAACGACTCAGACATAATCGTTACGCTACGGTTAATTTAAATTTTTTTTAGAGGGTTGTTACACCCAACAACTACTCTAGTTTAAATTACACATTAACGGCTAACTCGAAAATTTCCGGGGTATAACAATATATCACTTAAACATGTGCCAATATCAATCACAAAATAATTTCCATAATGCACAAGATTGTCACATAAATTGCAAGACAAAATTCCTTCCTTGCTAAGACACAAAAATCGGCCATAATGGTTTTACCATGCTGAATTTTCAGCATGTGTTACATGGTTGTACAATTCAAAATACTACAATTTTTATTTGATTTTTTTCTTTTTGAAATAAATCACCAATTGATGGTAAATATCTTTATCACATTGGAAATAAACTTGGACACTTTTAAGCTCAAGGATGCGTCCATGACATGTCACACACATGCTGAAAAATTTTCAGCATGTGTGATATATAAAATATCACACTTTATGAAATTAAATAATATTCAAATTACTTCCATTTCTTCTCCCAATTAATCACATAATTCAAGATGATAAAATATGTCATATTAAAGTGAAGAAATTGGCCAGCCAAGTTTAGCATGCTGAAATTTTCAGCATGTGTTATAAGTGAGACAAAGTTTGAAATCTTACCATTTGTAGCTTCTCTCTTTAATTCACCAACATTGCATGATTGATTCTTGACCAATGAATATGCCAACAAGGCTCCAAATAAGCTCCATTTCAGCTGCAATGTGCGTGTATGATGTATATACATATGCTGAAATTTATTTTTGCTAACTTTGTAAAATAGTGCACATTTAATAATACACACATGTTCTATTCCAATCAGCCCTTAATTTCATTTTCTAGAACACTTTAAGATGTATAACATATGTAAAAAAATTGTCTAGATACGTGTCACATGATGTACCAAAAATGTTCCATGTGTTGTGTGTGTAGAAAACCGAATTTTCGATATTTATCGATTACCCGATTTTTCTCTAATTATATTCCAAATTTTTGCACATGTTTTATATATTATGTTACACATAATATATATAATATATACTTTAAATCTCAGCACTTGGCTGGTCTAAAGTGGCGCCATTTATCATGTGTCAAAATTAAAATTAGAATCTTCACATTTTGGCCTTAATGTGGGGTGATTTGTGTGTGCCAACATGAAAAGTATTTTGGCTGAACATATAGTCATGTGCACGAAATTTTTAAGAATTTTTGAAGTATAGGGGCTAGCCATTTATTTATGGCAAGTACGTGACACGTTGGCGAAGTTTCGGTATTGCCCGATACGATAATTTTTGGTTTAGAACCTTTTAACGTGTCGTATTTAATTTGTCATCACCATGTCTTATATCATATGATATAAAACCTGAATATACTCATAAATATGAGTTAAGTATAGTGGTGTGACGTTAACATACGTACGTAAAATATATAACGTGTCAGTAATACGTTGGAATACATGTGTATGTGCCTTTTTCAAAAAAATCTGAAAATATATGTATTTTATATGTATATGGCGTGTGTATATTTAAGAGGGAAGGAGGAGAAAACTTTCCTTCCTTAGCCTTGTTGCCTTTGTGCCTTTTCCAAATATGGCTTCCTTTAATGAATTACTTAGTTTAATAAACTAAGAACTTCACTTGATGAACTAGTTTAGTTCATTAATGGTGGCACCTGAAAATAGTATAAACACAACAAATGTTTGCCATATGATGTAAGCTTTAACACTTCATGGCTCGTTAGTCCGGCAACATTATATATAAGCTAAATAAGGCAAGTAATAGCAATGTATCATGCATACATATATATATCATGCACGTTTGTGTATATATCATGCATTTAAGTCACTTATTTTGAAATCACTCAAACCCCCTTTTCTCTACACGAGAAACGCGTCTTGGAGGTAAAGCCATGACACCAAAACAGTCCCAATCATCTTCAAAAAATTCCAACCTTTTCCCAACTCAAAAACAACACGAGAAATAATAAATTTGGACACAAACATCTAAGATTCAAAGATAAAAGAAGCCAAAAATGGTGGTCATGGCTGAGCCAAAGAGAAACTAGGGGTTGCGTTAGGTAATCTTTAGTTAATCTTAACTTTGCTGACTTAATTCACTTAATGTCTAATCAAGTTTTTAATCCAATGGTGCTCAAGGCTTATGGTATGTGTTTTTAATCTTTTTGAGGCTAAGGTAAGGCTGTTTGAAAGTGTAGGGTTCAGCCTTTAATTCAAGAACAAAGATGAGCAGACGTTTTGAAGCCTTTGTTCACTGTGCGTTTCATTGCCCTTCTTGAATCCTTTTGTTACGGTCCGCACCCTCGAGCCGTTAGGGAAGTAAATCAAAGGCATTGATGGGGATCAAGATAAGTTTTACTAAATAGAATCAGTACAATTGTTGTATCGTGATCAGCGGTATAGGTAAAATTATTGTCACGTATTTAAAATAAGTAAGTGCCCCTAGGTAATAAATAACTTAGGTGAATTAATTAACTAGAGATAAAAGTAAGACACAAGCCTTCCTTTACAACTACATAAATGAAAATGTAAATGAGGGCATCGGAAAAATATAAAGAAGGGACCAGTATCGGCAGAGGGTGGGCAAACTGTAGCGTCCCGTCTCGAACCCTAGGGTCAGAGCCGGTACACCCGCCGTATTCCGCTAAGAGATACATAAGGCGTCGATACGAATCCCTACACTTATCAAAACGACACAGTATTCGATTGCGGAAGCAAAATAAATCAACTCATAGCCCTAAATCGAAAGTAAAATCCATAAACCCTAAATAGTCAACATCAAGTAAAAATACCCTAAACGACATCGTAAAGTGTGTAAAATGAAATACCTAAACTAAATCCCCAAGTGAAATAATGAATAAAATAAAACTCCTCTAATTCTTGATCATCAATCTCCCATCAGCCTCTACGAGTCCCAGTGATCCCACTAAGAGTTTTCTCCAACCCATATATAATCGTACCCTAATTCATCTGCAAGAAAACATAATGAACGGTGTGAGCGACAAAAATATCACTCAGTAGATACCCTGCCTGCATGGTCCCTGTGAGATCATACACGCTAGGACAAGAGTGAAATACATATAAGTACGGTAATACGAAAAATAGACTGTCCACGTTTTCACAAATACATATAACGGTCATAACTTCTTAAAACAATCAAACTACATAATCATGAGAAATGAGCGTGAAATGCAATGTTCACATAGATGATGTACGATAAGTCTACGTTCTCTGAAACATACATCCTATCGTGCAATGAATGACCCCGGGACCTAAGAATGAAACATAACAGATATGGGACTTAGTCCTCGCATACCCTAACAGAACAGAATAGATATGCGACTTAGGTCACGCATGCCTAACCGAACAAAATAGATTTGCGACCCAGGTCTCGTATACCCTAACAGAATAGAGCAGAACAGATATGCGACTTAGGTATCGCATACCCTAACAGAACAGAACAGATATGCGACTTAGGTCTCGCATGCCTAATGCAATGTCGTGATGCATGAATGCACAGAAATCACATATACAGACTTTTCTTTATTTTCCTTTTCTTTTTCTTTTCCTTGTACCTTTTCTTTTCCTTTTCTTTTTCTTTTTCTTTTCTTTTCTTTTTCTTTTTCTTTTCTTTTTCCTTATCTTCTTCATCCGCCCTCAGGTCCCCACGATTTCCTGCGATTCACTTTTTATTTCCATAGAGCCTTTCAACTTTCGTCCCTTCCCCCTATCGTCGGCCCTCTCCCTCACCCCACCCCTGGCTCACCACCCCCAGTCGCACCCCCTCTCCAGCGCATCCCCCAGCCTCACTCCCCCAGCTGCACCACACTCCCCTCCAGCGCACCCCCTAGCCCCCACTCCCCCAGACCGCACAACCCCCCATGCCTATATCGCCCATTAGCACGGTAGAACGTAGCAATAACCCACCACCACCGGCCACGCACTGCCACCATCGCCACCTTCAAAGAAAATCTGTTACTCTTGTAAACATAAAAACACAACCTTTTCATACTAATCATATGAGGGAAATGATATTTTATTGAAAAGTCTCACTTATGGCGGAGGAAATCTTATTACAAAATAAGTCACCAAACGTCATCGTATGAAAATAAATGAAAAAGCCAACATATAATAGTGTATATATATGGTGTACCATCATATATATATATACGCAATCATATACACGGATATACCATTCATCAAATACACGTATAATCAACCAATAACACATCTATACAAGCGTAAACACTCATGCACGATCTCAGTTTCGTATGGAGATTAAAGATTATATTTTCACATTGAAAGGATGTGAAGGGGGCACCTACCTGGTAATTACTACGCAGTTGAAGGGTTGATCGAGCGGGTGGTGCTCCTCCGATCCTCTCTAAAACCGGCGGTTGAGCCTTGAAGCAAGAAGAAAATCGTTTCTTTTTCTTATGTGAATGGCGGCCATTTGTTGGGAATGGGGAGGGAAGGGAGTTCATGTGATTAAATAGAAATTTGATTGGGTTTAAGAAAATTTTCCTAATCAAATTAGGTTTAGTAATTAATTAAGCCTTAATGACTATTTTGCCTTTCAAGAAAAGAGGATATGGCATTCTCCCCCCTTACAAAAAGTTTCGTCCTCGAAAACTTATTTGTTACGTAATCAATAACTTAGTATAGTCCTACATAATTTATTTATTTAAATCATGACCGAACTTATATCCCTTGCCTATTTGGATATGTTATTCACTTCACTTCATCGGTACACGACTAAGTCCTCAAATCATTCAGTGTGTATATTTACAATGTAATTGTTATATCCCGTGCCCTCATGAGAGGGGGATAAAGAAAAATAAAATAAAATAAAAATAAAATCCTAAAGTAAATAGGAAAAGAAAACTTAGGATAAATTTGACTAATGGAAGGATCCTTATTAAGCTAGGAAAACACCATACAAATATACCTAAACCTAACCCTATATACACATAGATATACACACACAAATTACTCCCATCCCAATTCCCTCCTCCCCTACCCGGCAGCCCCTTTCCACATCCCGCTGATGGCAGCAGTCTGCTGCCACTTTTGCCCACCTCGGTTGCCAGCATCAAAGGAAAGGAGAAATGGCACTTTTTATGCCATTCATACATATATGTATAATATAAACATAATACCCACCAAATCCCCTTTCCCCAACCGGCCAGCCCTTCCCAATTCATCAAAACGGCAGCAATTTTTCCACCTTTTCGCAACCAACGGCCGCAATTAATAGGAGGAAAGAGGAACCACATTCTCGCCTGGATTCAACCCGATTCTTCGTACGGTGTGGTATACTACGGATCGAGACAAGTATCTTGGCTATATTTGCTATGATTTTCCAATGTTATTATGTTATTTTCATATCAAATCGAATCATGCATACGTAATTGTGATTTGCTTAGATTGATGTATATGGGTATGTATCGGTTGTATATATGTAACGGTTATGTGTATATACATATTAAAGATGCATGAATTTGGTGGATTTATTTGTATATGGGCCACTAAAGGAGTTGGGCAGCGGCAAAAGAATTTACAAATATGCTTGATGGTAAGTGAAGTTTATGTGCTTGTATTTCATGTAGGCAAAATATGTGTGGATATGAAAATGTTGTGCTTCTTTTTTACTTACTGTGATTGTAATTTGATGGAGACTGACATGAGTATAGGTGTATTTATATTATGGCAAAGAATGTGTTTAATAATTTGCAAATGTTGTAAAAAAATGGAAATTAAAGCTTTTTTTTTCCACATAAATAGGGAAATCGGCACGAAAAAAAAGAGAGAAACAGTGTCCAAATATAACTTGCGCTATTTAGATGGTATATTAACTGTTTGTAGGTGTGCATGGTCCAGCACTTTGTTCTGTATATGTATTTAAAAAAAAAGGGCCGCAGTCCCATAATAGGTTGGGTATATTTTGTTGCAATATATTTAAACCATTAACGCATGTAAATTTGTTTGTGTTTGTACTGTACATATATATACATAAGGTGCTATTTATATATTTTCTTGAACGAGACTGGGGAATTGAAAGTGGCTGAAACTGAAAGTGGTTGAAATTGACAATGCTGAAATTGAAAGTTGTTGTCATTTAATGTGTTGTGCGCATATAAGGGTTTTTGAAGATGAAAAGTGAGTTGTTTTGCTTTCTTAATGGGGTTGATAGTTACCACTGTAGGTCGTTGGCGTTAAAGGAGTATTATCATAACATTATGTATATATAAATATAAGGTATTAATAATACATATTGTTAGGTGTATAAATTGATGTTGGATGGAAATTGTGTTTGATGAAATTTGGAAGGTGCTGCAATTGTGGAGTTGCATGATTAATTGTGATGGATACATGTAGGGTGAGCTGTACGTTTATCGGATTAATCAAATTAGTGTTTTTGTCGTCGAAGGTAGGGAAACTAATTTTGAAAAATGGGCACTTTCGTGATTCGAGAGTGAAATGTGTAAGTATAAGCGCATATATGCACGTGTATAGGCGTGTCCATATACGTAGATATACTTATATGTAGGAGATAAAACAAAATTGAAACGGAATTAAAGTGATAAATGGAAAAGTGTAACGATAAATGGAAATTGTTTGCGAATTGCATGTTTTCTGAAAATTCACCCTTACAAAGGAAATATATTGTATAGTTGGGTTCGGTTCCAAACAAACGGGCCATCGGAGCACATATTGACTATGTTATACAGGGCTAGGCCGCTCGGACACATATTGACCGCCAATTGGGCCGTCCGGGAACATACTGACTACGTTGTATGGAGCTAGGCCGCCTGGAAACATATTGACCATTGGGGAACCAAAAAACGTAAATCTTTCAATATAAGTCACTTGTAAGGTACAAACATTGCACTGCATTAATAATAAGAGATATCGCATATGACTGCCGCAAGGGGTAATGACCTATGATATCGAGAAATGGAAATGTAATGGAAGTTGGAGTATGAGAAACGGAAAAATGGAATATGAAATGGAAATGAATAAAGGATAAGTGGTTGTCAAGTCGTTACATACATGATTTGAAAAGATGCATCACGGTTTTTGATTGTACTAGATTATGTATGCGATGACTTAGATGCGTGTGCTTCACGTGTTTGATTGTACAGGATGGGCGAAAAGGTAAATTTATTTATGAAGGGAAGCATGCTATTTCATATTATGTTATTTGTATATTTTCTTCACACATGCTTCTCCGTGTATGATCCCGTAGTAAATATAGTCGGGCTACTTGCGGACGATGTATGTCGCTCACTCCCCCTCTATCAACCAGTTTTGCAGATAGACAGGTAAATGAGTTGGCAAACCGTGGAAGATCGGAAATGGAGAGTTCGAGACTGAGGAATGCTCGGACAAGACTTTCGAGGATTTAGTTAAGGTAGTTATTTCAATATTTGAGGTTTATGTATTTCAGAGACTTAGTAGTTGTCTACATTTGATAGTGTATCGATTTAGATTTTCCTAGACATTGTACTAATAATGATGATTATTTTATCGAGGGTTTTTAGTTTATGACTTCCGCTGACATTGATTTACGTTATTATGATGACGTGTAATTGAATTGTATCGACGCCTTGTATTCTCCTTAGCGAGATACGGTGGGTGAGTCGTTTCGAGTGCTAGGTCTCCGGACGGGTCGCTTCAGGTGGTATCAAAGCATGGCTCTAGATCTACGGCGGAAGCATAGATGTAGGCTATGATCTTAAAAATTAAGTGATGATCCTACCGGTAAGTTATGACTTTAGACATAAGTGACGATCTTGATTAAGAGTTGGTCTTCGACTCAAATATTGATTTAGTCATAAACGCTGATTATATACTAAATATGGTTTTGAAATAAGAAGTGATCTTAGACATAAGTGGTGATCTGAATATTAGGTAATAATTTGAACATAAGCATTGATCTTAGTATAAACTGTGATTATATTCTAAGCATTGAAATTAGAAATAAGTAATGAATTTAGACGTATGGAATGATGATACCAAGTATCAATTCTAGAACTAAGTTATGACATAGACCTAAGTGATGATTGGATAAGGGATATGCCCACGTATATCTAGGGCACTCCATACAACTCTGAATTATTTACTTTATCTAAGTGCAGATTATAACCATTTATAAAAATCTTTTGATCTGACTTGTGCGAACCTGGTACCATTATGGTAAATGAATCTGGTTCATGCCTCTACTTCGACAGTAGTGTCGAAATGTGAATAGGTCTAAGTTGGAATCATAACTCCTAAGAAATGATTTGTAGTAAATGATAGACACTAAGTAACGATTTATAAGTATTATGATCAGTAGAGTTTAGCAAAGAATATCATATAAAAGGGGTTTATAGTTATTATTAAGATGTTGAATTGTAGAGTATCCAATAAGCTAAAGATATTAGTCCTACTATGGATATTGATTAATAGTGATAATTGAGCATTACTAAAATGAGTATAGTTGAATAACAAAGTATTAAGTGTTGATCCCTTAGAACACGTAAGTACTGATGCATCGAGTAGGCTTGAATTGCAATAAAATAAGTATGAACAAGTAGTGGTTGCTTTTTAGGTGAGATCTGACTAAGTTAGAATTAACGGTTGAAATAACCAAGTAAAGAAGTACGGTGTATCACTGTGGCGCGCGGAAGCATGCTAAATTAGAATGCCCTAAGTCGATCAATATTTAGTGTGCCATACTCAAATATTATTTTTCAAGTAGTTAAACGTTTTCTTATAAGCATGTACACCAAGATATATACTACATTTCAAAAATATTGCAAAGATTTATGCTTCTAAATATTTCGACTAAATTTCATCTTTTTATATAGTATATTACTTTACAAGCCTACATTTCTCTCCGAATTTGTGTATCAACATAATGAAATTTCAACTATTCCGACAACTCTGAAAAATAGATATATTCTTAAATAATGATGTTTTCGTAGAACGATATATTTATAAATCTTAAACTTTCATTTAGCGATATTTATTTTTCTAAAATAATTTTATTTGACAACTTCGATATTGCAAGCATTTTATCATTAAATGCTTTTGAATATATTTATCTGCTTGCGATAAACTTATTTAATTTTTTGAAGCAGAAATAGTTTCAAAATAAATATACTTCTTTTTGAAAAAGAGGGGTACCTTATTGAAATTGTTTTATGAAATTTTACAATGGACGAGTTTTCAATTATTGTATTTTCCAAAAGAAAACATAGCTTTCAAAGTATATATTCCACTTAGAAAGAAAAAGACACTGTGTTCGAATCGTTTTGTAAAAAGAAAATTTACGACTGTAGTATCTCAATTGTTTCGAAGTGGTTTTAATCGTAATACTTTCGCAAACAAGTTATATTATTTTATAAATGGTCACTTGAGACACCGCATCGCGAAAACAAATATATGATACTTTGGACCTTGTGTTTACAAAAATTACAAGGTACATTATTTTAAATAGTTAGTACTATATTCCAAATTATAGTTATATAAGCTATTTTGTTTAAATTAAAGAAGAATATGTCCATACTCATACTTCGTACATTAAGTTGTTGATGATATCTCCGAAAAATAAGAGTATGATCATAGAACTAGCTCATGAGTGTAAGAATTGATTTCGAGAAATTTGATGATAAGGGAAAGTGATGGTTAACATATTCGAGGACTTGAGGGATGTTTCGGATGGTCATGTAACTGGGAGATGAATCATATACAATGAGTTAAGAATTCGAAATCGTAGATTGCAATAAGTTGGATGATATACGTCAAGTGGTATAAGTTGAGGTTTATAAGTTGTAGTTATAGAGAATTAAGTTAAAGATTATAGTACACCTAAGAATTGATTTTAGAGGGCAGCTGATGACTGTAGATATAAGTACGTTATAAACCGACGATTGGATTATGGAACTCCAGTATGATGCAATACCCCTAAGTTTGATTCTACAGTTTTGAGAAGTATAAACAAGGTAGGTTATAATCTTAAATAAGCGGAGAATAATGGACTTGGAAACTATCTTGTTAGTATACAAGGAATGATTTCGAGACCATAGTCCTATGTCGAGGAAGTACAGTGGTTAACGTATAGGAATGTGCTATGGATATTTAGTACGGTCATTATCTAAGTGAATGGATCAAGTAGAACCATGCTAGGCCATTGATTACGCCATACACAAGTTTCGAGGATGAAACTTATTGTAAGAGGAGAAGTATGTTATATCCCGTGCCCTCATGGGAGGGGGATAAAGAAAAATAAAATAAAATAAAATAAAATCCTAAAGTAAATAAGAAAAGAAAACTTAGGATAAGTTTGACTAATGGAATGATCCGTATTAAACTAGGAAAACACCATACAAATCTACCTAAACCTAAGCCTATATACACAGGGATATACACACACAAATTACTCTCATCCCAATTCCCTCATCCCCTACCCGGCTGCCCCTTCCCAAGTCCCGCTGATGGCAGCAGTCTGCTGCCATTTTGCCCACCTCGGTTTCCAGCCTCAAAGGAAAGGAGAAATGGCACTTTTTTTGCCATTCATACATATATGTATAATATAAACACAATACCCACCAAATCCCCTTTCCCCAACCGGCCAGCCCCAATTCATCAAAACGGCAGCAATTTTGCTACCTTCGCAACCAACGGCCGCCATTAATAGGAGGAAAGAGGAACCAAATTCTCACCCGGATTCAACCCGATTCTTCATACGGTATAGTATACTACGGATCGATGCAAGCATCCTTGTTATATTTGCTATGATTTTACAATGTTATTATGTTATTTTCATATCAAATCGGATCATGCATACGTAATTGTAATTTGCTTAGATTGATGTATATACGTATGTATCGGCTGTATATATGTAACGATTATCTATATATACATATTAAAGATGCATGAATTTGGTGAATTTATTTGTATATGGGCCTCTGAAGAAGGAGTTGGGCAGCGGCCAAAGAATTTACAAATATACACGACGGTAAGTGAAGTTTATGTGCGTGTATTTCATGTAGGTAAAATATGTGTGCATATGAACATGTTGTTCTTCTTTTTACTTACTGTGAATGTAATTTGATGGAGATTGGGCAGCGGTTGTGCATGAGTATAGGTGTATTTATATTAAGGCAAAGAATTGTTGGAAATCATTCAGACAAATTGACTTCTGTATGTCAGTGGCCGACCTGACCCGATGTTAGGACCGAATTGCCGAGCTCAAGCTACGCTAAGCGGATCTACCGAGAAATTTCAGAGAACGCAACTGAGTCAGCCGACCTGCTAACCTGAACTGAACAACATTTCAGAACCACTGTTTTGTGCTGTTAGCCTTTAGCCGAGCAAAGCTCAACATGGTAAAACAATTAATGTACTCAGCCGAACTGCAAGCTCGGCACAAAGCAGAGCTTGGCAAACAGCCTCAAAACGACAAATGTTCTTAGTGTAACAGTAGAGCTCAGCAGAGCAACACTATGTCAACAGTGCTATATTCTTCCAAAGACACCTGAGCTCTGCACAAAGAAGAGCTCAGCCTCGGCAATAACCTTCTCAGCTCAGCAGAGCCGAGATCCAAGGTGAGTCCAGGACTCTGTCCTTAAGGCGTTATTGTTCCGGTTCACTGTGCCAATCCAATGGAGCAACCGTCTCCCAGGATACAACGGAGACCAGTTCAGACGAGCGGCACTGCAGCGCTGAACTCTACGAACCTTCAAGAATGTCCTACCTTCTCGGTTTACCGAAATGCAGCAAATGAATGCAGTATGCAACAGAAGTATGCAGCAGATGAATGCAGCAGAGAAAGGAGAAAAAGATTTTGGCGTTGGGTTTTTTCCGCTGTGTGTCTTTGGAGGAAGAATGCTGCCTCTATTTATAGAGGGGAAATGCTTGGAGTTTATGGAAACCGCTCAGCCACGATCCCCCAGTAACCCACATCCCACGATCGGCACCAATGACCTCCAATACTCCTCCCACAATCAAAGACAGGTTGAGATTATTATGGGCCGTTAGATCATAAGATTAAAACATAACCGTAGGATCAAGTCATTTTTTTCTTGAAAAATTTAAAAGAAATATATCCAAAAGTATAACTTCGAGCCGAGCAGGGATAGCAAAGCATGGTCGAGCCGAGCAGAGCAGGACGGTATCCATCCGCGTCTTTCCTACGGTTAGATTTCCTTTGGCACATTCGAAGAGCCAAGTACTATATTTGGTGGCATTTTTTCATTATTTTACCGATATGGTATATATTTGAAAAATAGTGATATGTTCAACATTTTCTATTTTTCCAACCACATTAACTTCTATTTTGAGCATTAATTTCTCATTCACCCGGTATCAGAATTAAGTAATTCAAAAGTCTAAAATCATCTACTTATTTTGTAAATATTTTAGGATTAATTAGTTTTTGTTTTTGATTAACGGACACTAATCATAATTAAGCTCAAAGTATGTTGCTCACCAACTTTGGACAAACCCATTTCTAAAATTTCTTCCAACAATCCGCCACATGAATAAAAATTAATGCAAATGTAGATGCAGACTCTAACGAGAAGTCAGACAAGAAAATGTTGCATCAGAAGAGGTAGCTTCTGGCCTTGAACCTTTTGTAGTGACGTATTATCGGATTCACTCGGCTAAGTAGTGACTTCATGTCTTGAACTAGTCAGCCTTCGCTGTGAACCTAGACAACAGAACTCACACAACATTTCATTTAACACTCTTTTGGTTCTCATGGTTGTGTTCGTTTTGGCCATGAACAACTTGGTTTAAGAAAGTGTTTTAAAGAATTCTTGCCTCACAGAATTCTCATAGAAGTAGCCCCACTTCACACTTACATAGGTGATTTCTATCAGAAACATTTTGCCATGTCCCACTTGATGTATCAAGATATAGCATATTATTAAAAGCTTTTGCTCACCCTAAATATTTTCTGTAGACAGCACTTTTATGTAGTGGAATGAGTAAGTGCTAAGTTGAACCTTAATAACTTAGTTGTCCCATTGAACCAAGATTCTGGGATCTCCAGTCAAAAAGGTTGGGTTACCGTTACAAAGATTCTTGCGTACTAGGCTTAAGTCCCATTCCGTTTGTCAATTTTGACATCTCATCTCTAGGAAAGCCTTTTGTAAGTGGATCCGCAAGATTCTCTTTTGATTTTATGTAATCAATGGAAATCACGCCATTAAAGATTAATTGCTTAATGGTATTATGCCTCCGACGTATATGCCGTGACTTACTATTGTAGATGCTGCTTTGTACTCATGCTATCGCAGACTGACTATCACAGTGTATGCTGATAGGTGCGATTGACTTAGGCTAACATGGAACATCTTTTAGGAAATTTCGAAGCCATTCAGCATCTTCTCCACCTTTATCTAGTGCTATAAACTTGGCTTCCATAGGGGACCAAGCTATGCACGTTTGTTTTGTGGACTTCCATGACACAGCACCAACACTAATACTAAATAGGTATCCACTAGTGGACTTAGATTCCTTGCTATCTGATATCCAATTTGCATCACAGTATCCTTCCAATACTGCTGGATATCTTGTATAGTGTAATCCAAGGTTCATTGTGTACTTAAGGTACGTCATCACTCTATTTAGAGGTTTCCAATGATCTTCACTTGGATTACTCGTAAACCTGCTCAATTTGTTTACTGAACAGGCTAAGTCTGGTCTTGTACAGTTTGTTATGTACATCAGACTTCCAATTACATGTGAGTACTTCAATTGAGCTACAGGTTCACCTCTGTTCTATCTCAAGTGTACACTTGAATCTAATGGGATCTTTATAGGTTATGTATCAAACATATTGAATCGTTTGAGAACAGATTCATATAATGAGTTTGTGACATAACAAGACCTTCAGTTATTCGAGAAATCCTAATTCCTAGAATAACATTGGCAACCCCCATATCTTTCATATCAAAATTTTGCATTAACATCTTCTTGATATTCAAGATAATGTCATGAGTACTGCCCATGATGAGCATTTCGTCTATATATAGGCATACTATTACATAGGCATCTGGTGTGTTCTTGATATACACACACTTGTCACACTTGTCGATCCTGAAGCCGTTTAACAACATTGCCTAACCAAACTTCAAATGCCACTGTTTAGATGCTTGTTTATGTCTGTACAAAGACTTAACAAGTTTACACACCTTTTTTTCTTGCCCTGGTACAACAAACCCTTCAGGTTGCTCCATATAAATTTCTTCTTCTAACTCACCGTTTTAGAAAGCAGTCTTCACATCCATCTGATTGATTTCTAGATTATAGACTGCAGCAATAGCAACTAGAATCCTTATAAACGTGATTCTTGTTAGCGGTGAGTAGGTATCAAAAAAGTCAAAGCCTTCCTTTTGTCGATAGCCTTTAGCTACCAATCGGGCTTTGTACTTTTCAATAGACCCATCCTCCATCAGTGTTTTCTTAAATATCCACTTGCATCTGAATGGTTTACTTCCTGGCAGAAGATCAACCAACTCACAAGTTTAATTTTGAAGAATCGATCCTATTTCATTGTTTACTATCTCTTTCCAGAAGGGGGCTTCTGGAGTTGACTTAGTCTCAGAAAAGCTTCTTGGATCGTCTTCTACCAAGTATGTATAAAAATCTGGTCCAAAAGACGTTGGGATTCTTGCTCGTTTGCTTTGACGCGGTTCCTCAATCTCTTGAGGGGTCGTCTCACGTAATCTCTTACTGGTGGTTGCTTCTTCATTGTTTTTGCCTTTCTTTGGAAAGACATCTTCAAAGAACACCGCATTTCTTGACTCCATTACAACATTCTCATGTATGTCAGGAATGTCCGACTTGTGCACCAAGACTCGATATGCACTACTGTTAGTTGCATATCCTATAAATATGCAATAAGTTGTTTTAGGCACAATTCTTACTTGTCTTGGTTTAGGTACTGCAATCTTCGCCAAACACCCCCACACTTTTAAGTATTTTTAACTAGGCTTATGACCTTTTCAAAGCTCGTATGGGGTTTCATCCATCTTTTTAGATGGAATTCTATTTAAAATGATGTTGGCTTAGAGAATTGCTTCCCCCACAAGTTATGAGGTAAACCCAAACCTATCGACATAGCATTCATCATCTTCTTTACAGTACGGTTTTTGCGTTCAGCAACACCATTCGATTGAGGAGAGTATGGTGCAGTTGTTTCATGAATAATGTCATGTTCTGAAAAAAATTCATTAAACGGTACATTATATTCGCCACCTCTATCACTGTGAATTGATTTAATTCGTTTGCTAAGTTGATTCTCAACTTCATTTTTACAGTCCTTGAAAGCATCAAGAGCTTCGCCTTTGCTACTTAACAAATAAACATAACAGTCTCGTGTACAATCGTAGATAAAAGTTACAAAGTACTTTTTACCACCTCTTGTTTGCACAAATTTTAAATTACACATATCAGTATGAATTAAATTCAAAGGTCCAGTTTTCCTTTGTATTGAAGGAAATGGCTCCTTTGAAATTTTTGCTTCAACGCACACTTGGCATTTTCCTTTATTGATGTTCAGTTTGGGTAATAAGTCAAGATTTATCATTCTTTGTATTGACTTGTAATTAACATGACCAAAACAAAAATGCCATAAATAAGAAGACTCAAGCATATAACCATAAGTAGGAGCATTCTTATTATCCTCTTCGGGCGAAACTTTCTTTGGTACAACAGTCATCACACTAAGTTTAAACATGTTGTCGGTCAAGTACCCCTTCCCCAGAAATATCACATTCTTACTCGTAATAAATTTATTACAATTAAGTGATTCAAAAGTCTAAAATCATCTACTTATTTTGTAAATATTTTAGGATTAATTAGTTTTTGTTTTTGATTAACGGACACTAATCATAATTAAGCTCAAAGTATGTTGCTCACAAACTTTCGACAAACCCATTACTAAAATTTCTTCCAACAATCCGCCACATGAATAAAAATTAATGCAAATGTAGATGCAAACTCTAACTAGAAGTCAGACAAGAAAATGTTGCATCAGAAGAGGTAGCTTCTGGCCTTGAACCTTTTGTAGTGACGTGCTATCGGATTCACTCGGCTAAGCAGTGACTTGATGTCTTGAACTAGTCAGCCTTCGTTGTGAACCTAGACAACAGAACTCACACAACATTTTTTTAACACTCTTTTGGTTCTCATGGTTGTGTTCGTTTTGGCCATGAACAACCTGGTTTCAGAAAGTGTTTTAAAGAATTCTTGCATCACAGAATTCTCATAGAAGTGGCCCCACTTGACACTTACATAAGTGATTCCTATCAGGAGCATTCTGCCATGTCCCACTTGATGTATCAAAATATAGGACATTATTAAAAGCTTTCGCTCACCCTAAATATTTTCTGTAGACAGCATTTATATGTAGTGGAATGAGTAAGTGCTAAACTGAACCTTCAGAACTTAGTTGTCCCATTGAACCAAGATCCTAGGATCTCCAGTCAAAAAGGTTGGGTTACCATTACAAAGATTCTTGCGTACTAGGCTTAAGTCCCATTCTGTTTGTCAATTTTGAGATCTCATCTCTAGGAAAGCCTTTTGTAAGTGGATCCGCAAGATTCTCCTTTGATTTTATGTAATCAATGGAATTCACGCCATTAAAGATCAATTGCTTAATGGTATTATGTCTCCGACGTATATGTCGTGACTTACCATTGTTGATGCTGCTTTGTGCTCGTCCTATCGTAGACTGACTATCACAGTGTGTGCTGATAGGTGCGATTGACTTAGGCCAACATGGAACATCTTCTAGGAAATTTCGAAGCCATTCAGCCTCTTCTCTAGCTTTATCTAGTGCTATAAACTTGGCTTCCATAGTGGACCAAGCTATGCACGTTTGTTTTGTGGACTTCCATGACACAGCACCACCACCAATGCTAAATAGGTATCCACTGATGGACTTAGATTGCTTGCTATCTGATATCTAATTTGCATTGCAGTATCCTTCCAATACTGCAGGATATCTTGTATAGTGTAATCCAAGGTTCATTGTGTACTTAAGGTACCTCATCACTCTATTTAGAGGTTTCCAATGATCTTCACTTGGATTACTCATAAACCTGCTCAATTTGTTTACTGAACAGGCTAAGTCTGGTCTTGTACAGTTTGTTATGTAAATCAGACTTCCAATTACATGTGAGTACTTCAATTGAGCTATAGGTTCACCTCTGTTCTATCTCAAGTGTACACTTGAATCTAATGGGATCTTTATTGGTTATGTATCAAACATATTGAATCGTTTGAGAACAGATTCATATAATGAGTTTGTGACATAACAAGACCTTCAGTTATTCGAGAAATCATAATTCCTAGAATAAAATTGGCGACCCCCATATCTTTCATATCAAAATTTTGCATTAACATCTTCTTGGTATTCAAGATAATGTCACGAGTACTGCCCATGATGAGCATGTCGTCTATATATAGACATACTATTACATAGGCATCTGGTGGACTTAGATTCCTTGCTATCTGATATCCAATTTGCATCACAGTATCCTTTCAATACTGCTGGATATCTTGTATAGTGTAATCCAAGGTTCATTGTGTACTTAAAGTACCTAATCACTCTATTTAGAGGTTTCTAATGATCTTCACTTGGATTACTCGTAAACCTGCTCAATTTGTTTATTGAACAGACTAAGTCTGGTCTTGTACAGTTTGTTATGTACATCAGACTTCCAATTACATGTGAGTACTTCAATTGAGCTACATGTTTACCTCTATTCTTTCTCAAGTGTACACTTGAATCTAGTGGGATCTTTATTGGTTTTGTATCAAACATATTGAATCGTTTGAGAACAGATTCATATAATGAGTTTGTGACATAACAAGACCTTTAGTTGTTCGACAAATCTTAATTCCTAGAATAACATTGGCAACCCCCATATCTTTCATATCAAAATTTTGCATTAACATCTTTTTGGTATTCAAGATAATGTCACGAGTACTGCCCATGATGAGCATGTCGTCAATATATAGACATACTATTACATAGGCATCTGGTGTGTTCTTGATATACACACACTTGTCACACTCGTCGATCCTGAAGCCGTTAAACAACATTGCCTAATCAAACTTCAAATGCCACTGTTTAGGTGTTAGTTTATGTCCGTACAAAGACTTAACAAGTTTACACACCTTTTTCTCTTGCCCTGGTGCAACAAACCCTTCAGGTTGCTCCATATAAATTTCTTCTTCTTACTCACCGTTTAGGAAAGAAGTCTTCACATCCATCTGATGGATTTCTAGATTATTGACTGCAGCAATAGAAACTAGAATCCTTATAGATGTGATTCTAGTTACCGGTGAGTAGGTATCCAAAAAGTCAAAGCCTTCATTTTGTCGATAGCCTTTAGCTACCAATCGGGCCTTGTACTTTTCAATAGACACATCCTCCATCAGCTTTTTCATAAATATCCACTTGCATCTGAGTGGTTTACTTCCTGGTGGAAGATCAACCAACTCCCAAGTGTGATTTTGAAGAATCGATTCTATTTCATTGTTTACTGTCTCTTTCCAGAAGCGGGCTTCTGGAGTTGACATAGCCTCAGAAAAGGTTCATGGATTGTCTTCTACCAAGTATGTATAAAAATCAGGTACAAGGGATGTTGGGATTCTTGCTTGTTTGCTTTGATGCGGTTCCTCAATCTCTTGAGGGGTCGTCTCACGCATTCTCTTACTGGTGCTTGCTTCTTCATTGTTTTTGCTTTTCTTTGTAAAGACATATTCAAAGAACACCGCATTTCTTGATTCCATAACAATATTCTCATGTATGTTAGGAATGTCCGACTTGTGTACCAAGAATCGATATGCACTACTGTTAGTTGCATATCCTGTAAATATGCAATAAGTTGTTTTAGGCCCAATTCTTACTTCCCTTGGTTTAGGTACTGCAACCTTCGCCAAATACCCCCACACTTTTAAGAATTTGTAACTAGGCTAATGGCATTTTCAAAGCTCGTATGGGGTTTCATCCATCTTCTTATATGGAATTCTATTTAAAATGATGTTGGATGAGAGAATTGCTCTCCCCACAAGTTCTGAGGTAAACCCAAACCTATCGACATAGCATTCATCGTCTCCTTTAGAGTACGATTTTTGAGTTCAGCAACACCATTCGATTGAGGAGAGTGCGGTGCAGTTGTTTCATGAATAATGCCATATTCTGAAAAAAAATTCATTAAATGGTACATCATATTCGCCACCTCTATCACTACGAATCGATTTAATTCGTTGCTAAGTTGATTCTCAACTTCATTTTTACAGTCCTTGAAAGCATCAAGAGCCTCGTCTTTGCTACTTAGCAAATAAACATGACAGTATCGTGTACAATAGTAGATAAAAGTTACAAAGTACTATTTATCACCTCTTCTTTGCACAAATTTTAAAAATCACACATAAGTATGAATTAAATCCAAAGGTTCAGTGTTCCTTTGTATTGAAGGAAATGGCGCCTTTGACATTTTTGCTTCAACGCACACTTGGCATTTTCCTTTATTGATGTTCAGTTTGGGTAATAAGTCAAGATTTATCATTCTTTGTATTGACTTGTAATTAATATGACCCAAACAAAAATTCCATAAATAAGAAGACTGAAGCATATAACCATAAGTAGGAGCATTCTTATTAGCCTCTTCGGGCGAAACTTTCTTGGGTACAACAGTCATCACACTAAGTTTAAACCCCTTCCCAGAAATATCACATTCTTACTCGGAATAAATTTATTACAATTAAATGATTCAAAAGTCTAAAATCATCTACTTATTTTGTAAATATTTTAGGATTAATTAGTTTTTGTTTTTCATTAACGGACACTAATCATAATTAAGCTCAAAGTATGTTGCTCACCAACTTTGGACTAACCCATTTCTAAAATTTCTTCCAACAATCCCCCACATGAATAAAAATTAATGAAAATGTATATGCAGACTCTAACGAGAAGTTAGACAAGAAAATGTTGCATCAGAAGAGGTAGCCTTTGGCCTTGAACCTTTTGTACTGACGTACTATCGGATTCACTCGGCTAAGTAATGACTTGATGTCTTGAACTAGTTAGCCTTCGCTGTGAACCTAGACAACAGAACTCACACAATATTTCTTTTAACACTCTTTTGGTTCTCATGGTTGTGTTCGTTTTGGCCATGAACAACCTGGTTTCAGAAAGTGTTTTAAAGAATTCTTGCCTCACAGAATTCTCATAGAAGTGGCCTCACTTCGCACTTACATAGGTGATTCCTATCAGGATCATTCTGCCATGTCCCACTTGATGTATCAAGATATAGGACATCATTAAAAGCTTTCGCTAACCCTAAATATTCTCTGTAGACAGCACCTTTATGTAGTGGAATGAGTAAGTGCTAAACTGAACCTTCATAACTTAGTTGTCCCATTGAACCAAGATTCTGGGATCTCAAGTCAAAAAGGTTAGGTCACCATTACAAAGATTCTTGCGTACTAGGCTTAAGTCCCATTCCGTTTGTCAATTTTGACATCTCATCTCTAGGAAGCCTATTGTAAGTGGATCCGCAAGATTGTCCTTTGATTTTATGTGATCAATGGAAATCATGCCATTAAAGATCAATTGCTTAATGGTATTATGTCTCCGACGTATATGTCGTGACTTACCATTGTTGATGCTGCTTTGTGCTCGTCCTATCGTAGACTGACTATCACAGTGTGTGCTGATAGGTGCGATTGACTTAGGCCAACATGGAACATCTTCTAGGAAATTTCGAAGCCATTCAGCCTCTTCTCCAGCTTTATCTAGTGCTATAAACTTGGCTTCGATAGTGGACCGAGCTATGCACGTTTGTTTTGTGGACTTCCGTGACATAGCACCACCACCAACAGTGGATAGGTATCCACTGGTGGACTTAGATTCCTTGCTATCTGATATCCAATTTGCATCACAGTATCCTTTCAATACTGCTGGATATCTTGTATAGTGTAATCCAAGGTTCATTGTGTACTTAAAGTACCTAATCACTCTATTTAGAGGTTTCTAATGATCTTCACTTGGATTACCCGTAAAACTGCTCAATTTGTTTATTGAACAGGCTAAGTCTGGTCTTGTACAGTTTGTTATGTAAATCAGACTTCCAATTACATGTGAGTACTTCAATTGAGCTACAGGTTTACCTCTGTTCTTTCTCAAGTGTACGCTTGAATCTAGTGGGATCTTTATTGGTTTTGTATCAAACATATTGAATCGTTTGAGAACAGATTCATATAATGAGTTTGTGAGATAACAAGACCTTCAGTTGTTCGACAAATCTTAATTCCTAGAATAACATTGGCAATCCCCATATCTTTCATATCAAAATTTTGCATTAACATCTTTTTGGTATTCAAGATAATGTCACGAGTACTGCCCATGATGAGCATGTCGTCAATATATAGACATACTATTACATAGGCATCTGGTGTGTTGTTGATATACACACACTTGTCACACTCGTCGATCCTGAAGCCGTTAAACAACATTGCCTAATCAAACTTCAAATGCCACTGTTTAGGTGCTAGTTTATGTCCGTACAAAGACTTAACAAGTTTACACACCTTTTTCTCTTGCCCTGGTGCAACAAACCCTTCAGGTTGCTCCATATAAATTTCTTCTTCTAACTCACCGTTTAGGAAAGTAGTCTTCACATCCATCTGATGGATTTCTAGATTATAGACGGCAACTAGAATCCTTATAGACGTGATTCTAGTTACCGGTGACTACGTATCAAAAAAGTCAAAGCCTTCTTTTTCTCGATAGCCTTTAGCTACCAATCGGGCGTTGTACTTTTCAGTAGACCCATCCTCCATCAGCTTTTTCTTAAATATCCACTTGCATCTGAGTGGTTTACTTCCAGGTGGAAGATCAACCAACTCCCAAGTGTGAATTTGAAGAATCGATTCTATTTCATTGTTTACTGTCTCTTTCCAGAAGGGGGCTTCTAGAGATGACATAGCGTCAAAAATTGTTCTTGGATCGTCTTTTACCAAGTATGTATAAATATCTGGTCCAAAAGCGTTGAGATTCTTGCTCGTTTGCTTTGACGCAGTTCCTCAATCTCTTGAGGAGTCGTCTCACGCAATCTCTTGCTGGTTCTTGTTTCTTCATTGTTTTTGACTTTCTTTGGAAAGACATCTTCGAAGAACACTGCATTTTTTGATTCTATAACAACATTCTCATGTATGTCAGGAATGTCCGACTTGTGCACCAAGAATCGATATGCATTACTGTTAGTTGCATATCCTATAAATATGTAATAAGTTGTTTTAGGCCCAATTCTTACTTGTCTTGGTTTATGTATTTCAACCTTCGTCAAACACCCCCACACTTTTAAGTATTTGTAACTAGACTTATGGCCTTTACAAAGCTCGTATGGGGTTTCATCCATCTTGTTAGATGGAATTCTATTTAAAATGACATTGGCTGAGAGAATTGCTTCCCCCACAAGTTCTAAGGTAAACCCAAACCTATCGACATAGCATTCATCATCCCCTTTAGAGCACGGTTTTTGCGTTCAGCAACACCATTCGATTGAGGAGAGTATTGTGCAGTTGTTTCATGAATAATGCCATGTTCTGAACAAAATTCATTACACAGTACATCATATTTGCCACCTCTATCACTACGAATCGATTTAATTCGTTTGCTAAGTTGATTCTCAACTTCATTTTTACAGTCCTTGAAAGCATCAAGATCTCGTCTTTGCTACTTAGCAAATAAAGATAACAGTATCGTGTACAATCGTAGATAAAACATACAAAGTACTATTTACCACCTCTTGTTTGCACAAATTTTAAATGACACACATCAGTATGAATTAAATCCAAAGGTCCAGTGTTCCTTTGTATTGAAGGAAATGGCACCTTTGACATTTTTACTTCAACGCGCACTTGGCATTTTCCTTTATTGATATTCAGTTTGGGTAATAAGTCAAGATTTATCATTCTTTGTATTAACTTGTAATTAACATGACCCAAACAAAAATGCCATAAATAATAAGACTCAAGCATATAACCATAAGTAGGAGCATTCTTATTAGCCTCTTCGGGCAAAACTTTCTTGGGTACAACAGTCATCACACTAAGTTTAAACCCCTTCCCCAGAAATATCACATTCTGACTCGGAATAAATTTATTACAATTAAGTGATTCAAACAGTTTCCAAAATGGTTTATACTTAAGCTTCAAATTATTTAATGCTTAACTTGGACTATCTAGGATTCAAGAAAAGCTAGAAACCAACAATTATGATATAGGTTGAGTTAAGAAAAGCTAAGGGCCTGCTCTGGGAAAATCCTTCATTTACCTTAAGCCTCAATGCAATTCAAATGTAAGTACAAGTGAAGACAACTACATACAAGTCTTCAAGGTTTCTGTTTGGTTTATTTGTAGCAAATGGAAAGCTTGGTGCAAGAATTTTCTCTTTGTCTTTCTTTCAGCCATTTTACGTTCCTTTGTTTGAAGGGTTTTTTTTGTCAAGATTCTTTCACTCCTTTGTGTTTTTTCTTTTCTGGCCGTTTAAAACCTAGAGTGTTTAGGCCTTTTGCTTGAGATATGAACTTGTGGCCTTCGGCTTGTTCAAACGTAGAAAGGATACTTCTTGGTTTAAGATGGGTAAACAGGTTTGAACACCAATATGCAAGGCACTTCACATATACAAACAAGAAAATGTACATAAGGCCTTAAAGTAAACTAAGAGCTTCGAATACAACAACATGAATAATAGACTTAGATAGACATTTAAGCAATGGACGGCAGTTTTAAGTAAGCGCTTGTAAGAACTCCTGAACTATGATCTTAAAGTCCAAGAACTCACTTAACCAATTCAAAATCAAGTCCAATGTACTTCCAAATGTTTAGCATGTAGTAACCGAGCTTCCAAGGGTGTTGTTTCCTCAAACTTTATATCGTCAAGTTATGCAAAAAGTCCTTAATGGTTGTAAGCAAGAGTTCAACTCCCTCTTAACCGTTGATCACCAAAGTTTTTGTTTGAGTCTTCCTCCTTCAAAGTCATTTTTATGAAAATCAAAGAAAAACTCACAAGTGTTTGTGAAGAGAAAGTAGGCTGTTTTTGTCTATAAATGTGAACAATTCTCCAAATTTTTCTATATGTTATAGACATCTAGGGCCCCTTTAAATAGGGCCAAAAAGACTAAAAATGGTCTAGTCTACAATGTGAAAGAAAATGCTACTCAAAAGGCTAGTCAAAAGGCTACGAAAAAAGGCAAGAAATATGCAATCTGTTGGCAAGCAGCTTGACCCATTCTAGAAGCCGATTTTGGTCTTTATCCCCTCTTAAGAATCATATATCATGATTTGAAATTCCATTTGAGCTTTCGGATCACCTCATTGGGACATGGGATGAGTTAGATATGGCCCTCCAAACTTTGGGTTTCTAGAATATTCTCGGTATAGGCTCCTGCAATCTTGTCTGAATTGTGGCCTGCTTTTGGATCACTTGCACCTAGGACTAGGCCTTGACTCCTCTTAGATAATTGTAGCCCATCAAGTTTAGGAAAATAACCATATGAAGGTCTCTGAATTTGGCCCATCTATTGAAGAGGTAAGTCCAAATAACTAAAAGTGTGTCACAGATTTCAGCAGAAACAGTATTTAAACTTCAATCCTGCTGTTTGGCCATCACGACGATAGATCTTGGAAAAGTGCAAAACATGAAAGTTTTAAGTCTTTGTCTTTTCTTTCCAATGTAACTTGAATGACGTGATTTTCCTTTTCGGTTGGAGAGATACGTTCATTTTACTAAAACTGGTCCTACGAGAAAATTAGATTCCGAAATGGGCTTGCTTCTCTTAAACTCCTTTGGTCTTCAAAAGTCTCCAATAATTTTACAAGACCTTAAAACAACTCCTATAGACATAGACATATATTAAATAACTCTAAAGGCCTAACAATCTAAAAAGACGCAAGGTTTGGTTATGCAAGACCGAAACAACAACGTTTACAAACAAAAAACTTTAAACAAATGACTCAAGGAATGACAAAAATAATACAAATGAGTCATATGTGTTACAACACATAAAAACTCAAAGATTGGGCTCAAGTAGGTGAACCCAGTGACCCTCTTTGTTCATAGGCTCATCTCTCACATGTCTGAACAAGAATGCATTAACTTATTGACTCAAACTCTATGACATGCTTCTTGCCACTGGACCTCGACTTGCCTCGCCTCTTTGCTGCTCGGCACCTGTACCTCATCAAAAATAGTCTAGCAAAATCTTGAAGACTTTAACATGCACTTGATACAATTCTTGATTATCTTTTGTTCTTGAGATCCAGAAAACAATGTTTGTTTGTTTTTGAATTTTAGCACAAATTTTAAAGGATGGTTACATGTTTAGAAGCTAGGGAAGGAAGTTAAATTTTTTGCTTCTGTGATTTTTTGATAGAAAATCCAACACGAAGACATAACAAAGATATTCACTCTCCTTAAGAGTAGATTGAATGACACTAGAGATGAGAACAAGAAAAACAACGAAAACTGCACAGAATTTAAAGATTGGTGAGTTAAAGGGTAACCTTTGCTCTGATACCACTTGATGCATGGATTGTACATGAAGATTGGGCCTTCCTTTAACTCAACAAAACCTATTAATTCAGCTTGGATGAAAAGCACAATGAAATTGAACCCACCTTGCTCAAGCTAGAATGCTTTCGGCCGTGTGGTTAATGAGCTTCCCCAAAAATGATTTCCAATGCAACTAAACAAGAATTAACCCTCTTAGTCATTATCGCTCCCAAGTATAAGGAAAATACTGCCAAGATAGCTCAATTCTTGAATGGAAGCTATCCTAAATTCAAGGATAAACAAGAACGAAAGTTCAAATAGCTCTCGATTGAAGAAGAGTTTCATAAATGTTTTGAATGTTTACAATAGTTGACTACTCTATTTATATGCCTAATCTATACCAAACTACTACGCAAAGACTCACTATCAACCGATAAGAAGATTGGACAAAGAAAGAAGCAAAGTCAGTCTTGGAAAACAGGAAAGAACATTCAACAATTTGTGGCAGATTTGTCCATCCAATGGAATAGCCCTTTGCAACTTGTTTTGAATCCTTTCCTCTGATTGGACCAACCAAATATCTTCCTTAAGACTTACGTTGATCCTTGTAGGAATCCTGGGCTTCCTGCCTTTGATTGGCTGAGTTTAAAGCTGATATTGCAAGTGGTGCAAGTTATGTGTTCCAAACTACATTGCATTAGTTGAGTTCCTTCAAGCCCTATTTATCTGATATGTTCTTCATGAAAGTTGTAGATAATTAAAAGCACTGCAATGTTAGCTTTTGAATCATCTGATTTGGAGCTGGAAAAAAGAAGATATGACGTGTTGAATTTCCGCTACTTCCATGTGTGGTCCTTCAAGCAGGCAGCTGATTCAGCAGCTTCATTTGCCTTGCTATTTTTGAGTTTGATAAAGACATTTTCTGAAGATGTGTTGCTACGACCCACACACTCGGACCGGTTGGAAAAGAGAACAAAAGAAATTATAGTGGTAAAGATAGACGTATTGGTTTTAAAACGATCAAATCGTTGTGACCCGTTAAGCGGTATAGGTAAAAATTTTGAGTATATACGAACATAAATAAAGAAATCCTTGGTGACAAATGATTTTAGTAAAGTAATTAAATAGGAATACAAGAAAGACGTAAAAATTATATCACATTAAGCAAATGAAAATGGTAAGTTGGACATACGAAATGAAGTGGACAAAATTTTGTCCCATCTTACCCCCAAAAAAGGGTACCCTAGCCATGCCCTAGCATGTATAAGTGGGAGAATATTTTTGTTATTCTTCCATTTATATTCTCATAAAAGTTGGGAAAATTAAATGTAGATAAATTATACCCACTATGTTCCCACTAATTCTCAAAATGTTTTCAAAAATAATCCACTTAACCCCCTACCCACCTTGACTGCCACCCTTTTCCATGTAGGACAACTTGTCTTACGTATTATTCCTTTTTCTTCCATTAGTCAGTTACACACTCCCTCTCTAACCACTCAAATTACATGCAAGCCTTCCCTTTCTTACACTTTCCTCTCCCCAAGAAAAAACATATGATTAAACCCACACTACATCCTACAATAATCATGGCCATGTCCAAGAGCCAAGGGGGATAAAAGACTGTCTCAACCATTTCAAGTTTTGATTTACATCCCATCCAAAATTTTCAATCTCTCTCACTTCAAAATTTTTCACCATTTCTCTCTCTCTCACTCACTTAAGGCCTAAATTCTCTCCCTCTCCATCATCTTGATCCGAGAGCTATCCTAGCCAAAAGGAAGAAGAACTTCTTCCAATTTCAAGTAAAGATAAAGCTTCCAAGTTCAAGAATCCTTAAGGTGAGGACCATATCATCCTTTCTACAAACCTCTCTCATCATCCCTCTCCTCACAAAGACTCAAAAAACCTCTCATTTTAGTCTCCAACCATAAGGTACACCAAGGAGGAAAGTGGAACTTCCTAGGTTGAATAATCGAGGAATTTCAAGAACTTCAAAGGTAAAATTTTTTGTAAGATTTGATTTTAGAGTGTTCTTAGTAATCATCCTTGAAAATGACAAATTGTTTCTTCATTTTTGCCATCTAGACCGAGACATACCAAGCCCAAGGAGGAAGAAGCAATCTTTTTCCATTTCTAGTTTAAGATCAAAGAAAAGGCAAGTACTCTTCTTAGCTTCTTCATGCATATTCAAAAATGAGTCATTTATGTTCATCTACAAAGTTGGATCATGCATGCATAAGTTCAAATGATGTTTTCACTATAAATATGATGAGAGTGTGGTTGCATGCCAATTCTATGGAGTATTCTATGGAGTACTTGAAGGTAGAAATGTGTATGACCATGTTGGCATGTAAAAGTGTCATGCATGATAAGATTATGGCATGTCTAGCGCTCATATGTTTATGCATCTCATATGAAATAGAAATTTAGGCATGCATGCTTCATTTACATGAAGAGTATTTATAACTTAATACACTTTCTTGAAAAAGTGCACTGAGAACCTCACTTTGCTTCATTTTCATGTATGTATTTATGATGATCATCACACGCTTCTCTATAATTTTTTGTGTTTTTGCATGTGGATGGTCATGATTTAGCATGATTATGATGCTTCATAAATTATGCTACAATGCATGGCCAAAAAAGATTGTTTCTTTGATGATCATCATCACATTTTTACGTGTTTGCATTCAAGGATGGGGCTGTTTTGGTCTCCCTCATTAGACATGATTCATCGTCATTATTTTGATGTGTAATCTTGATAACCATAGGCTAAGAATGGGTCTTTTCATGTCTTGCTTCTCCATGTGTATTTTCATGAGATTTTCATCATCATCTTCATCATGACCATGATTCTTGTGTTCACGGTTGTGAGGAAATTACCATGCATGAGTCTTTATATGTTCAAACCACAAGAATAATGCATCACCATGGTAGATATGAATGATAGAGTGTAGAATAAAAGGAATATGATCTTTTTGCATGTATGATGTGATGAATAAGTTAGAAAAATCATGTGAGTGTGTTTATAGGAGTATTCGGCCACGTGGCCATATTGGGTGCTATGGTGGCATTGAATATTCATTTGAGTACAGATATGAAAAGATACGTATAATGTATATTATATGTGTGGCTAATTAAAAGATGAGAGATCAAGTGAATTAAAGAGGTCACAAGCTAAAATTGGGCCTGTTTTGGTCATTTTGGCTGAGACCCCTTAAAAGGACGAAATGATAATTTTTAAATTTCAAAACGTATGGAAAATGTGCTGTTTGGGAAAGGCCACAAAATAAAATAAGTAATGGACCATTTGGGACAAAGAGCATAAAAATTGAAGCCCAAAAGTTGGCTGTTTTGATGGCTTAACAGAGAGCCCATTCATAAGGGCAAAATGGGTATTTCACATAAGAACATGATATGAAATATGATCCAAACATTGGCCTTAAGTGCTGAAATGGTTAGATACATGAAAGTAGACCAATCCTTAGCATTCATACATGCATACGACAAAGCAAGTTTTGAAACAAAAAGTTTTATCATACGACACATTTTTACAGAAATGTTTTACCTCATGAAATGTTTTAAAAAGATTTTACGCATAACAAACTGTACCACGAGATGAATGATTCCATACAACTTATGTTATGTTTATGTTACATTTACGATGTTACGTTACATTTATGGTGCACTGGCCTGACATCGGGTCCTGGGAGTGAATGTCAGAGGCATAGTTTACGTTATGGCCGAGTGTAACATCGCTTCTGGGACCCAGCATCTCTACCATAACACGTCACCGTTAGATCTATATACATATAATGTAACACTGTGGTTAGACCATCGATATTCATATTTGGTACATAAGACTACACGGGGGATCATTCAGTATGTCATAGGTACCGTTCTTACGATACCAAATGTTGTACCCCACAAAAAATCGTACTGTATTTGAGACTAGCATGAAGTGGCGTATAGGAATGTTATTTCTGCCAAGTACATTTTATTAAATTTTATTAACACTTCTTTAATAATGTAGGAAATAGTATCCTACTCCAAGTATGTATTATGAAGCATGTGAATTGACAATTTTACCCTCCCAAGGTTCTTAGAATTTTTGACCACAAGGGTCTTGGAAACTCTAAGGTATTTAAATCCTTAAAAGATAGCTAACTCTTAATAGCCTCCCAAAAGGTAAGCCTAAAAGCTTACACATGGAATTGTGTGTTACACTAAATATGACTCTAAGAGTCTAAGGAAAAAAGTTTCCCTCCTTTTTTCTTTAAAGCCACCGGGTATTCATATGATAGGGCATACATGAGATCACTTTTAATTTAAATGATCCAACTAATCACTTTAATTGCCTCTCAAAGAAATTCTAAAAAGGTCTCATAGAAGTAGTAAATTATGAGGATGATCCAAGATTGAAGAATTCTTCCCCTTTTTCTTTAGAGACCGTTGGAAGCAGGCAATGGGAGATTAATGGGATCACCTTTACCATTAACACTTCAACTAACAACTTTAGTGATCTTTTTACCTTAAAGAAACTAAAGAGTAAAAGAGCTACTAAGTAGTAAATAGAAGTTCCACCCTAAGACCCCAACCACCGGTTTAATCCATGGATAATCCATGGTAACTCCTTAAACAACCCTAGTTACTTTTCTAACACATCCTAAAAAGTAACTTAAGGAATAAATAGGATAAAGCAATTAAGGAGTAAATAAGCTTGGGGCTAACCTCCTTAACCACCGGTTACCTCTTGGTTAAGCCAAGAATACTTCATCAATAACCATAGTTACTTTTTCCTAAACCTACCCCAAAAAGTAACTCATGGTTAGACATTAAGTCAACTTCATTATGGTGTCCATGCAAATGGAAGGTTTTCCCTCCTCCTTCTTTAAGGAACCGCCGGCCTCCTTTTCTTTTACACCATAGAGCTTTCTTTTTATTAACTAGAAGCTTTTTCATTTATCACCAAGCTTCAAGCCATCCAAAAACACTTATAAACTCTTCCATCCTCATCTTAGCACACGGTTGAAGGAGGCTAGGAGATTCAAAATCATTTTCATCTTCAAGCTTCAAGATCCATCTAGGTAAGTACATGCTAAACTCTCTTAAGTAAATTCCATATTTCAAAGAATGAAAATCACATGGTACCTCTTTTTCTTGCTAAAAACCTTGAGCTCCATATGGTCCCTAGGTGAAGTTTCTTCATGCTACTAAGTGGTACCAACACGTTGGTGGTTTGAACTCCATTCAAGGCTCATTTTGGTAAGCAAATCTAGCATCAATCTACCTTTATTCCTCACTTAAAATGATAGCTAATGTTCCTCTTTTTTTCTCCGTCCAAAACTGTATGTCACATGGAGTAGGGAGGAAAACTTTAATCCACTTTATCCAAGGCTCAGGCTAGGGGACGGTTTCTAGCTTAAAAGAGGCAAGTATACTCTAAACTTTCATGATTTATTTAAGGAGCTAATGACTTGACTGTTTAGTCATTATAAGGTATGATCTTTAGATGACATAATAAGCATGAACTAACAAAGTTATGAACCTCAATGAATCATGAGTATGAAAGTTTACTCCTTTGCATTGTGCTAAGTGATGGATATGTTAAGACCCCTTTTTTAGCATGAAATATGGTATATAATTCTTATATTTGGGCTGCCTTGGTAACATAATGTGGAGAGGTATGAATCTTGTGTGTTGCATGTTCCAAGATGCATGAAATGGCCAAAATGACAAGTGGACTGTTTTTGGGTCTCTTGAAAACCAGCCCTAAATGACATTTGAAGGTGTTAATGGATGTTAAAATATGGTATTATGTTCCATAATAATGAGGGTCTAAACACTTGTGATGAACTATGTTGAAAATAGTGTTCAATCAAGAGTTGTGGATGAGTATGTTTGGGTGTGTAAGTTTCGGCCATCATAGGGTTTTAGGAAATAGGTGGTGTTTATTTTTCCTTATATAGGAGCATGTTTAGGACCTATTTCCATAATGGTTTATGGCTGGAAAATTTGAATACCAAGTGTTAAATGAAGCCTGTGTGTTCTAAGTTGTTAAAAGTGAAACTAGTCATGACGTTGGTATTTATGGGCGTGCTTGGTTTTGTCACCGTATGTATTTATAACAATAACCTTATAACCTGAGAATGACTATTTCTGGCTGTGTGACATTGTGGTTAATAAGTAGGATTAAAAGATGAAAGGGTAAATAATACGTGTGACAAAGGACAAGAAGTGGTTTAAGGAAAAATTTCCAGAACAAGACTGTTTTGAGTGTTGCAATGATTGGCCTTGAAATGAACCTTGTCATTATGTAAATAACCTCAAATTCGGTATGATGACAGGACATTATATATATTAAGTGTGTGTGGTGGTAAATTAATAAAAAAAAATTAGTTTTACAATATTAAAGGAGCCCCAAGATGAACCTGTGCAAAACAGAATTCTGGGCGTGTATGTTCTTGAAAAATAATTGTTTAACCAATTTAAAGGTCTTTGATTGCCTTGAAAGTTTTATGGGAGTCACTTAAAGCATTGGGACAGATGATTATGTAAAGAAATTGGCTAAAAACATTTATTTGAGGGGTTAACAAATGAAGAAAAATCGGATGAACGTTGCTGGGAATCTGGACCGAATGTTGGGTCACAATGCTTGGGCTTATCCTTAATTATTTAGCCGTGAAGATGGTGATTGGGCTCAAGAAAATTGTTTCCCAGTGTGTTAGCTTTATTTTACAGTGGTATATGTAAATTTTTGATGATTTAAGGGCCATGAAAGCGAAAGGAAACAGGTACTGCCCAGCCGAAAGTTGGGTTGTGCCATGTCTTGTTGGAACCTGAATATGAACCCCTTATGTTTATAGGATTTTTATGAAATTTTTATGGTTAATAACTAGGACCCTAATATGCATGCTATATAAAAAGGTCTGGGAAATAAGTTGTCTTGGTTACATTTTAAGCCAAAGGAAAGTAAGTACAAACTGCTGGAAAATTTTCAGCCCATGAGATTATGCCTATGTCATGTTCTAAGAACTTTTTAAGACGATTCATGCCATGAACTTCCATTGCATTTCATCCCATGTATCACGCATGATCATGTGCATCACGAATCTGATTTTCTAAGTTTTCCGTATGCAAGCAAGTTCTTTTCAAGCAAGCAAGTTTTCTTATGCATGTAAGTTATTTATGGTCCCACAATTTTCAAAAGAATGTTCTATGACTTCCTTGCTGGCTAAGCATGCTCACAACCCGATCCAGACCCGGGGTTAATAGGTCTGATGACATGATAAGTTCTGGACCCGTTCTGGACCGGGGGTTAATTGGTCCGGTGATATGTTCTGGACCCGACCCAGGCCCGGGGTTAATCGGCCTGATGATACATTCTGGACCCGTCCTTGACCCGGGGTTAATTGGTCTGATGCCGCTCAGATCCGAGGTTAATTGATCTGATACTCTGTTTTCTCTATGCTTATTTTACGGGACCAAATGATGATTTTTGCCATGACATGGCATCATGCATTGCATCTTGCATATTCCATGTGCACATTGCATGTTAGGACGTGTAAGTTAAGGAAGGGATATGATAATGTTAGAATGTTATTACTTAAATTATGATTAGGTTATATCTTCAGCGGATCAAGGATTAAAGGTCAGGTATGAATTAACGTTTGAGGTTCTTGGGGTTTTCCATTCATGTTATGATTCTTTATTTATTTTATGACAATTTATTGTATACTTGCTGGTTGATTTTTATCACTCATACCTTTATTTTTCCCCAGAGCCAGAGAATGCTAATGTTGAGTGGATCAATGATGAACTGAGAGTGCCGTACCCATAGTCAAGGAGTTAGGAGGAGATAATGCTTAAGGACTTTTGTGCTGATATGATGTTTGTATTATGAACTACGTTGGAACCTTTGGGATTTTGGTTTTATCTTGTTTTATTGGACTAATGTTTTGGGACCTAGTATTTTAGCATGCATGTTTATTTCAAAGTTTTAATTCTGCCTAAATTTTGCTACCATGTTAAATGTTAACATGAGAGTCCATGACTTAAGTTATGGATTTTCGCATGTTATGCACGATGCTTTGTACTCTTCGTAGTGAAGTATGGCAGGTGCACCGCATTCGGATAAGGTCCGGTGCGGGGCGCTATAGGTGGTATCAGAGCCCAGGCTCTAGATTCGGGCAAAATATCGGATTAAGCGATGATTTTAGAACATCTAAGTTTGACCTTAGACCTAAGTCATGATCTTAGAAGAGTGTTTACCTTAGACTAGGATGACTTAGACTGGAAATTAGGGCATTGACCTAATAATAAAGCCCTAGTCGATAAAATTTTGTCATAGAATTTAATTCATATCTTATCTCGTTGAATGTCCACTTAATTTTCTATTGGATTACGAACTAAATTCTGTCGCTTATCTGGATATTTTAATCTTGAATAAAATTCCGACGCTCCGTAGTGTAGATGGCATCACGGTCCGGTAAACAGACATTATCACTGTCACCCCCGGGAAGCAGTGGGTTTTACTATCGGTAGCTAGTTAAAGCACATGTTCCGAGATTTGGCGGGGAGTCTAGTTCAGAGGAGGCAGAAAAATGGCTAAATGAAGTCGAAAGTAATTTTTTGTTGATACAAATGCCTGATGATGTAAGAACACAAATTATCCGGCCGTTTCTTGTTGGTAAGGCCAGCCAGTAGTGGATGAATTGTATCCAGCCACTGCCCCGGCCGGTAACTTGGGTAAAGTTTTCAGAAGAGTTCTGTGAGTGTTTCCTCTCTCCGGACTTAATCACGAAGAGGGTTGAGGAATTTGACACACTAAGACAACAGTCAGGCACCACTGTTTCAGAATACGCCTGTCGGTTCACTACATTGGGTCGGTATGTTCCTTCAATCATGGAAGATGAAAAGCATAAGGTTATCAGAATTTTACGTGGTCTAGACCTCCAGATCAAGATTCGACTGGTCAATGCGTATTCAAGGACTTTTGAAGAATTACTGGAGGATTGTTACAGAACAGAACATGATGGTACCCTGATAAAAGGCCGAAATAGAAAACATCACAAGCATATTAAGAAATGAAGAAAGAGATGGGGGCCATACCCACGTAGGGTTGACGAAAAGATAATCAAGGGACACTAGTCTAAGCTAGAGAGTGCATGATCCAGAAATTCCTGAAACCCCAAACGCATAAACAGGCATGCCTAATTGCACAATTTGAATATGAAGTACTTATGTTCTATCTTGCATATTAACCAAGTATAAATAGTAATACCAAAGATCGAACTTGAGCAATGAGATAAGGAACCTTAGGAGAGATTTCTATATAATAATACGGTGGGCAAAGAAGACGATTAGAGTAGCACAACTGAAGCATGAAAGCTAGAATATGTTACCAAATCGCTTTATAGGTCCTCAGCAGTCAGATAAATACCCTGATAGATAGAGCTCAACAAGATTACAATAAAGAATAAGTACCCGCTGCTTAGGATCGATGATCTATTTGACCAGCTTCGAGTAAACAAATAACAAATTATATATGGTTCAGAAGTCATGTAATTTGCTTAGCTAGCCTGCATGTTGGTATTTCTTAGGGATGAAATCATAGAAATGTTGTAAGATGGTGCAAAATGTGGTTGGAGCGTTACGGGGCTGTTAGGGGTGTTACGACTAAACTCATCAGGCTCATGACCCGCCATTTGAGGGGCGAAATAGGGAATCCCATAAGATATGATGTTTATGGTACGGTTGGGTTTAGGTCGAGAATTTATAAGTTGAAAATATCTAACACACTCTAGCAGTGACGTTACGACTTAGCAGGTTCTCGCATAGCATGATATTTCAAATATTTTATGAACAAACAAACAGGGATACCTTTACTCTTTTCATGTTAAATAAAACAAAGATTTTATGAGGAACGAGAAACATTTGAAATGTCATGAAGGGACATAAGCTTCAAAGAAGGAACCATAAATTTCCGGTTGATTCTACAAAATGTTGTGAAAGTAAAATCATTACGTAAGGGAGCATATCAACGAGATGGACGAATTTTGTGAATGCCTGGTGAAAGACGTGGGTACACCGGCCTATGAGAGTACATTCTTCTGATTGATGTACATGTCATCGTATATGTACTTTATGGGAATTATACCGGATGTCGTTGGAAACGGTTTCATACGTAAGATGGATATCACATGTTTACAGAAAAGAGCTTGTGATTTACATTCTAGAGTTAATGATCTCTACCATGTTTTGCATAACTTATGAAAAGAAAATTTTAACATTTCATGATCATATTTTATGCATTATTACTAAACCTGGAATGAATCCGGTTGTGGGTGCACAGTAACAAGATTAAAAGTGCTTAAGATATGAGATGGGTTATGGTAACGCCTTTAAGAAAAATTAAGAATAAGATCTGATATGACCTCTAAGATAAGTTGAACGAAGCAGTTCTAAGGGGACTAGATAGACACTTTATTCTGTCTTATGTACCGGAGGGTGAGAACGGAGCATCAAAGATCCACAAGATTGTTGCAACCCTTTAAGTTCCAATTGGAAATCGGATCACGTCACTATGGATCTATGACTAACCTCCCAAGGACAAAGAATGGACATGATGATATTTGGATCATAGTTGATTGTCTGACAAAATCCGCCCATTTCATGGCCCCTTATGAAGCAATGTATAGGAGAAAGTGTCAATCTCCACTTTATTGGGACGAAATGGGAGACAAGACTTTTACAAGACCCGACCTAGTGGAGCAAACATGTGAAAAGCAATAGTTGACAAGCAAAGGTTAAAAGTGCGCCAAGATAGGAGCAAAGTTTTGGGCCGACAAAAAGCGACGACCATTAAAAGTTTCGCCATCAGAAGGAATAAAAAAAAGATTTGGCGCTAAATGTAAACCAAGTTCAAAATTTTCCAGCCCTATGAGATTCTTAAAAGGATTAGAGAAGTCGCTTACCGGCTAGCACTACTGCTATGACTGTCTCAGTTGCACGATGTATTTCATGTATCCCAGATTTGCTGGTATGTACATGAGCCCAGACACATCATTGAGGAGCAGCCCTTGAAAGTTGAAGCCGACGTGACATATGAAGGAGAGCTGGAGAAGATCGTTGACCGCAAGGAAAAAGGCAATACGGAAACGATCTATCCCTATGGTTAAGGTGCTATGGAAGAACCACTTGATTGATGAAGCCACTTGAGAGACGGAAGAAAGCATGAAAAGCTTATACACACTTTTTTTAGTGCTCTTAAGTTTCAAGGACAAAACTTGTAATAAGGGGGGAAGGATGCTGTACCCCACAAAAAAATCGTACTATATTTGAGACTAGTATGAAGTGGCGTATAGGAACGTTATTTCTGCCAAGTATATTTTATTAAGTTTTATTAACACTTCTTTAATAATGTAGGAAATAGTATACTACTCCAAGTATATATTTTGAAGCATGTGAATTGACAATTTTACCCTCCTAAGATTCTTAGAATTTTCGGCCACAAGGGTCTTGGAAACTCTAAGGTATTTAAATCCTTAAAAGATAACTAACTCTTAATAGCCTCCCAAAGGTAAGCCTAAAAGCTTACACATAGACTTGAGTGTTGCACTAAATATGATTCAAGAGTCTAAGGAAAAAGTTTCCCACCTTTTTCCTTTAATGCCGTCGGGTATTCATATGATAGGGCATACATGAGATAACTTTTAATTTAAATGATCCAACTAATCACTTTAATTGCCTCTCAAAGAAATTCTAAAAAGGTCTCACACAAGTAGTAAATTATGAGGATGATCCAAGATTGAAGAATTCTTCCCCTTTTTCTTTAGAGACTGTTGGAAGCAAGCAATAGGAGATTAATGGGATCACCTTTATCATTAACACTTCAACTAACAACTTTAGTGATCTTTTTACCTTGAAGCAACCAAAGAGTAAAAGAGCTACTAAGTACTAAATAAAAGTTCCACCCTAAGACCCCAACTGCCGGTTTAACCCATGGATAATCCATGGTAACTCCTTAAACAACCCTAGTTACTTTTCTAACACATCCTAAAAAGTAACTTAAGGAATAAATGGGATAAAGCAATTAATGAGTAAATGAGCTTGGGGCTAACCTCCTTAACCGCCGGTTACCTCTTGGTTAAGCCAGGAAGACTTCATCAATAACCATAGTTACTTTTTCCTAAACCTACCCCCAAAAGTAACTCATGGTTAGGCATTAGTGAACTTCTTTATGATGTCCATGCAAATGAAAGGTTTTCCCTCCTCCTTCTTTAAGGAACCGCCGGCCTCCTTTTCTTTTACACCATGGAGCTTTCTTTTTATTAACCAGAAGCTTCTTCATTTATCTCCAAGCTTCAACACCCTCAAGAGCTCATTAATCAAGCCATCCAAGAACACTTAGAAACTCTTCCATCCTCATCTTAGCACACGGTTGAAGGAGGCCAGGAGATTTAAAATCATTTTCATCTTCAAGCTTCAAGATCCATCTAGGTAAGTACATGCTAAACTCCCTTAAGTAAATTCCATATTTCAAAGAATGAAGATCACATGGTACCACTTTTTCTTGCTAAAAACCGTGAGCTCCATATGGTCCCTAGGTGAAGTTTTTTCAAGCTACTAAGTGTACCAACACTTTGGTGGTTTGAACTCCATTCAAGCCTCATTTTGGTAAGCAAATATAGCATCAATCTACCTCTACTCCTCACTTAAAATTATAGCTAATGTTCCTCTTTTTTTCTCCCTCCAAAACCGTATATCACATGGAGTAGGGAGGAAAACTTCAATCCACTTTATCCAAGGCTCAAGCTAGGGGACGGTTTCTAGCTTAAAAGAGGCAAGCATATTCTAGACTTTCATGATTTATTTAAGGAGTTAATGACTTGAATGTTTAGTCATTATAAGGTATGATCTTTAGATGGCATAATAAGCATGAACTAGCAAAGTTATGAACCTCAATGAATCATGAGTATGAAAGTTTACTCCTTTGGATTGTCCTAAGTGATGGATATGTTAAGACCCCTATTTTAGCATTAAATATGGTATATAATTCTTATATTTGGGCTGCCATGGTAACATGATGTGAAGGGGTATGAATCTTGTGTGTTGCATGTTCCAAGATGCTTGAAATGGCCAAAATGACAAGTTAAGTGGACTGTTTTTGGGTCTCTTGAAAACCAGCTCTCGATGAAATTTGAAGGTGTTAATGGATGTTAAAATATAGTATTATGTTCCACAACAATGAGGGTCTAAGCACTCTTGATGAACTATGTTGAAAATAGTGTCCAATCAAGAGTTGTGGATGAGTATGTTTGGGTGTGTGTGTTTCGGCCATCATAGGGTTTTAGGAAATAGGTGGTGTTTATTTTTCCTTATATAGGAGCATGTTTAGGACCTATTTCCATAATGGTTTATGGCTGGAAATTTTGAATACCAAGTGTTAAATGAAGCCGATGTGTTCTAAGTTGTTAAAAGTGAAACTAGTCATGACGTTGGTATTTGTGGGCGTGCTTGGTTTCGTCACCGTATGTATTTATAACAATGACCTTATAACCAGGGAATGACTATTTCTGTCTGTGTGACATTGTGGTTAATAAGTAGGATTAAAGGATGAAGGGGTAAATAATATGTGTGATAAAGAACAAGAAGTGGTTTAAGGAAATGAACCTTGTAATTGTGCAAATAACCTCAAATTTTGTATGATGACAGGCCATTATGTATATTTAGTGTGTGTGGTGGTAAATCAATAAAAAGAATAGTTTTACAATATTAAAGGAGCCCCAAGATGAACCTATGGAAAACAGAATTCTGGACACGTATGTTCTGAAAAAATAATTGTTTAACCACTTTAAAGGTCTTGGATTGCCTTGAAATTTTTATGGGAGTCACTTAGAGCATTGGGCCAGATGACTATGTAAAGAAATTTGCTAAAAACATTTATTTTAGGGCTTAACAAATGAAGTAAAGTCAAATGAACGTTGCAAGTAATCTGGACGGAATGTTGGGTCACAATGCTTGGGCTTATCCTTAATTATTTAGGCATTAAGATGGTGCTTGGGCTCAAGAAAATTGTTTTCCAGTGTGTTAGCTTTATTTTCCGGTGGTATATGTAAATTTTTGATGATTTAAAGGCTATGAAAACGAAAGGGAACAGGTACTGCCCAGCCGAAAGTTGGGCTGTACCATGTCTTGTTGGAACCCAAATTTGAACCCTTTATGTTTATAGGATTTTTACGAAATTTTTATGGTTAATACTAGGACCCTAATATGCATGTTGTGTAAAAAGGTCTGGGAAATAAGTTGTCTTGGTTACATTTTAAGCCAAAGGAAAGTAAGTACGAATTGCTGGAAAATTTTCAGCCTATGGGATTATGCCTATGTCATCTTCTAAGAAATTTTTAAGACGATTCATGCCATGAACTTGCATTGCATTTCATCCCATGTATCATGCATGATCATGTGCATCACGAATCTGATTTTATACGTTTTCCGTATGCAAGCAAGTTCTTTTCAAGCAAGCAAGTTTTCTTATGCATGTAAATTATTTATGGTCCCACGATTTTCAAAAGAATTTTCTATGACTTCCTTGCCGGCTAAGCATTCTCATAACCCGATCCAGACCCGGGGTTAATAGGTCTGATGATATGATAAGTTCTGGACCCGTTCCGGACTTGGGGTTAATTGGTCCGATGACATGTTCTGGACCTGTCCTAGGCCCGGGGTTAATCGGTCTGATGATACCTTCTGGACCCGTCCCAGACCCAGGGTTAATTGGTCTGATGATATGTTCTGGACCCGCTCAGATCCGGAGTTAATTGATCTGACACTCAGTTTTCTCTATGCTTGTTTTATGAGACCAAATGATGATTTTTGCCACGACATGACATCATGCATTGCATCTTGCATATTCCATGTGCACATTGCATGTTAGGACGTGTAAGTTCAGGAAGAGATATGATAATTTTAGAATGGTATTACTTAAATTCTGATTAGGTTATATCTTCAGCGGATCAAGGATTAAAGGTCAGGTATGAATTAACGTTTGAGGTTCTTGGGGTTTTCCATTCATGTTATGATTCTTTATTTATTTCATGACAGTTTATTGTATACTTGTTGGGTGATTTTTATCTCTCATACCTTTATTTTTCCCCAGAGCCAGAGAATGCTAATGCTGATGGATCGATGATGAACCGAGAGTGTCGTACCCGTAGTCAAGGAGTCAGGAGGAGACGATGCTTAAGGACTTTTGTGCTGATATGATGTTTTTATTATGAACTATGTTGGAATCTTTGGGATTTCGGTTTTATCTTGTTTCGTTAGACTAATGTTTTGGGACTTAGTTTTTCGGCATGCATGTTTATTTTAAAGTTTTAATTCTGCCTAAATTTTGCTACCATGCTAAATGTTAATATGAGAGTCCATGACTTAGGTTATGAATTTTCGCATGTTATGCACGATGCTTTGTACTCTATGTAGTGAAGTACGGCGGGTGCACCGCATTCGGATAAGGTCCGGTGCGAGGCGCTACACCAAAAGTTCTATAGCCAACTTATGAAACACCATGTTTATGAAAGTTACAAAATGATACAAACTTGTTCTGTTTTAAAAAGGTTTTATGATACTTACACCATTTACGTACTTGCATGGACATTTTGACATGTATTCCAAAGCATCATCACTTACGCATCCTATAATCATCCATATGATAAAAAGTTGGACATGAGATAGGCATATAGAATTAGGAATTAGCATAGTTATGATTGAGAAATTAAGAATGAACAAATGATAATAAAGTTGCTAGAATATTGGTAAATAAAAGTTAAGCTTTATTCTTTTACGCACTTTATCTGCTTATGTGTTGTTTACGTTACTTGCATTACTTGTCGCTTTACTCGTGAACGGAGACGTGTTATGTTCATTATTTTTATTGTATTTATTTTATTATCCCGTCTCTCATGTATGATCCACATGACGAACCTAGGCGGAAATACTTGCTGAGCGATTTGTTATCGCTTCCTCTACATTTTTACAATCTTAAAAGCCCCAGGGTCAGGACTTGCAATACATAGACGACGACCCAAAAGAGTAGGTTATCCGTCAGTAGTCTAGTGAGCCCAGCTGATCCAGCTTTTGTATTTTCACTGTTTTAGACATGTATTTATATCCCTGATGTATTGATGACACTGTACTCAGAGAGAGTTTATGATGTATGCATGTCGCTAATGTTTTATTTCTGAGTATTTTATGATGCTTCCGCCATCCGATACATGTATATGCTGACATGCAGATAGATGTTATCGACGCCTTATACTTCTTGTAGCAGAGTAAGTCGCGTGCATCGTGTCGAGACCCTAGTCATGGGCTGGGTGCTACAGGTGGTATCAGAGCCTAGGCTCTAGAGCCACAACGGGCAACATAAGATAAACACCGATAATGACTTAGGCTATGATCTTTGAGTGTAACTTATGCTTTTAGATGGAGTGTGCCAGCCTTAGAATAGACCCCTTAGAATGGTTTAATAGAGATAATTAGTGTAATCTTGCTTGACTTTGTAGCGCCCCGGCCTGATACTGGACATCTGTACCAGTGCGCACTTAGTGTTCTACTACAAGAACTATGAAGCATCAAAGCAGATCAAGCACACGTCATCCATGACGTAAGATAAATCAGCAGAAACGTCGTAAAATTTAAACTTCAATAATAACAATGTAACCGAATGAAATACAACTAAATGAAACATGTTCAGGGAAATGTCTATTATATCCTCCAGTACAAAATATTAAACGGTAAGTCTATCAGCTAAAAGAAAATGAACGTAAATCTATCCACTTCGTTGACCATCATCCCAATGAGCCCATTTGCCGTCGTCTTCTAAAAAAATCATTTCGTACTTTGGTTCACCTGAAAAGAAGATGGATTATCTATTTTTAGCGAAAACATCGCTAGCAAGTAACCCGTATATACACCTTACAGGATCACACATGACAAGTCACCAACACATAAATCAATGCCTAAAATTAGGTGCTCGGGGTTAGCAAATAGCATTTTTATAACAACTCAACAAAGCCAAATAAGTCACATAAATGATACACGAATACGGAACGAACACATATTGAGCAAAACGTACAATATAAAGAAATCATATGAAACTATCGTTTCTTGCATGTCAAATCCTATGCTTCGTGTCACATGATGTATGCACTTCTTTAAAACCATACACTGAACTCAACGGAAACCCATACATAAGCCTTTCTTCACAAACATGTCATGCGTGTCATTTAACAAACTTTTCATACTTCTTCTAATATTATTATTGTCTTAGCAGAAGCTTTATACCCTGTGGGTGATCAATCCACAGGAAAACAGAACTTTATACCCCGTGTTGAAAGGTCCACGCCCCATAACAATAAACTTTATACCGTTATGTTGATTCACAGATCACGCTTTTATGCCCTACAACTGCAGGCTTGACTTTTATATCCTGCGATCAACCAGCATCCATAACCTTGTCTTCTTTTACATACACGTGTTCTTTCGCAATGCAAAATCTAATGTCGGAATGCAAAATGCCTATGTTGTGATGCAAAATGCTCATGTCATGTAATATCAATCTCCTAAACACGTACACACAGCTTAGGTTTGAGTACAAGGTCACAATCCTCTACCGTACCACAAGCACAACTCACTCGTACCATTTCACACCCTCTCGTTTTACAAATTCACCTCGAGTTCACACCTAGCTTACTCATTCACACTTCTCGTTTACAACTCAAATACACCTCCAAAAACACTTGTATTTATGAACCATGAAAGCGAATAAAAGTATCCTAAATACATAGAGCGCTTAATGTGTCGAAGAAAGCTTCTAAAACACTTAAAACGCTTTTAAGAGGTACCTATACTAGGCGTTCGAAGTAATCTGGAATACACTGGTACACACTGAATGCCGACATAAGGCGCCTTAAGTGACATGGAGCACCTAAAGAGGTGTTCGAAGTGTTTTGTCGATCCCTTAAACCTATAGTTTTGCAATAACTCCGTCTTCTCTTCTCCTATCTTCTCCCTTTTCATGTTAAATACCCCAAATTCAACCTTACTACATAAATCCATCATGCATAACACACATAAACACATATTTGCTCCTTAAATATATCAAACTACATCAACCCAGGCCTTCTACCATTCACATATCCGGATATGTCAACAACCTTCTAAACTAAACCAAATTTGCAGCTACTCATCATTCAACCCTTCCAACCTTCCTCAAATCATTTCAATCATTTAAGGCACGACTAATAAACATGATAAACGATCACACGACAATAATTTCACAAAAGATGACACTTTAACGGCATTTTTATTAGCAACCAAGCAATCATAGGTATTCTAAGAAATTGGCCCAGAAGATCATAATTTTACTCAATCAACAACAATAGATGCACGTAAAAGAGCAACTAAGATAAACAGATCAAGAATTAGAAATGTGTGATTCAAGTTTCTCTTTTTTAGGAAAATAGGGCCTGTTGAATCAAAATTGCGTAAAACGTATAGAAAGATCACTTGGCTTTGAAAGTAGATAATCTAACGAATGTTTGTTGAATTTTGGGATGGATTGAACCTAGGTTGGCCGCATTTTCTTCTTCCTTTCTCTTCTTTTCTCTTCTTCTTTTCTCCTTTTCTCTCAGCCGTTTCCTCTCCCTTTTCTTTTTCCTGTAACCGCCAGTCTCTTTCATGGGGAGTTATAAACAATTGTGTAACTCCCCCGTCATTTAATTAGGGAGGGCAATTTTGGTATTTTTGTCTAATTTTCTCAATTTCAGCATTTTGATTATTTTTTCACCTACAATTCATTTAACTAAGCCTCGTAAACATATATAATTAATAGAATTGTATTTAAGTTGTTTTTAATTATTTAGTGTCAGACTCGGAAAAATACGGGGTATGACATTCCACCCTCTTACAAAAAGTTTTGTCCTCGAAACTTACGTGCTTTAGTTGAAGAGTTCAGGATACTTCTCCTACATTTGTTCTTCAAGTTCCCAAGTGGCTTCCCGTTCCATGCGATTGCTCCACTGGACCTTCACATAAGGAATCAGCCACTTCCTCAACGCTTGTTCCTTCCCGTCCATGATCCTCACCAGCACCTCTTCATAAGCAACATCATTGTTAAGTTTTAGAGGTTGTGCTTCGAGCACAAGGCTCAGATCCGTCACGTACTTCCTTAACTGTGATAAGTGAAAAATGTTATGGACCTGCACCAAGACTGGGGGTAATGCCAACCTATATGCCAAAGCTCCAACCTTCTCAAGTATCTCATAAGGTCCAATAAAACGGGAACTTAGCTTGCCTTTCATTCCAAATCTCGTAATACCCTTCGTAGGCTATACTCTTAAGTAAAACTTTTCACCTACATCAAACTCCAAAGGCCATCGCTTGGAATCCGCCCAACTCTTGTTGCCGTCCTGAGTTGTCTTGAGTCTATCTGTAATGATTTTCATCTTTTCTAACGTCTTCTCGAGTAGCTCAGGTTCGGTGATGGTTCTCACGCCGACTTCGTCCCAGTAAACAGGAGACTTGCACTTCCATCCATACAACGCTTCGAAGGGAGCCATGTCGATTGCACTATGATGACTGTTATTATAAGAGACCATTCCATCCCAACTTCCTTTGAAATGTAGGACACAAGCCCTTAACATGTCTTCTAGGGTCTAAATAGTCCGCTCAGACTGTCCATCTGTCTGAGGGTAATACGTTGTACTCAACCTTAATTCTGTACCCTTAGTTCTCTGAAATGCTGCCCAGAACTTGGAAGTAAATCGTGGATCTCAGACACTATACTCACTAGCACACCATGCAAGCTGACAATATTGTCCATATATAGATTTACCAACTTGTCAAGAGACGCTTCACTCAAGACGGGCAGAAATATACAGACTTGGTTAATCGATCCACAATGACCCAAATCATGTCATATCCACTTCTTGTCCTCGGTAAACCAGCCACAAAGTTCATCGTAACATGTTCCCGTTTCCACTCTAAAATTTCTAACGGCATCAACAATCCACCAGGCCATTGGTGCTCAGCCTTAACTTACTGACATATCAAGCTCTCTCCATGAACTCCGCGATATGTCCCTTCATTCCGTACAACCAATAATACCGTTTGAGATCTCAATACATCTTGGTGCTACCAGCATGTATAGATAACTTTGAGCTATGTGCTTCATGCAAAATTTCTCTTCTGAGTTCATCCACACATGACACACGCAGTCTTCCTCTGAACCATAGGCTTCAGTCCTCATTGATCTAAAATCCCTCAACCAAACTATGCCTCAACTTCTCAGTAATCTCACCCAGAGCCTTATCATTCTTCTGAGCCTTTTTTACCCGATCAATAAGGCTCGGTGTGATGGTCAATGATGTCAAAACATTCACTGTGAATTCAATCAAATCTAGACCAAATTCTTCCATTTCTCTCTAGTCGTGATTGTCGCGCATGGCTAAATTTTCTGCTTAATGCATCATCCACTTTATTAGCTTTTCTCAAATGGTTAAGTCATAGTCCTTTAGCAATTCCAACCATCTCCGTTGCCTCGTATTTAACTCCTTCTGGGAGAACAGGTACTTTAGGCTCTTATGGTCATCAAATACTATGCACTTTTCCCAGTATAAATAATGCCGCCAGATCTTTAGGGCAAACACAACTTCTGCGAGCTCAAGATCGTGCGTCGTATAATTCTGCTTATAAGGTTTTAGATGTCTTGAGGCATACGCGATAAATTGTCCGTGTTGCATCAATACACAACCTATGAACAACATATTAGACAAAATTTATTTGTATGCAAAATCATAACTTGTGACATCGTATACGTACCCAGACCATTCTTTGATGCATTACTATAGATCACAAACCCATCATTACCGGAGGGTTGAGCCAATACTGGAAGTGTGGTTAACCTCTTCTTAAGCTCCGTGAAGCTTTTCTCGTATTCCGCCATCCACTTAAACTTGGACTTCTTTTGAGTGAGACGACTTAGGGGCACTGCTATTGTTGAGAATTCCTCGACGAACTTCCTGTAATAACCAGCTAGACCCAAGAAACTCTGTACTTTAGTCACATTCATGGGTCTAGGCCACTCGGTAGTAGCTTTGAATTCTTCAGATTTGCAGCAATCCCCTCCTCTGAGATCACGTGACCAAGGAAAGTCACACTTCTTAGCCAAAACTCACATCTGCTGAACTTGGGTAAAGTTGCTTCTACCTCATATTGCCCAAAACAATTCTCAGATGCTCAGCATTAGTTTGCTCGTTAGGGGAATACACCAAAACGTCATCAATGAATACCACGAGGAACCTATCCATTTGCTTTTGAAAGACAGTATTCATAAGATCCATGAAAGCTGCGGGGGCCTTCGTCATCCCAAATGGCATTACTATGAACTCATAGTGACTACATATTGTGTGGAAGGCTGTCTTTGCAACATCTTCGGCCTTCACCCGTAACTGATGGTACCTTGATCGGAAGTCAAGCTTAGAGAAGATTTTGGCACCCTGGACAAATGTAGGAAATCCTCCTTGCCAGAACAATGAAATTTAACGAGGACCAAGCTTAACAAAACTTACCTTGAGATGGTCAAATAAATCCTCGATTCGCAGAAGGGGGTACTTATTCTTGATGATGATTTTGTTCAGCTCTTGATAGCCGATACAAAGCCTCATGCTACCATCCTTCTTTTTCACGAATAGTAAAGGCAATCCCCAAGGTGACATAATGGGGCGAATACATTTCTTGTCCAGCAACTCCTGAAGTTGTTCTTTCAATTCTTTTAATTCCGTTGGAGCCATTCGGTAAGGTGCTTTTGAGATAGGCTTGACTCCTAGAATTAAATTTATCTCGAACTTAATTCTCCCTCGGAGGTGGCACTCCTGGCAGTTCCTCCGGAAACACATCCGGAAATTCATTGACCACTAGAATCTGCTCAATAGAAGGTACATCCTAAGTAGTATCTATCGTACGCACCATGAATCCCTCGGCACCCTTCCTTATGGCTCTCCAAGCTTGGGCAACTGTCATATACACCTTCTTAGGAACCTTCTTCCGCTTTGCATCTCCCTGGAAAGTTACATCTTCAATCCTAGAATTGTTAACTGTTACTTGATTCAATTGACAGTCAATGTTGGCATGATAGTTGGCCAACCAGTCAATTCCTAATATAACGTCAAAGTCATACATCTGTATAGGAATCTACGTGGCAGAGAACATTTGCTCTCTGAACTCGAACTCACAATGCATGTACTGCTGATGCGAAGTCATAATTTGATCTTCGGCCGCTTGGACAAGGTACGGAGTCTCCAACCACTCCGGTAATCCCTTAAGGTGATTAGTAAATCTACTTGCCACGAAAGAATGGCTCGCGTCGCTATCGCAGAGTATGTTGGCAGGTATCTTATTTACTAGAATTGTTCCTAAGGTCATACCAAGTTTCACAAAGGGAATTAAATACATAAGGACTCGCTGTAGTCTGCTACGAGTGTACCCGCCATAGTCTGCTACCAAAACTATCAAGCATACGTCATCTATGACGCAAGATATATCAGCGGAAATGTCGTAAAATTTTAAACTTCAATAAAAACAATGTAACCAAATGAAATATAGCAAAAATGAAACATATGTGGACAAATGTTAATTATATCCTCCAATAGAAAATATTAAACAGTAAGTCTATCAGCTAAAAGAAAATGAACGTAAATATATCCACTTTGGTCACCATCATCCCAATGAGCCCACTCGCCATCGTCTTCTGCAAAAATCATTTCGTACTCTGGCTCAACTAAAAAGAAGATGGAGTATCTATTATTAGAAAAAACATCGATAGCAAGTAACCCCACTATACACCTTACGGGATCACACACGACGAGTCACCAATACATAAATCAATGCCCAAAATAAGGTTCTTGGGTTAGAAAATAGCATTTTTATAACTCAACAAAGCCGAATAAGTCACATAACTGATACACGAATACGGAACAAACACATATCGAGCAAAACGTACAATATAAACAGATCATATGCAAATGCCGTTCTTGCATGTCAAATCCTATGCTTCGTGTCACATGATGCATGCACTTCTTTAAAACCATACAGTGAACTCAACGAAAACCCATACACAAGCCTTCTTTCACAAGCATGTAATGCGTGTCATTTCACAAACTCTTCATACTTCTTCTTATCTTATTATTCTGTAGTAGAAACTTTATACCCTGTGGGTCATCAATCCACAGCAAAATAGTATTTTATACCCCGTGCTGAAAGGTCCACGACCTATAACAATAAAATTTATACCCTAATGTTGATTCACAGGTCATGCTTATATACTCTGCCACTACAGGCGTGACTTTTATACCTTGCGATCAACCATCAGCCATAACCTTGTCTTCTTTTACATACACGTGTCCTTTCGCAAATAAAAACTCATGTCGGAATGCAAAATGCTTATGTCATGATGCAAAATGCTCATTTCACGTCATATCAATCTCCTAAATGCGTACACACACCTTACGTATTGAGTACAAGGTCACAATCCTCCACTGTACCTCAAGCACAACTCACTCGTACCATTTCATACCCTCTCGTATTACAAATTCACCTCGAGTTCACACCTAGCCTTACTCTTTCACACTTAACGTTTACAACTCAAATACACCTCCAAAAACAATTATATTTTATGAACCATGAAATGGAATAAATGTATCTTAAATACATGGAGCGCTTAATGTGACGAAGAAAGCCTCCAGCACACTTAAAACGCCTTCAAAAGGCGCCAAATGTGACATAAAGCGCCTATACTAGGCGTTTGAAGTATTATAGAATACACTGGTACACATCGAACACCTACATAAGACGCCTCAAGTGACATGGAGCACCTTATGATGTGCTCGAAATATTCTGGAATGCACTAAAACACGTTGAGCACCTACTTTAGTCGCCTAATCTCATATTGAGTGCCTAAAGAGGGGTTGGAAGTGTTCTGTCGATCCCCAAAACCTGTAGTTTTGCAGTAACTCCCTCTTCTCTTCTCCTCCCCTCTACCCTTTCATGTTAAACACCTTAAATTCAACCTTACTACCTAAATCCATCATGCATAAGACACACAAACACAGATTTGCTCCTTAAATCTATCAAATTGCATCAACTCTAGGCCTTCTACCATTTACGTCTCCGGATATGGCATCAACCTTCTAACCCAAACCAAATTTGCAGTGACTCATCTTTAACCCTTCCAACCTTCCTCAAATCATCCCAATCATCTAAGACACGATTAATAAACATGATAAACGATCACAAGGCAATAATTTCACCAAAGATGACACTTTAAGGGCATTTTTATCAACAACCAAGCAAACCATAGGTGTTCTAAGAAATTGGCCCAAAAAATCATAATTTTACTCAATCAACAACAATAGATGCACGTAATAGAGCAACTAACATAAACAGATCAAGAATTACAAACGTGTGATCTAATATTCTCTTTTTAGGAAAATAGGTCCTGTTGAATCACAATCGCGTAAAGCGTATAGAAAGATCACTTGACTTTGAATCTCGATAATCTTACAAATGTTTGGTGGAATTTCGGGACAAATCGGACCTAGGTTGGCCATAGTTTCTTCTTCCTCTTCTTCCTTTCTATTCTTCTTTTCTCTTCTTCTTTTCTCCTTTTCTCTCAGCCGTTTCTTTGACTTTTCTTTTTCCTGTAACCGCCAGTCTCTCTCTTGGGGAGATATACACAATTATGCAACCCTCCATCATTTAATTGTGGAGAGCAATTTTTGTATTTTATCCTTATTTTCTTAATTTCAGCTTTTTGATTATTTTCTCACCTACAATTCATTTAACTAAGCCTCGTAAACATATATAATGAAAAGAATTGTATTTTAAGCTGTTTTTAATTATTTAACGTTGGACCTGAAAAAGTAAGGGGCATGACAGACTTAGTACCAGATAATAGACACAGACTGTTCCTTTCAGAATATGAACAGAACATTTAATTTGAAATTTTATTTATGTGTTATGTTGACTAATTGTGTGAAAATGATTGTGTCGATGATGACATCGCGATCACGTAGTAAAGCTTGAGTTGAAGACCAGTGCACTCGCCTTCCCCACCTCAGGTACCACCAGCTACAGAGCGAGTACCACCACCGCCGACGCATGTTCCACCTTCACCGGCACAGTTCCCCTGATAGATAGGCATTTTACAAAGCCCTAATCCAACTAGGTCAGACAGTCATGACTACACAGACCCCACCAACACTTTCACCCCCACAGGCTCAGAGAAGAAGTGGTTTCTTTTATGGAGAGCTTAAGAAGGCATGAATTCCAAGCTTTGAAGGAGAGCCTGATTTGGATAAGGCTGAAAGATGGTTAGATGTAGTCGAGAGCGGCTTCGAGTTGATACAAGTACCTGAGGAGATAAAAGCACAGGTTACTCGGTCATTTCTTGCTGGTAAGGAGAATCAATAGTGGAAGATTTATATCCAGCCACCGCCCCGACACGTAGCATGAAAAAAGTTTCTTGAGGAGTTCTAAAAGTTTTACATTCCTCCATCATTGATCCCTCAGAGGATTGGGGAGTTCGAGTCACCTAGGCGGGAGTTAGGTGTTACAGTTTCTGAGTACGCTAATCGATTCACTGCACTGGGCCATTATGTTCCTTCGATGATGGCTGATGAGAGGTTTAGGATGATTAAGTTCGTGCGCGGCCTAAATTCTCAGATCCGGACCAGTGTCGTTAATTCACATTCAAAAAGTTTTGAGGAGTTATTGGATGATTTTTACCGAGTGGAGCACATTGTTTTACCACAAGAAAGGGAGGCCAGAAATATGAGGCCTCAAGAGGTTACTGATGATTGGACCAGACCGCATGTTAAACTCTAGCAGAAGGTAAATAGACTACCTCGGCAGTTCCCACAAATACTAGCCATTCCCCGATGTTTTACTTACTAGAGTCAACACACCGGAGAGTGTCGGATGATGACTGTTGCATGTTTCATCTGCGGTAAGATCGGACATATGATGAGAGACTGTCCGGAGCAGAGAGTTGGGCCCTAGGGAGGTACGCAGCGACAAAGAGGACACCCACGTGCTAACACCTGAGCCCATGTTATGATGGACGCCATGGTTGAGGATACACCGGATATAGTGACAGGTATGCCTAGTTACATAATTTCATCGCGATTAGTGTTATCAGTATTTGAATATTTGTCTACTGACTAAGTACGAATTATAACTGCTGACGTATGATTTAGTAGTAGGACATGAATTCCTAAAGAACAACAGAGTCCATAACATATCGGGTCATGAGTGATAAAACAATTAAGATAGTTATGGTAACATGGTTAAAATATGTCGCAGATATTAGAACCAATGGTAAAATTGATACAACGAGCACAGATATCGAGATTGTAGTGGCTTAAACCAAATAGGCTTGTATCAAAAGCAAAAGTACACGTGGACAGTAAAGAACCGTTATGCAAGTGGCGTTTAAACTTGTTAGACCGTACACCTACAGTAAACACCACTACAGGAGGGGATGAATAGTGGTTAGCAGAAATTACACTACTACCCTTTGTTAAAATCCTCCTTTGAAAACAGAATCTGAGACCGCCTCAGATTCAGTACCTGTTTTTGAAAAATTCAAAACTCAGTATAAAAAACTCCAAAAATTATGAATCTATCCAGAAATTAACTTCAATGTCTTAACTAGACTCTTTCCAAAACTGAGACAAAAATAAGATCGTTAGACCCTTCAACCAAATAAAAAGATTCAGATGGTCAATCTGGATAGAATTGGACAAAATAGTGCTGAACTTTGAAAACGTGTTTCTCTTTGATTACTCAACCAAAAAGGTTGCTCTTTATGTCAAAACACTCCTTAGGATGTCTAGCTTATGCTTCTAAAAGGCCCTAACCTTAAACTATCCTTGATGAAAACAGACTTCAAGTTTTCTTGAAACTGGTCAGATTGCAGCCGATTGGAGCAGTTAGCTTGCAATGATTGAAAGACTAACTTTCTTTTACTCAAATCAAGTGATTCTTCTTGCAAATGAAAGCTAACAGTCATTAGTATAACTCCACCATAAATCACTAATTTTGAAAGTGTTTTGCTATTTTTTCAAGACTTGTGAAGTTGGATGAAAAATACAGTGTTAACAGGCAGAAAACCAGAAATGTGGAAAAAAGACAAGAACACCAAAAATTTATCCTGGTTCGGTCAATGTGACCTGCTTCAGTCCCAAGGAACACCTTTCCTTTGATTTCACTATGGTATGAATATAAATACAAGAACCAAGTTTGATCCTTGGGTTAAACACCAACCCGATTCAAAAATTGTATGATCACCTCTATGAAACTCGTGGTTGTAACACCTTTACCACCTATTGGTGTAGCCTTATAAATTTACCTAACCAATATTACAAATAAGACACAAGAGGCGTGTATCTACTCAACTAATATCACAAGAACACATTGGCTACACAAAGAATGAAACAAGAATAAAGAGAATAAGATAGCAAGACAATGAGCTTCAACTTTTTTTTGGCTTTCAAGTGTGTGTTCTTCTTTTTCAACTTTGCCTCCTCTTTATAGTCTTAAATAGGCCTTCATGATAAGAACTCTAATGTGTAAACATCTTTATCATCAAGTCATAGCTGTCTTCACATCCTTTGTTGGCAACATAATCACCTTGTACACTTGTCAAGATGAAACAACACAATTAGTCCACCTTGGAACCTCCTTTGGCCGATTTTTGTGTCTTGCAAAATGACATGGAAATTGTGAAGATAATACACAAGGATAAGATGGAATATTCCTTCCTCAAACCCTCAACTTCCTGGCACAAGAATAGATCATGTGAGGCTGCAGAATTTTTGACTAAATCAGCCCCAAAAACAGCCATGTAGCCGTTACATTCAAAATCAAAAATTCCAAGTTGGCAAAATACTTGTTTTTGGTTGGTCCACTTGGTATAAAGTCATAAAATGAATACAACATTATTTCCACCTATATAATCATGTTTCTGAGGCTTTATGTATGTGTAAAAACTCAGATTTAATGAAGAAAAATCAATAAATAATAGTTGATAAGATTATGTCAACATATAATATCAAAATTTCCACAATTTCTCCTTGTATGTTGTGATAAATTTTGTACCAATAACTCCATTAAAATATCTGAAAAATTATGATTAAGAACCTCCAATGATATATATAAGAAGGTCTTCAAGAAAAAATAGAATGTGACATCGAATACCGTCACCTATCCCGCTACCGTCGATAAAATCAACAAATGAGAGAATATAATAGAAAACCACAATCATCTTCAAGAATATAATAAATGAACTCGAAAATGAAGATAATAAGATATCATGAGATTCCTTGAGTAAAAATACCAAAACTGCCTTCGGAGGTAAATTGACCAAAATAACCCTGGTGAGAAAAAACTCTAAAAATGACCTCGATGGTCAGAAATAGATATCATTATACCTTTGTGATGATAAATAAGAGAGAAACATATCCTTGAAACATTGTCACCATGTCAAGTACCTACACAAACTCAAAATACTAATTTTGCCCTTTTTGGTAAGTTGTAAAAACTTCCAAGGCACATTAGACACAAGACATTTATATTCATCAAAAACACATAATAACAATATGATAAAAATATATATAAATCATGTAAAAATAAAAACAATAATTTTATCATATTTTAGAAAAATATTTCTAAAAACTCTAGACATCGATCGATCGAAGTGCCTCTGCTTCAGAGATCGATGTCTCACATTGAGTTTCAGAGTTTGTCTCTGACCTACATCGATCGATCAAAGTGTCTCGGGTTTAGAGATCAATTTTTCACACTAAGGTCTTGGATTTTCTTTGTCTTAAATGGATCGATCGATCAAAGTGTCTCTGTCTTAGATTTTAATAGGCTATTTTTAGTTTGTAATGTTTGTTCATTTTTCGTATATGATTCAGTTTTAACCATAAGAGAATCAATAGTATCAGTAGACGCTTGTTTAAAAGATATTAAAATAATCAGAAAATGCCAAGTTGGACGTCATGAACTTTTCATTTTCTTCAATTAGTTTCTTTTTCTCTTTTGATAATCGTTTACATTGTGCACGCATTTTTAGAAACTCTTCGTACATCTCATCAAACTACATTTCATTATCAGAACCTACATCAGATGTGGAACTTACCTCGTTGGATATGCAGGCTCCTTGTCTTCTTTGTTTGGTGTTGAATCTTGCTTCTTAGAGTGGTGTTGGCTTGGCTCTGATACCAATTGTTGGACCATACACTTGCTTAAAATCTCCATTGAAAACAAGAATATGAGACCTCCTAAGATTCATACCCATTTTTGAAAAATTCAAAACTCAATGTACACAAGTCCAAAAATTGTACAACTTTTTAGAAATTAACTCAATGTCTTGACTAGACTTTTTCAAAAACTGAGACAAAAAGAAGATCACTTGATCCTTCAACCAAATAAAAAGATTCAGAAGGTCAATCCAGACAGAATTGGACAGAATAGAACTGAATTTAGAAAACGTATTTCTCTTTGATTACTCAACCAAAAAGGTTTATCTTTATATTTAAACGCTCCTTGGGATGTCTCGTTTATGTTTTCAAAAGGCCCTGACTTTAAACGAGCCTAGATGAAAACAAAATTCAAGTTTTCTTGAAAATAGTCAGATTGCAGCCAGATTGGAGCAGTTGTCTTGCAATGATTGAAAGACTAACTTTCCTTTGCTCAAATCATGTGATTCTTGTTGAAAATGAAAGCTAAAAGTATGAAGTATAACTAAACGAAAAATCACAAATTTTGAAAGTGTTTTGCTATTTGTTCAAGACATATGAAGTTGGATGGAAAATACAGTGAAAACGAGCAAAAAAACAGAAAAGTTAAAAGAAGACGAGAACACCAAAAATTTATCCTGGTTTGGTCAATGTGACCTACTCTTGTCCTAAAGAACATCTTTCCTTGGATTTCACTATGGTATGAACACAAATACAACAAGAACCAAGCTTGATCCTTGGGTTAAACACCAACCCTATTCAAGACTTGGATGATCACCTCTATGCAACTCTTGGTTGCAACACTTTTACCACCTATTGGTGTAGCCTTATAAATTTGACTAACCAATCTTACAAATGAGACATAAGAGGCATGTAGCTACTCAACAAATGTCACAAGAACACCTTGGCTACACAAAGAAGAAACAAGAATGAAGAGAAGAAGATAGCAAGACAATGAGCTTCAACTTTTTGCTTTCAAGTGTGTGTTCTTCTTCTTCACCCTTGCCTCTTACTTATAGTGTGAAATAGGTCTTGAAGATAAGAACTGCAATGCATCAACATCTTCATCATCAAGTTCTAGTTGTCTTCACATCATTGGTTGGCCACATAATCACCTTATACACTTGGCAAAATGAAACAACACAATTGGTCCACCTTGGAACCTCCTTTGGCCGATTTTTGTGTCTTGCAAAATGACATGGAAATTGTGAAGATAATACCCAAAGTTAAGATGACATATTCCTCCATTAAACCTTAACCTTCTTGGCACAAGAATAGGTCATGTGAGGCAGCAGAATTTTTGACCAAATCAGCCCCAAAAACAGCCTTGTAGCCGTTACATTCAAAATCAAAAATTCCAAGTTGACAATTTTGCCAACTAGTTTGTTTTTGGTTTGTCCACTTGGCCTAAAGTCATAAAATTATTACACCATTATTTTCAGCTGTATAATCACGTTTTGGAGGCTGTATATAAGTGTACAAACTCAGATTTAATGAAGAGAAATTAATCAATAATGGTTGACAAGATTATGTCAGCATATAATATCAAAATTCCCACAATTAGTCCTTGTATGTTGAGATGAATTTTGCACCAACCACTCCATTAAAATCTCTGTAAAATGATGCTTAAGAACCTCCAGTAATATATAAGAAGGTATTCAAGGAAAAATAGAATGTGACATTGAATACCATCACATATCCTGCTACCGTCGATAAAATTATCAAATGAGAGAATATAATAGATTACCACCAAATAATCTTCATGTCTATAATAAATGAACTCCAGAATGAAGATAATAAGGTACTCAATAGATTTCTTGAGTAAAAATACCGAAACTGCCCTCGCAGGTAAAATGACCAAAATACCCCTGGTGAGAAAAACTCAAGAAATGACCTTGATGGTAAGGAATAGATATAATAACACCTTTGTGATGATAAATAAGAGATAAATGTGTCCTTGAAACATTGTCACCAAGTCAAGTACCTAGGAAACTCAGAATACCAATTTTGCCCTTTTTGGTAAGTTGTAGAATCTTCCAAGGCACATTAGTCAAAAGACATTTATATTCATCAAAAACACATAATAACAATATGATAAACATATATAAATCATGTAAAAATGAAAACAACTGTTTTATCTTATTTTATAAAAATATTTCTAAAAACCATAGACATCGATCGATTGAAGTGTCTCTGCTTCAGAGATCGATGTCTCACAGTGAGTTTCAGAGTTTGTCTCTGACCAACATCGATCGATCGAAGTGTCTCAGGTTTAGATATCGATGTCTCACACTAAGGTCTTGGTTTTTCTCTGCTTTACATGGATCGATCGATGTGAGGGGCTGATGTACATCGATCGATCGAAGTGCAATAACCTGAGAAGTCGACGTCATTTTTCTTCATTTAATTGATATATTTCAACTCTTAATCATTTGTAACATCATGTGTGACATTTTTATGACATGTAACACATAAAATTATGACTTCGAAAATTATCCAAACATACTGATTTAGAATTTATACTAGAATAAAACAAATGAGGGAAGCAATTAATCAGAGTAGCGCAGCGGAAGCATGGGGATTATGATGCCCTAGATATTTAATTTTGGGGTACTCTAATAGAATTGGACAATCTAAGTTCAAAATCTAACTTGAGTAATTTAGAGAAAAGTGATTTTTAAAATTTGATTCCAAAAAGAGAAGGGGGAGATGATCAAAACGCTCTCGAGTAGTAGATCACAAATGTTATCAAATAGTTTAACCACGATTATTATAACCTAGGCTAGGAACTTGTATCCTTACTAGGTAAAGATCGTAATTGATAAGGAAGGACTTATTATAAGTACATTAAGCAGTTGATTATGACGCAACACACAAGTTTCGAGGACAAAACTTTTTGTAAGGTGGAGGAATGTTCGACCTGCACCTTCGGGCCGGTTGGAGAAGAGAACAAAAGAAATCATAGTGGTAAAGATAGGTGGATTTGTTTTTAAAATGATCAAATCGTTGTGCCACATTAAGCGGTATAGGTAAAAATTTTGAGTGCGTACTAAGATAGAAAAAGAAATACTAGGTGACAAATAATTTTGGTAAATTAATTAAATAGGAATACAAGTATGACATAAAATTTCTTTCACATTAAATAAATGAAAATGTTAAGTTGGACATAGGAAATGAAGTGGACAAAATTTTGTCCCATCTTACCCCCAAAAAGGGTACCCTAGCCGTGCCCTAGCATGTATAAGTGGGATAATATTTTGTTATTCTTCCATTTATATTCTCATACAAGATGGAAAAAGTACAAGTGGACAAATTATACCTATTTTCTTTCTACTAATTCTCGAAATTCTTTTAAAAATAACCCACTAAACCCCCTACCCATCTTGACTGCCACCCCCCTTCCATGTAGCACAACTTGTCTTACATATTCTTCCTTTTTCTTCCATTAGTCACTTACACACTCCCTCTCTGTCCACTCAAATTACATGCAAGCCTTCCCTTTCTTACACTTTCCTTTCCCAAACAAAAACAAATGATGAAACCCCAACTACATCCTACAACAATCTCGACCAAGTCCAAGAGCCAAGGGGGATAAAAGCCTTTCTCAAGAATTTCAAGATGTCATTTGCATCCCACCCAAAATTTCCACTCTCTCTCTCACTTCAAAATGTTTCTTCATTTCTCTCTCTCTTAAGGCAAAAATTATCTCCCTCTCTATCATCTTCATCTGAGAGCTATCCTAGCCAAAAGGAAGAAGAACTTCTTCCAATTTCAAGTAAAGATCAAGATTTCAAGTCCAAGAATCCTTAAGGTAAGGACCTTATCATCCTTTCTACACACCTCTCTCATCATCCCTCTCCTCACAAAGACTCAAAACACCTCTCATTTTATGCTCCAACCATGAGGTACACCAAGGAGGAAAGAGGAACTTCCTAGGTTGAAGAATTAAGGAATTTTAAGAACTTCAAAGGTAAAACTTTTCTTAAAATTTGATTTTAGAGTGCTCTTAAGTAATCATACCTCAAAATGACAAAATTTATCTTCATTTTGGACATCAAGGCCGAGACATACCAAGCCCAAGGAGAAAGAAGCAATTTTTTCCATTAGGTTAAGATCAAAGAAAAGGCAAATACTCTTCTTAGCTTCTTCATGCATGTTGAAAAATGAGTCATTTATGTTCATCTAAAAATTTGGACCATGCATGCATATGTTCAAATGATGTTTTTACTATAATCATGAAGAGAGTGTGTTTGCATGCCAATTCTATGGAGTCTTGTGTGTAGTACTTTAATGTAGGAATGTTTATGACCATGTTGGCATGTAAAAGTATCATGCATGATAAGATTATCGCATGTCTAGCTCTCATATGTTTATGCATGTCATATGAAATAGAATTTTAGACATGCATGCTTCATTTTCATGAAGAGTGTTTGTAACTTAATACACTTTCTTGAAAAAATGTACTGAGAACCTCACTTTGCTTAATTTTCGTATATGTACTTATGATGATCATCACATAGTTGCTTCTCTACGATTTTTATTTTTTTGCATGTGGATGGTCATGATTTAGCATGATTGTGGTGAATCATAAATTATGCTACAATGCATGGATATAAAAGATTGTTTCTTTGATGATCATCATCACATTGGTATTGTTTTCATTCAAGGATAGGGCTGTTTTGGTCTCCGTCATTAGGCATGATTGATCACCTTCATGTCGATGTGTATCTTGATGATCATGGCCTATGAATGAGTCTTTTCATGTGTTGCATCTTCATGTGTATTTGCACGAGATTTTCATCATGATCCTCAGCATGATCATGATTCTTATGATCATGGTTGTGAGGGAATTACCATGCATGAGTCTTTATATCTTCAAACTAGAAGATTAATGTATCACCATGGTCGATATGCATGATATAGTGTTGAACAAAGGAATATGATTATTTTGCATGTATGGATGATGAATAAGTTACAAAAATCATGTGTGTGTGTTCATAGGAGTATCCGGCCAAGTGGCCATATTGGGTGCTATGGTGGTGTTGAATATTCATTTGAGTACATATATAAAAATATATGTATAATGTATATTATATGTGTGGCTAATTAAAAGATGAGAAATGAAGTGAATTAAATAGATGACAAGCTAAAATTGGGGCTGTTTTGGTCATTTTTGCAGAGACCCCTTAGAAAAGACAAGATGATAATTTTTAAATTTCAAAAGGTACGGAAAATGGACTGTTTTGGAAAGGCCACAAAATAAAATAAATAATGAACCATTTGGGACAAAGAACTTGTCAATTAAAGCCTAAGAGTGGAATGTATTGAAGGCTTGATCGAGAGCCCAACCATTATGGCAAAATGGGTATTTGACGTAAGATCGAACATGATATGAAATATTATCCAAACATTGTCCTTAAGTGCTCAAATAATTAGATACATGAAACCAGCCCCATACCAAGCATTCATACATGCATAAGACAAAGCAAGATTGGAAATGAAAAGTTTTATCATATGACACTTTTGTACGGAAATGTTTTACCTCACGAAATGTTTTAAAAGGATTTTACTCGTAATGAACCGTAGCACGAGACCAATGATTCCATACGACTTATGTTATGATGTTACGTTATGTTTGTGGTGCGCCGGCCTGTCATCAGGTCATGGGAGATGACGTCATGGGCATAGTTTACGTTATGGCCGAGTTAACACAACATCTGGGACCCGAGATCTCTGCCATAATGCGTCACCGTTAGATCTATGTATGTATGATGTAACACCGTGGTTGGACCATCAGGATTCATATTTGATACATAAGACTACACGGGGGATCATTTAGTAACTCGTGGGTGCCGTTCTTACGATACAAAAAGTGTTATGGCCAACTTATGAAATGCCATATTTATGAAAGTTACGAAGTGATATGAACTTATTTTGTTTCAAAAAGGTTTTATGATACACCGTTTACGTACTTGCATGTACATTTCGACATGTATTTCGAACCATCATCACACATCCTACACTCATCCATATGATAGGAAGTTGGACATGATATAAGCATATAGAATTGGGATTATGATTGAGAAATTAAGAATGAACAAACGATAATAAAGTTGCTAGAATATTGGTAAATAAAAGTTAAGCTTTATTCTTTTACGTACTTTATCTGCTTATGTGTTGTTTACGTTATTTGCTTGTCACTATACTCTTGAACGGAGACTTGTTATGTTCATTATTTTACTGTATTTATTTTATTATCCTATCTCCCATGCATGATCTACATGACGAACCTTGACGAAAATACTTCTGAGCGATTCGTTATGGCTCACTCTACATTTTTACCATCTTGCAGAGCCCCAGGGTCAGGACTTGGACTACACAGACGACGAGCCGAGAGAGTAGGTTATTCGTGAGCAGTCTAGTGAGCCCAGCTGATCCAGCTTTTGTATTTTCACTGTTTCAGACATGTATTTATATTTTTGATGTATTGATGACACTATACTCGGAGATAGTTTATGATGTATGCATGTCGCTTATGTTTTTTTGTGTCTATTTTATGATGTTGCCGCTATCCGATACATGTATATTGTAGTGACCCGTCCCGAACCCTAGTACTCGAAACGACTCACCCGCCATATCTCAATAAGGAGAATATAAGGCATCGATACAATTCAATTACACGTCAGCGAAATAACGTATATCGATGTCAGCGGAAGTCATAAACTAAAAACTCTCGATAAAATAATCATCATCTTTAATACAAATGTCTAGAAAAACTAAATCGATACACTGGTTAAATGAAGATAAACACTATCTCCCAAAATACATAAACCTCGAATATCAAAGTAACTACCTCCACTAAGTCCTCGAAAGTCTCATCCGAATATCCTCAATCTCGCAATCTCCATTCCTGAACATCCACAATATTCTAGCTCACTCACCTGTCTACCTGCAAAACTGATTGATGGAGGGGAGGGGGTGAGCGACATACATCGCTCCGCAAGTAGCCCTACTATGTTTGCTACGGGATCATACATGGAGAAGCAAGTGTAAATAAGATAAATAAACAACGAAATATAAAATAACATGCTTCTCTTCGCAAATAGAGTTTACCTTTTCACCTTGCTAAGCAGTCAAATAAGTAATAGTACAGAAACACATAAAGAAAAGCAACCATAACTAACACCAATGACTGAATCGTAGGACAAACAAACATCCACCAAACCAGATGCAGTGCGCAACTTCATGATGCATGTCTTTTCACACTACCATGTCACACACCGATTACATCATATCACACGTTATGCTCTTTCTATCCATGTCATGCAATGCATGTTCCAGGGTCCTATCACACGCTCCGTAACATGGAGTCAGTGCACACGCTCCATAACGTGGAGTCAGCACACACGCTCCGTAACGTGGAGCCAGCGAACATACGCTCCGTAACATGGAGCCAGCGAACACACGCTCCGTAACATGGAATCAGCGAACACACGCTCCGTAACGTGGAGGCAGCGAACACAAGCTCTGTAACGTGGAGTCAGTGAACACATGCTCCGTAACGTGGAGTCACTCGCCCCAAAGGGATGCACATGCCATGAATGTTGCACACTTTCACACTTCCGGTTCTCCTATGTTGCATGCTCCGTTCTATATTACGTATTACCTATATTGCATAGTTACCCTATATTGCGTGAGGTTCATTACTGTATTTTATCTTCTACCTTTATTTTATCTTTCTAGACTTTATTTTACGTCTCTATACTTTATTTTATCTTTTTTAGGCTTCCACCAACTTCATTCATGCATATAATACATATATACTCATCAATTAGCCGCTTTCTAGACAGCGGCACACATACTGACTTACGGCCACATGGCTCTAAATACAACAAACAACTTCACAATAATACCTTTTGATATTATATTACTATATACCAAATATCAATTTATGTGGCTACTGTCTTCTTTTTTTTTTCCTTTTCACAATGGCAGCATCTTCAATTTACATCAATGTAATCACAGCACGTAAAGAAAAAGGAACCCATATAATCATATGCACACATACTCCACATAAATGCAATACATTACAAGAAGGCCCACATACAATTTTCATGTTCTTTAATTTTGTCACCAGCGGCCCATATGAAAATTAATTTAACAAGATTCTTACATATTTCATACACATTTCATACACATACTCGATACATATATACAACAAATAGATACGTATCTACATCAATCTATGCAAATCACAATTACGAATGCATGATCCAATTTGTTATCAAAATAACATAATAACTTTGTAAAACATAGCAAATATAGCAAGAATACTTGCCTCGTGTCTCGATTATACGCAATATACGAAAGATCGGGGTTGAGAACGGATGAAAACCACTTGATTTTGCTCCTAGGGCTGGTGGCAGAAAGTTTGCTATTTGGGAGAAAAGCTGCCGTTGATTGCAGTTTGAGAATGAAGAATTTGAATCTCTTTAAAGAATAAAGGCTGTCGTGCCCTGCTGTGGGAGAACAGAAGAAAAGGCAGCATTGCTGCCTAAGTTTACTGAAACTTTGGGGGAGAAATTCGGCTAGGGAAAGTGGGGAATATTGATGGGTGGGGAAAGTTTTAAAGCAATTGACATTATTTATTTTATTTCTTTAATTTCAAAGGATAAGGTAGTATTTATGACCATTAATGGAATTGAATTGATCAAGGTTGGGTAGTCTCCAACCTCCTCACGTTCAATCTCCTTTTTTTCTATTTAAATCATTCATTTCATTTTTTCTTTTTTTTCTTTTAACAAACCTGGAATGTAATAGACCTCCCCCCTTACAATAAGTTTTGTCCTCGAAACTTGCGTAGTACAAGGTTCACAGTTTAGTGTAGTTCTACTTAATACATTCATCTAATATACGTCATGAATATCACCATGTCAACCTCATTTTTAGGCTGTTAAGCCTTGAAATTCCACTTGCATCACCTAATGTGTAAAATTCAACTTATATTATTGTATTCTACAATTTCGAAATTCCTATGACTACTCATATCCGATGTATTACTTAGATAACTAACGAAGCTAAATATCGGTTAAGTGCTCCAATAGGCTAACCATTACTCTTCGGCAATATACAACCAGATCCTCAATTCAATTCATATGTACTTATAAGCAAACTCTAAGGTCATGTCCTTACTTCTTTTGATATATCATCAACATCCTAATACACGAAATATGTATATGGACATGTTTACTTCAAGTAATTATGTGGTTTATGCAGTTATAATTTGGAATATAGTTTTAATTATTTGAATCATATTTATTCTAATATTATTTTTTTTGTAAGAACAAGAACCAAAGATTATAAATGTATTTGTTTTTCGCAAAGCGGCGTCTCACGTGACCACCTAAAACAATAATGACAAAACTAGTTTGCAAAAGTGTCAGAGTAAACCGCATCAAAATAGTTGAAACTCACACTGCTAAGTTTTATAAAACTATTGGAATACGATGCCTTCCTTTTTCTAAAAGGATGTATGTATTTTGAATGCTACTTTTGGCTTAAAAAAAAAGTTAAGTTTACCGCAAGCAGGTAGATAACTTCAAAACACCTAATGGATAAAATACTCGCATGCCGATAGTCAACAAATTAAATTGATTTCGATGAAAATGACCGTAACTAAAATTTGAAATTTGCAATATTGTATAAGACATATAGAAACATATTGCTTTTAGAGAACTTCGATATCTTAAATATATATTTTTCAGAGTTGTCATAGATAGTTGGATTTTCATTATCATGATATACGAATTCGGAAAAGAAATAGACTTGTAAAGTTAATAGACTTTAAAAAAATTAAATTACTTATAATATTTAGAAGCAAAATCCTTGAAGTACCTTTGAAATATAGCATATATATTGGTATATGTGCTTATATGAAAACAGTGAATGTACCGTTTCTTATAAGTTTAACCTTTGGCTATTATGGCAAAATCCTTAACTTAGATTGCTCAATCCTAGCATGACACACTAAATGTTAATCGACTTAAGGTGTTATAATTCACCACCATGCTTCCGCGCGTCAAACTGATCCATCGTACTTCTTTACTTTATTGTTTCAACCTCTAATTTTCACCTTGTTACATCTCACATGAAGAGCAACCCATACTTGTTCATGCTTACTCTTTTTCAATTCGTGTCTACTAGATCAAGGCCAAGTAACTCAATGTTTTCTACAAAAAGACACTCAACTAAAGATTTTGTGACAATTTAACATCACATACTATAGCCGGTTCTCCACCATGACCTATTTTGATAACACCATATTCAACATCTTAACCTTAAACTATAAATTCTTTGGTACGATATCTTTCAATAAACTCTACTGATCATAATGCTTATAAATCATTACTTAGTTTCTATCACCCTAATATAAATCATTCCTTAGTACCTACGATCTCAACTTAGATCTAGTCGCGTTCCGACACTACTGTCAAAGTAGAGGCATGACCCGCTTTAGTTACCCTAATGATATCGGGTCTCGCGTTGCTTCTGTGGTGGCACAACTCTAGCAATCGCCTGGTCCATCTAAATTAATACATCAACCAGCGCCTGCGGTAGGACATTCCGGTTAACTTTGTAGCTTATATATATATTTACCTATATACTATTCAATTAGGGTTACTTATTCTCGTGGTTAAGGTATTGCGCAAAGGGTTAAGAACAAAACTTAATTAAGGCAAGTAATTAAAATCTTATAGTATAACCTAGGTAAACGTGTCACTTAACCGATCGTCTTCTTAAGTCTCGGGTTATTTCTTAATTCTACGATCATGCTTAAAATATAATCATCTCTTATGACTAAGATCACTACTTATGTTCAAGTTCAACTCATAATCAGATCCATCACTTATTTCTAAGATTTTGACTTATGGGCAAAATCGTAACTTAATTTCTAAGATAATGGCCTAAATCCACATTTCCGCCATGGATCTAAAGCCATGCTCGGATGCCAACTGTAGCGACCCGTCACGAGCCCTAGTACTCGAAACGAATCACCTGCCGTATCTCACTAAGGAGAATACAAGTCATCGATACAATTCAATTACACATCAACGAAATAACGTATATCGATGTCAACAGAAGTCATAAACTAAAAACCCTCATTAAAATAATCATCATCATTAATACAAGTGTCTAGGAAAACTAAATCGATACACTGGTTAAATGAAGATAAACACTATCTCCCAAAATACATAAACCTCGAATATCAAAGTAACTACCTCCACTAAGTCCTCGAAAATCTCATCCGAATAGCCTCAATCTCGCAATCTCCATTCCTGAACATCCACAATATTCTAGCTCACTCACCTATCTACCTGCAAAACTGATTGATGGAGGGGAGGGGGGTGAGCGACATACAACGCCTCGCAAGTAGCCCTACTATATTTTCTACGGGATTATACACGGAGAAGCAAGTGTAAATAAGATAAATAAACAACGAAATATAAAATAGCATGCTTCTCTTCGCAAATAGAGTAATCTTTTCACCTTGCAAACCAGCGGCCCATATGAAAATTAATTTAACAAAATTCTTACATATTTCATACACATATTTCATACTATATACACATACTCGATATATATATACAACAAGTAGATACGTATCTACATCAATCTTTGCAAATCACAATTACGAATGCATGATCCGATTTGTTATCAAAATAACATAATAACTTTGTAAAACATAGCAAATATAGCAAGGATACTTGCCTCGTGTCTCGATTATATGCAATATACGAAAGATTGGGGTTGTGAACGGATGAAAACCACTTGATTTTGCTCCTAGGGCTGGCGGCAGAAAGTTTGCTATTTGGGAGAAAGGTTGCCGTTGATTGCCGTTTGAGAATAAAGAATTTCAATTTCTTGAAAGAATAAAGGCTGTCGTGCCCTGCTGTCGGAGAACAGAAGAAAAGGCAGCATTGCTGCCTAGGTTTACTGAAACTTGGGGGGAGAAATTTGTCTGGGGAACTGGGGAATATTGATGGGTGGGGAAAGTTTTAAAGCAATTGACATTATTTATTTTATTTTTTTAATTTCGAAGGATAAGGTAGTATTTATGGCCATTAATGAAATTGAATTGATCAAGGTTGGGTAGTCTCCAACCTCCTCACGTTGCATCTCCTTTTTTTCCATTTTAATCATTCATTTCATTTTTTTTTCTTTTTTTTCCTTTTAACAAACCCGAGATGTAACATATATACTGAGTAACATAAAACTATTTCAAATGGATGTTAAAAGCGCTTCCTCAAACAGATTTATACAAGAAGAAGTTTTTGTAAAACAACCCCCGGGTTTTGAAGACCGAAAACATCCTAACTATGTATACAAGCTAAAGAAAGCTTTATAAGATTTAAAACAAGCTCCAAGAGCTTGATATGATAGATTTTTGAACTTTCTCCTCGCAAATAATTATAGGATAGGAATCATAGATAATACCTTATTTTTGAAAAGAAAAGGGAGTGATCTACTAATAGTCTAAATCTATGTAGATGATATAATATTTGGTTCAACCAATCATGCCTTAGTAAAAGACTTTGAAGATTGTATGAAATCTAAATTTGAAATGTCTATGGTAGGAGAACTCAACTATTTCTTATGATTACAAATAAAACAAACTCCTCCAGGAATCCATATTAGTCAAAATAAGTATATCAATGACATGATTAAGAAATTTGGATTTGAAGAGTTGAAACCTACAACTACCCCCATGAGTGTAAGTAGCAAGTTAGACAATGATGATAATGGAAAACCTTTTGATGATGCACTATATAGGTCAATGATCGGATCACTGTTGTACTTCACTACATCTAGATCATATATAATATTTAGTGTGTGCTTCCGTGCTAGGTGTCAATATCATCCCAAAATGTCCCATTATAATACGGTGAAAAAGATATTAAGGTATATTAAACTTACACCAAATTTAGGACTTTGGTACGACAGAAACTCTAAGTTAGAGTTACATGCCTATAGTGATGCTGATTACCGTAGTTGTAAAATAGATAGAAAATCCACTAGCGGAACTTGTCAATTCATAGGAACCAACCTAATTTCTTGGTTTTCTAAGAAATAGGATAGTGTAACTCTTGCTACCACTGAAGCAGAATATATAGCGTTAAGCCTTTGTACCACACAAATACTTTGGCTAAATCAGTAACTTAGTGACTTTGGGATTATAATGTGTCAGATTACAATTTTCTGCGATAGCACAAGTGCAATCAATCTTTCACAGAATTCGGTACTTCATTCTAAAGCCAAACACATAGAATTTAGGTACCATTTCTTACGAGACCATGTCCAAAATGGAAATATAACCATAGACCACGTAAGAACTAATAACAAAGTTGCTGACATCTTTACCAAACCCCTAAATCGAGCCACTTTCCAATCCTTGCAAGACAAATGGTATCAGAAATCATGATTTTAGGGTATACACATGGTTTGGAGCATAAGTTTAATGAGGAGAGCATAGGCTAAGGGGAGAGTATATGTTGAGGGGGAGATTATGTCTAAGATTGGGCTAAAACAATTGGTACAATTGGTTAGCAAACAATTGATAAAATATTTAAAATCATGTAATGTTATTTTGAAAATCATTCAAAACGAGGAGAATCTTGTGTTTGAATAGTTTTCAAAAGCATGATTTTAAGTGTTAAATGCTTAAAAATATCACTTTGTATTATAAAAGTATCAAAAAGTGAAACAAGTGAAAAAGTGACGTCGATCTCTCAAGCAGAGACACATGGATCAATCGATGTACATCATCCACTAACATCGATCGATCGTTGTTGGACAGAATAAAACCAAAAACTTACTGTGAGATGTCAATCTCTCACATAGATCGGTAGACGTACGTCAGCCCCTCACGTGGATCGATCGATGTAAGTCAGCCCCTCACATGGATCTATCCACATCTCACAGAATCAAAAACAAAACTCACTATGAGACATAGATGTCTCAACTGCAGGGACATCGATCAATCGATGTAAACATCAGTCTCTAAAATTGAGACATCGATCGATCGATGTCAACGGATTTCTGAAAAATTTCTCTAACATTTGACAAATTAATACTCATTTTTGGTATACACACGATCTTCTTTCCATGTAATGAGTTTTTAAACATTCCATATATGTTTATGATGTTTTATTACTTGGATTTTATGTGTTTATGAGCTTATATATGCCTGTGTTATATCACTAACTTGGCAATGAAGTTATTACAACTTACCACAAGGGCAAAGGAGTATGTTTTGAGCTTTTTCAGGGTCTTATCACATGGAGAATATCCATACCCATGAAATTACAAAGTTGGAGTCTCTACACCCTTTTTGACGTATTTGGCACTCAAGGATATTTTTGTCATTTTGGTGCTTAAGGGCATTTTGGTCATTTACACATATTTATTTTCTGTATCATGCTAAAATGGTATCCCTATGGATGTCTTTTATATCATATTCATGATCTTCATATTATTCTTGGTGATTCATAGACTTCATATCTATATTAACCGTATATGTTATGGTTTTCAGTTTTCTCAGACTTATTATGTTGTGACATTTATTTTGTCACATTATATAATCATCTTGGTGTTATCAGATGGATATTGGTCAAAATGCTGAGAAACAATTAGCCACACTTGAAGGAGAGAAAAGGGGAAGTAGTTTTGATCCTTGGTGATATTTACTATGCAGCTGATTCTTATTATTATCCAGCCATTATTATCTGATTTTCTACTAATTTTTAAACATAAAAAACGTTCATATATGTGTATGTGAGGTGGACAAATCAAATTTTTACATATGAGCAAGACTACATCACATGGACCAACCAAAACACTCCAAGATGACATGTTGGCAAAGAGCTGCATTCTTGGGGCATCCTAGGTGGCATATATTTGCGTTTGGTAGCTGAATAATTTCAAATTTGGTCAGCCATTATCCTTGAAAAGTTGTTGAAGAGGTTGAGCAAAAAGTGGAGGAAGAAGTGGTCATACCAAACCACTTGAATTTTTCTAAAAATTCCTACAGAAATTTAAGCACTTGACATAGACCAATCACATGTCTTGAAAGTGACAACTAAGCAATGTGGTGAGGTGGTGAGGTGGTCTTCTAATCAAATGAAGAAAAATGAGATTGATGATATGGAAGGTGACATGTGGGCATCCTAATACACAAAGGGCTGCTCACAGCTATAAATATAAAGAGAGTTGAAGAATGAATAACACAACTTCAACACACCACTTGAAGATATCTTCTTCTCTTATTCTTCTTCTTCTCCATTCCCCATTCTTGTTCTTGAAGCTTATGTTATAGATTATTTTGATTGTTATTGTGCTGCATACACACCGCTTGTACTCACAAAAGTTGTAATTGATTGGCCATTCTATAAGGCTGCATCAATAGGTGGTGAGGTGATTACATTTTTGAGATTGTAAGGTGTTGTGATCAAGTATAACTCAAGAATCAAGTACTTTGTAAGTTTTAAGGTGTTATTCCCATAGTGAGAATACAAGAAAAGGTGTTCCTTGGGACTAGAGTAGGTCACATTGACCGAACCGGGATAATTCTTAGTGTCTTTGTCATCTTTACCTTTCTGCCTTATTTTTTTAGTTTCTATAGTGAATTTCTAAAATCTGGGAAAAAAGAAAAACATTTTTAAAAATTCTGATTTTAGGTGTCAACCAACTTCAGACTGTTAGCTTTCATTTGAAATGAGAATCACTTGATTTGAGCAAAGAAAAGTTAGTCAAACAGTCGTTGCAAGTTAGTTGCACAAATCTGTCAGCAAAACTGATATGTCATCATAGTTTTGCAATTCTGTATTATTTTGCTAGGATAATTGGTCAAGGCTTTATGAAAAAATAAAATAGACTTCATAAGCTTTGTGTCGACATAAAGATCACATCTTTTGGATAAGTACACAAAAAGTTCTAGCTTTTCAAAGTTGAACAACTTTTCTGTCCTCTTCTGAAAAATCTGTGAGACTAAAAGTGTTTACCTTTTTCAAGGATCAAACGACTTTGGATTTCTCTCAAACTTTTACAAGAGTCATGAAACATCTTGGAGTTTGATTCTGGAAGGTTTCAAAGGTTTTGAAGTTCTACACAAAGATAAACAATTTTTTAAAAGCAGACTCTCATTCTGAAGCTTACAAAATCAGTTTTGTGTGGAGTTTGGAAAAGAGTTTTTAATAGTCTAATTTCCGCTAACTTCTAGTCACACCCCAACTCTAGTGGTGTTTATTGCAGGTGTTACAGTCCAACAAAATTCATTCCAAAAATGAGGGACAATCACACTTAAAATTGATTGGTAATAAAAACATGTGAAAATTAAATTGTTTTAATATTTTTGATAATTTCCAGGTCATATTCTTTATGCCAAGGTGGATAAATGAAGACCCTATCATAGAGTGACAACAAGGCGAAGACCCTATCATAGAGTAACAACAAGGAGAAGACATATCATTTGTCCAATCACATTTTGCCAAGTAAGCATAGGTATGTCACAAGGATATACAAGGTATCTTCCAAGGGCATTCAAGACATTCTTCAAGGAAGAATTCAGCTAAGGGGGTTGCCATACACTCTATAAATGCAAGCAACAAGGGCAAAAAACAACAAGACACATTTCTTATCCAATCAAGTGCAAAGCAAAACTTCTCTTCTTCTTCTATCTTCTTCTCTTGCACATAGCCTTAAGCTTATCAAACATACATTCCATAATCTATATAGGCTTTTTTTACCACCCGTACAAGCCCCATTTTTGTACAAAGTTGATCAAGGTGTGATCAAACCTTCACTAGTGAGGTGGTGGTGTTTTTTGGTTCTTTGTGTTGTTTGTTGTAAAAAGGGTGGACATTAAAGGAGTTGATGTATAACTCCAGCCACCTTTGTCCTAAGGTGTTTTTGGTGATTAGTGAATATAGAGGAAGGTGTCCTCGAAGGCTAGGTGTTCATACTTTCAACATTTTTACTTTCAATTCATGTTCTTGCATCGTATTCATAGACACAGAAAAATAGCAAATGTTTTCCAAAAATCCTCTAACTTTACAGGAACATAGATAAACGGCAGAATACTTACGCCATCTCATTTAGGATATGCAGATGACTTACTCATATTCCTCAATGCAGCACCAAGGAATTTGCGTCATTTTATCTCTTTTTTACAAACGTACCAGCAAGCCTCAGTCCAGCAAGTCAATTTTCATAAGAGTTCGGTTGTAGTAAGTGCATGTCAAAACGGCCATGCCACAGCAGATATTCTGGGTATGAGACTTGGAGCATTGCCAATGAGGTATCTTGGTGCACCAATTCACAAAGGCATTTGCCGAAGCACACATTGCTACACTCTCTTACAGCATTTTGAGAAACGCGTTAATGGATGGTCCACCAAGCTACTAAGTACAGCAGGAAGGCTAGTTTTAATTAACTAGGTATTATCTTCTATCCCTTTACATCTCTTTGCAGCATCACGATTGCCTGTCAGCATAATAAAAGAGCTGGAAAGGTGCATGTCGGCTTTCTTTTGGGGAAATAAGCATAGATGGCGATCATGGAAGGACTTGTGTTACCCCGTGTCAGAGGGTGGTGTAGGGGTTCGCTCACTTCAGGCGCTGCAAAAGGCCTTTGATTGCAAAATTTGGTGGGCATATCACCAAGGATCCACATTATGGGCAACATACATGCAGCAGAAATATGGCAGGAGAGCGCACTACAGACCCTTATTATATGATTCTCCTGTTTGGAAACGAATCTGCAGAATAAATGATTTTTGTCAGGAGAGATCCCAACGAGGACATGCAGGCTGGACTTGGTTACCGGATTCAAATGGACAGTTCACACTAAAGGGAGCATATGAAGAATGTAGAAGCGTGAAAGTCACCTTGCGAAGCAGTAAGTATATTTGGTGGCCAGGTGCATCAACCTCTTGCAAGGTGTTTAGATGGAAACTTTGTAATGGTGCACTGCCTTTGCCAGACAACTTGTCCCACTTTATGCTAGCCTATCCTTCACAGTGTCCGTTTTGCAAAAAAAAAAACAGCAGCACCATTGATCATTTGTTTTTGAATTGCCCTATTATTGCACAAATATGGCAGAAATACACAGTTTGGTTTAATGGACCATGCTACACTCGCACTTCTTTGCATTCCACTCTCTGGAGTTGGTGGCTACGATCCTCTTCTTCATCTCTACAAGGCCATCTGAAAGTAATAGTCCCTCATTATATATGCTGGAATATATGGAAGGAATATGCATGTGTAACTTTTGGACAGGACCAGCCACAATCAAATCTTCTGGAAGAACACATCCGTATGGACGTATATAGTTTGTGTGCATCCATTTCGGGGAAAAAGATTGCTTCTACTGTCCCCTCTTTAGTGGCATTGGGTTTATCTCCCATACTACGATCACGTCGCTTAGTTCTGGTAAGATGGCGCATTCCACCCCCAGGCAGACTAAAACTTAATGTCGATGCTGCAGCGGGACAGCGAAGTGCTGCAGCAGGTGCCATTATCCGAGACTCTTTTGGCCGTTTTGTGAAGGCAATTGCGTTTGCTTTGCCACGATTATCTCCATTGCGAGCAGAGATACAGGCTTTACTGTACTCTCTCATATTCTTCTCGCAACAACATTCAAGGCTGATTATCGAAACTGACTGTTTAAGCATACAATCGATGCTAGCTGCGCAAAGATCCACTAGAGAGATGCGGATGGACTTACAGCGTCTGGGACTGTTTCATCAAATAACACGTTAGAACTTCAATATACGCCTCGGGAAACAAATTCAGCAGCGCATCATTTGGCAGCCCATACGATGCAACACACAACTTTACGTGTTTTCTCATCTTCATCGCAATTGCCACCGGTGGTCAGAGGCTGCATTATCACGGACTTATCAACTCCATCTTTTCGTCCTGATCATGGCTAGTTTTCTCCTATCTGCCTGTATCACAGCATGGATACAGGCAGCAACGGTACTCCGTCGCTCCCTCATCTTTGTGCTTACACTACATCATTTCATCTCTTACATAAGTTGTGGTCTGCCTATCTTGCGAGGCACATGGATTGTCGCATGGTTTCAATGTTGGCGGAGATACTGGTCTATGCATATACTGCCAATTTCATCTTCTTTGTTGTCTGCGCTTTACTGGAGTGCAGACAACGCCAGTACGTCACTCATTCCCCCAAGAGTTGCTGCCTTACAGATTTGTTATTATGGCTTTAACGCATACTTCTTTTGTTGCATGGGTGATGATGGCATGTCTACTATGATCACGAGGGCTTTGGATCCGTCAGCGTTCCTGTTTGCATTTTTCTTTGCCAATCACGTTCGATACAATTATATAAATATGTACGCTTTTTCCTTCGCCAAGGTTTTATCCACAAGGGTGGTTTTACTTGGCAAGGTTTTAATGCGGCATATCATATATAATTGGCAAAAGGCAATCCTTACGTTTTTACATTATTTTTTCAATTACGATGACTCTGTTGTATAAGGGTTTCCCTCCACCTTAAGTGAGGAATAATGTTCTAATAAAATGTCTTTTTGGCCAAAAAAAAATATTCAGATTTTTTTTCGAAAAGGCACTATACACATATATTCCAACGTACTACCGACACATTATATATTTTATGAACGTACGTCAACGTCACACCACTATACTTACCTCATATTTATGAGTATATTCAGGGTTTATATCAAATGATATAAGTCATGGTGATGACAAAATTATTACGACACATTACAAGGTCCTAAACCAAAAATTGTCGTATCAGGTGACTACCGAGACTTTGCTAACGTGTCACGTACTTGCCATGTATTGATGGCCAGCCCCTATACTTCGAAAATGGCCATAAATTTCGTGGCATACATGGTATATTCAGACATAAAATCATTCAATGTTGTCACACACAAATCACACCCAATTTAGGCCAAATTGTGGAGATTTCAAATTGAACATTTTTGTCACATGGGGCGCCACTTTACTCGGCATTTAGAGCTGACTATAAAAGTTATTTTATTTATATTATGTGTGACATAATATATATAACATGTGCTAAAATTTTGAATTTAATCGGAGAAAAATCGCGTAATCGACAAAAGTCGAAAATTCTACTTCTACGAACACGACACATGGAACGTTTTTGGCATGACATGTAACATGTATCTACAAACTTTTTACATATTCAATACAAACTAAAGTGTTCTAGAATATTTAAATTAGGACTAATTTGAATATACCATATGTGTATAATTATTGTGCACTATTTTACAAAGTTTACTAAAATGAAATTCAGCACATGGTATAGCCATTACACACGCCTAATGCAGCCTTGATGAAGCTTATATGGAGCTTAGTTGGCATCTTGATTGGTCAAAAATGGACTACACAAGGTTAGTGACATAATGGTGGGAGCTACACAAGGTAATGTTTCAAACTTTGTCACAAATATAACACATGCTGAAAATGCAGCATGTGAGAGTTATAATGGCCGAAATTTTGTACCATAATTGTAATAAATTGCCTCTTCATTTTCAAGGGATTGATATAGTAATAATATGGCAATAATTTGAACATGTCTAGAATATTGCACATGCTGAAAATTTCAGCATGTGAATCAATGTTATCGCCGATTTTAATGTGATAATGGAGACAATTTGTTTTGCAAATTATGTGGGATTGATTATTTGATATTTGGCAAGGTATTTATTAATAATTTGGAACATGTTTTAAGTGTAATTCTCATATTTGTACAGTCATCAAATGATGACAAATTTCATCCAATCAAGGAGTGCCAAGTAAGCAAGGCCGAGATAATCATCCAATGAAGTGTTGCCAAGTAAGCAAGTTGATGTCACGATTATGCAAGGCATTCTTCCAAGGACTTAAAAGAGAATTTTCAAGATAGAGAAATGCCCTAAGGGTGGTGGCCAAGAGAAAATAAAAGGAAGAGAAAAGAGCCATTCAAATACAAGACAATTCTCATATTCTCTCAAGTGCAAAAAGTGTCTTCCACTTTTTTCTTCTACCTTTCTTTCTTCTTCTCTCTCAAGCCTATTGTTCTTATATTCAAATATATTGAATAGGATTTGTATAGACCACCATACACGCTCGTTTTTGTAAAAGGTTGATCAAGGTGTGATCAATCTTTCATTCGTTCGGTAGTGGTGTTCGTGAAAGGTGTGATTACTTGTATCGATTGTAAAGGGTTGGAGTTGATGTGTAACTCCATCAACCCTATATGGTAAGGTGTTATATTGTGATTAGTGATAACCGAGGAAGGTGTCCTCGAATACTGGAGTAGGTTGGTTAACCGAACCAGTATAAAATTCTCGGTGTTATTAATTTAAGTATTTTACTTTCAGTTTCCAGCATTGTACATCATTTTCATTGCCGTAGTACAAATATCAAACGAATTTGAAAGATCCCAAAAATTTCCAGAAACATAGCCACATGGTTTAAGTTTCATTTGGCGCAATTTCAACCCTTTTGGACAAGTATAAGTCATTCAAACGTCAATAGTTCTGAGACTAGTGCAATCTGATTTTCAGACTTGCAAAGGTTGAGAACTTGAACGTACTTGACATACTTCCCAAAGCAATTTTTCAAAACTGTTTCAACCCAATCAAATACATGTAGTAAGGGTTTTGTCATTAAGTTTTCAGACAATTTGGAGCCACGGTTTAATCGGAATAAAATTTTCAAATCAGACACCGTTTCTGGCAGAATTGACCACAAACAATTTTTCAAAAGGTTAAAGGTTGAATTTTGATCTGAAATTTTTAGGAGATACTCAGAACATCTGATACTACAATCTCTCCAAATTTCAGAATTTTTGAAGGCCAGTAACCTAGTTTTTCAAACATTGCAAAACTGGGTCTGAAAACAGAAACTGTTTTCAGAAGTTGGGTTTTTGGATCAAAGCATTTTAAAAACCAAATTTTCCGCATCCACTATTCAATTCCCCCTTCTAGTGGCGCCTTGCAGATCCGACAAATACTATAAGAAATAGTATAATACCTCAAGTATGATTTATGAAACGCATGAAAGGACCATTTTGCCCTTACAAGACTTTAGAAAAGTCGGCCATGAGGGTGTAGGGAAAATTCTAGAATACCTTAAATCCTCAAGAAGCCAAATAGCTTTTAATGATCTTCTTAAAAGCAAACCAAAAAGCCTACACAAGAGATTAAGGATTCTATTAATGTGTTTAAAAGGTTTAAGGGAAAAGTTTTCCACTTTTTCCTTCCCCAGCCGTCAACCATTGAAGAGTAAAGCCCCATGAGATCACTTTCTTTAACTTAATGCTCCAACTAGTAACTTTATGGTCTCTTAAAAAAATTCAAAAAGTCCTCACCCATAATGTGAAGTAAGTATTATTTCAAGATTTAAGAGTTTCTCCATTTTTACTTTAAAGGCCGGACGCAAGTAGGGGAGAAATCCATGGGATCATTTTCATCATAATAATTCCAATTAACCACTTTTACTTGAAACAAATTTTCTAATTATCCTCAAAAGGCAATAAAAGAATAAAGAAGCCTATGGAAGGCCCCCGCTACCGGATTACCATGGCTAATCCATGGTAACTCCTAAACAACATTAGTTACTTTTCTAACCATCCTAAAAAGTAACTTAAGGTGTAATTGGGGGGTAAAGCAACTAGAGAGTAAATGAGCCTACCATACTCCCTAACCGCTGGTTACCCTACTAAGGTTAATCCATGAAGACTTGATCAACCACCTTGGTTACTTTTCTTAACCCCACCTCAAAAAGTTACTCATGTAGTAATTGGGGTTAAGCACTAAATGATCTTCATGATGATGTTCATGCAAAGGAGGGAAAATCTCTTCTCCTCCTTCTTTAAACCAATGGCTTCCCCTTGGGTTGGCAAGAAACCATTTTCAAAAGTTTAACCTAGAAGCTTCCTCCATATCCAATACTCAAACCACTCAAGAGCTCACCCAAGCAAAACAACCAAGACTTCTTACATACTTAGACAAACCTTCCATCACTTTCTCTCACACGGCTAGCCTTGGACTAACGAGATCGAAGAACCATCTTGAAGATCCAAGTTTCATCTAGGTAAGTACATGTTAGATTCTAAAGTAGAGTTCATTTTCTTTAAAAAGTAAAGATTACATTTTGGTTGTTTTTCCTCACCGAAACCGTGACCCCTATATGGTCACTAGGTGAAGTTCCTTCAAGCTACTAGGTGGTACCAAGGATTCGGTGGGTTGAACCTCTTGCAATCCTCATTTGACCGCCAATTTGGTAAGCTAATCTAGCTTCAAACTAGCTCCATTATGTCTTTAAATAGTAGCCAACACTTATCTCCACTCTCTCTCTCTCAACCGTATGCTTAGGAAAAGGTTGGAGGAAAGTCCACTCTATTTCAACAAAGGCACAAACTACAGAAAGATCTAAGCTCAAAGAGGCAAGTACACTCTAAGCAACCTTGGCTTATTTGTGAAGTATATGCTTGAATGACTAGCCTCTCTAAGATGTGAATGTTAGTTGAATATTCTAAGTACTATGCATGAGAACTTAGTGATTTTAAGAAAAAGTGTGGTCTTGATGTATGGTTTACTACATGGATATGTTTGTGCTCAAACCAAAATATGATATGACATCCACTATGTGCAAGAAACAGGCTGTTATGACGAGTGTTGGAAGTATGAGTTAGTCTTGTTGGAAACGGACCACATGAAGTGTGAAATGCATGGAGATTGCGTGTGCTATGTATAGAATGGCAAGGCTGTTTTGTTGTGATTTATGTGTATCCTAAAGATTATTATTGATCTAGAAATGATTATGTCAAAATAGGTATTTAATGGTTAGTAACCCATTTTAGAGAAATAAGGTTATTTGGAAAGTAATGGACAAGATAAAGTGATAAATGACGAAACTACTAGAGCTGGACAGTTTTAAGTGGTGTATTTTATTGTCTGAAAATGAACCCTAGGAACGTGGAATATCGCTAAATTTTGGCAGGATGGTAGCCTTATATTTTTACTAAAAGTGAGAGGTGAAATTTTGGTAAAAAGACTTGTGGTTTGCCCTTAATAATTTGTTTAGTAGGAGTAGGTCACTGCAGTTCCAGTAAATACCTTAACTTAGAAAGAAAATTATTTGACCCCCTTAAGTATATTGCATTGCCTTGAAAATTTTACAGTACTTTCCTAAGACATAGATGAGTATGTTCATGGGAGGAATTTGCTTGAAATTACTATTTTTACGGGGTAACAACTAAGGGGATATCATGAAACAAAATCTAAAAAACAGGGCCGCAGGATATACTGTTTGTTGAGGCCTTAACCTTATTTAATTGGACCTGTATGTGATGTTGGGCCTTTAAAATACTACTTCTTAGGGTATTGGCTATGTATCCAGGTTTTAGCCTTAATTGTATAAGGCCTTACGGCCCATTAAACTAAGGTTAGAACGGGTACAGCACTGTTGGACTCAGCAGTACCCTTTTTAGTAAATTAATGATTTGATGATTTTATCGACCTTGTAATGTTACAGAATTCTTATGGCATGCAGATAAGACTTCATTATGCATATGTGTGGTATAAATTTATGAAAATAGGCCCTAGATTGATGATTTGATGGCCGCATGAGCAGAGTGTTAATGCTGGAATATTTTCTAGCTTAAGGGACAAATCCGTATATGCATTGTGTGATGTATTTAGTCATGAATCGCACGTTGCACATCATGCATTGCATTGTCCCCATTTACATGATTCATGAGACTTATTTTTGTGCCAAAGAAATGAAGAAAAGCTCTTTTTAAGAAAGATTTCAGTTTTTGAAAGAACGACTGCTATTGGTACCATTAATTCCTGGCCAGCACGACCCGCTCCACATCTGGGGTTAATTAATCGATGATGATTATGACTGTTCAGGCCTAGAGAGAATAGACCTGATGATGAGGATTGTGACCGTTCATGCCCGGAGAGAATAGACCTGATGATGATTATGATCATTCAGGCCGAGAGAAAATAGACCTGATGATGACGATTTATGACCGTTCAGGCCCAGAGAGAATAGACCTGATTACGATGATTGACTGTATGACCGTTTTTGGATCCAGAAATCATAGATCTGAAGGGAATGATATGACCGTCTCAGATCTGGAGATAATAGATCTAAACACTCTCTATTCTCGTTTTATTTACGATGATGTTTTGAAAGAAAGAATGAACGAATTTATCCTCATCTTATCATGCTGCATCACATGTGCATATTCATACATGCTACATTTAATAGCAGTCGAATGCTATGTGTACTGTTACTTAGGCTACAACCTTATTATGTACGGTCACTTGAGTTATGATTTTATTGTCACATAAGCTATGATCTTAATTCTTCTGACGGCCAATGGATTGAAGGTCTGGTATGTGGAAAGTCCAAATTGTTGGGATTTGGTTCTTGTGTATACTTTCCGTTTATTTCTTGATTGTTTATGGTTTACTTGTTGGAGACTTTGTCACTCACTCCTTATTTTTCCTCCCAGAGCCTGCAAGAAATGGGGTAGAGTGGATTGACGATGAGTCTAAAGTTCCGTACCCGTAGACGAGAGAGAGAGAGGATAGCAGCTTAAGAAATTTATCATGATGGTTTATGCTTAATGGACTTATATTGGAACAAACATTTCGGATTACTCCTTTTATTTTGTGGACATGGTTGTGGACGTTATGACGGATAATTCGGAATGTTTTATTTAAAAGATTTTATTCTGCCTAAGTTTTGCTTACCTGTCGATATGTAGGCATGATAGTTCATAAATTTTGTTATGGACTATGACATGTTATGCGTTGACGCCTGGTACTCTCCGTAGTGAAGTACGGCGGGGGCACTGTATTTGGCAGGCTGGGTATGGGGCGCTACAGGTGCTATCAGAGCCCAGGCTCTAGATTCGGGCAGAATATATAATTAAGTGATGATTTTAGAAGATCTAAGTTTGACCTTAGACTTAAGGCATGATCCTAGAAGATTGTTGACCTTAGACTAGGACGACTTAGACTGCAATTAGGGCCTTGACCTAATGACAAAATCATAGTCAACAAAATTTTAAAGGCCACAGAATTTAACTCGAATATTATCTTCTCGAATACTCGTTTAAGTTTTATTGAATTTTGAATTTATTTCCTGTCACTTATCTTGGTATTTCAACCCTGAATGAAATTCTGACGCTCCTTAGTGCAGATGGCTCGACCTCGTGGCAGACCTGCTAGAGCCCGGTTCCTCCACAGCCTCAGGAACCTGTTCCTCCTCCACCCGCTCAGGTTCCTCCACCACCACCACCGCAGGAACAGAACCCACCTCCTGTTCAGAACAATCCCCCACCTCAGGTGCCTTTATGTAGCACCCCACACCGGACCTCGTCCGAATGCAGTGCACCCGCCATACTTCACTACAGAGAGTACAAAGCGTCATGCATAACATGTAAAAATCCATAACTAAGTCATGGACTATCAAGTTAACATTTAACAGTGTAGCAAAATTTTGGCAGAATTAAAACTTCGAAATAAACATGCTTGCCAAAAATATTAGGTCCAAAACATCGGTCCAACAAAATGAAGTAAAATCGAAACCCCAAAAGTTCCAAATATAGTCCATAGTACGAACATCATGTCAGCACAAAAGTCCTTAAGCGTCATCTTCCCTCGGCTTCTTGATTATGGATATGGCACTCTCGGTTCATCATCGATCCACTCAACATGGGCATTCTTCGGCTCTGGGGGAAAAATAAAGGTATGAGTGATAAAATCACCCAGCAAGCATACAATAGACCGTCATGAAATAAATAAAGAATCATAACATGAATGCAAAACCCCAACATTAATTCATACCTGGCCTTTAATCCTTGATCCGCAGAAGATAGGACCTAATCATAGCTCAAGTAATACTATTCTGGCATTATCATATCACTTCCTAAATTAACCGTTCTAACATGCAAAGTGCACATGAAATATGCAAGATGCAATGCATAATGTCATGTCGTAGCAAAATCATTCTTTGGTCCCATAAAGCAAGCAGAAAAGAAAACAGAGTGTCTGATCAATTAACTTTAGATCTGAGCGGGTCCAGAACATGTCGCCAGACCAATTAACCCCAGGTCTGGTACGGGTCCAGAACGTGTCATCAGGCCAATTAACCCTGGGCCTGGGTCAGGTGCAAAACATATCATCGGACCAATTAACCCCAGGTCCAGAACGGGTCCAGAACATATCATGTCATCAGACCTATTAACCCCGGGTCTGGCTCGGGTTATAAGCATGCTTAGCCGGCAAGGAAAATCATAGATCATTTCTTTGAAAATCATGGGACCATAAATGACTTACTTGCATAAAGAAAACTTGCTTACTTGAAAAGAACTTGCTTGCATAAGTAAAAATTAGAAAGATCATATTCGTAATGCACATGGTCATGCATGGTACATGGGATGAAATACGATGAGAGTCATGGCATGAATCATCTTAAAAATCCTTAGGACATGACATATGTACAATCCCATAGGCTGAAAATATCTTTCCAGCATATCGCGCTCATTTTCCTTGACTCGTAATGCAATCAAGAAAACTTATTCCTTGAACTTTTTTTATACAGCATGCACATTAGAGTCCCAGCTATCAACCATAAAAATTTCGTAACACTCCAATAAACTTAAGGGGTTCGAATTCGGGTCCCAACATAACCTGGCACAACCGAACTTTCTGCTATGAAGTACCTGTTCCATTCCATTTTCATGATCCTTAATTGTTCAATTATTCACATATGACACCTGGAAAAAAAAAGTTAACATTCTGGGGAATAATTTTCTTAAGCCCAAACACCTTCATCACGCCTAAACCATTAAGGATAAGCCCAAATATTATGACCCAACATTCTGTCCAGAATTTCCAGAAACGTTCATCCGACTTCCCTTCAGTTGTTAACCCCTCAAATGGATACTTTCAGCCAATTTATTTATATAGACATCTGACAAATTGTTTTAAGTGACTCCCATAAAAGTTTTAAGGCAATCTAAGACATTTAAGATGGCTAAACAATTATTTTCCCAGAACATATACGCCAAGAATTCTATTTTTCACAAGAACTAGTCTTTTTATCATTCTACCACCGCACACACATAATATACACAATGTCCTATCAGCACACCAAATTTGAGGTTATTTGCACAATCACAAGGTTCATTTCAAAGCCAATCATTATGACACTCAAAACAACTCTGTTTCTGGAATTTTTTCTTTACCACTCCTTGTCTCTTGCCACGCGCACTATTTACCCCTTCCTTTTTTAATCCTTCGTGTTAACCTCAATATCACATAGCCAAAAACCTTTATTCTCAGATTATAAGGTTATTATTTAGACACACACGGTGATGAAACCAAGCAACCTCACCAATACCAACGACATGACTAATTTCACTTTTAACTTTTGTAGCACAACTTGGAACACATGGATTTCACTTAGTACTTGATATCAAAATTTTCCAGCCATAAATCCTTATGAGAATAAGTCCTAAGCATGCTCTTAAATGAGGAAAAATAAACACCATCCATTTCCTATTATACCTTGTTAAGGCCGAACTAGCACACACCAACATACTTATCCAAATCTCATGATTCAACACTATTCTCAACATAGTTCATCAAGGGTGATTAGACCAATATTCTTATGGACCATAGTACCTTATTTTAACACCCATTAATACCTTCAAATGTCTTCTAAGACTGATTTTCCAAGAATTTCAAAACAGTCCACTTATCTTGGCATTTTGGCTATTACACACCTCATGGAGCACGAAACATACAAGATTCATACCATTCCTTGTTATGTTACTATTTCAGCCCACATATAAGAATTATGTAACACAATACATACTAAACTAGGGGTCTTAACATATCCATCAAGTAACATGAGCCAAAGAGTAAACTTTCATACTAACATTTCATCAAAGTTCACAACTTTACTATTTCATGCATATCATGTCATCTAAAAATCGTACCTTACTATGACTAAATATTCAAGTCATTAACTCCTTAAATAAATCATGAAAGTCTAAAGTATACTTACCTTTTGTTGAGTCCGAAATTCTTCTTAGCTTAGAGTGGATCAAATAGCTTGAAATCTCCTCCTACTTCACTGTGGTGTACACAGTTTTGAAGTCAAAGATGTAGGTTTGCATTATCCTTAAATTCAAAGATAAATAACTACATTCAAGATAGATTTTCTTACCTAAAATAGCTTAGTGTTGCAATCCTAGCCACAAAACTATCACCACTTCCTTGAGGGCTTGAAGATATCACCTTCCTTTGCTTCCTAAGACTCACGGTTTATGGGGGTTAAGGAACATCCGATTTTTAAGCTTCATGGGGAGTTAGAATGGACATATTGAGGTTTAAAATCCTTAACAATATGGAACTTGTGTTGGAATGGCTCACTTGAAGGACTCCTATGCCAAGGAGCTTGAAGATTCCTCACCTAGAGGCACATGCAAGGCCACGGGTTTTTGGGGGAAATGGAGAACAAAGTGAGCTTCATAAGTTGATATCTTAGGATTAAAGGGGGTTTTTAAGAGACTTGCTTACCTAGTTTGAAGCTTGAGAGTTGTAGGAGATGGTCTTGGAGTACTTCTAAGAACACCTTTGGTCAAGAAGTTTCTTGAGTGCTTGAATCTCTTGAAGTGTTTGGATATTGCTTTGAGAGGAATTTAGTTGATTGAATGAATCTTGCTTGTTATGAGGTTGAAGAAGAATTCATGGAGTTTCAAGGGGGTAGGCGGCCGGATGCTTCAAGAGGAGGAAGAGGAAGGCTCTTCAATGGTTCTTGAACATAATCATTATGGTGAGTTGAATGTATGTTGGCTACTTAATAGATGTTAAACTTTTGAGGGTTAATCAATTAAAGGTTCCTTTTAGTAGGTTAGTTGGATCATTAAGGGTAGAGGGTTCTAGACCCTTAAGTGTGTGCCGATTTTATTTTTATTTTATTTTATTTATTATTATTTTTTTTTGAAATGTAGGGAGGGCATAATTGGTATTTCACCAGGAAGCGTTATCCATACTTATAATTTAGATATTTACTTATGGAATATTATTTATCTTTAGGAACCTATAAAAGAAAGAAAATAATTGGAATGTAGAAAATTGTAATTGGGAACTAAGACTTTTTGTTAAGCCACTTCATGTACATCGAGGGTACATAGTAGTTTGACGATGGGTACAACATCCTCCCCCCTTAACATAAGTTTCGTCCTCGAAACTTAAGAGAACTAGCCAAAAAGATGGGGGTATTGATTCCTCATTCCTTCATCAGTTTCCCAAGTGGCTTCTTCTCTAGAATGATGTTTCCATTGGACTTTCAGCATAGGTATGGATCATTTCCTCAACTTTTTCACTTTCCAATCAATGATCTTTTAAGGCTCCTCTACATAAGATGTATCTTCTTCAATCTTCAGCTGCTGATCTTCAAGAATGTGGCTTGGATCATAAACATACCAACGAAGTTGGGAGACGTGGAACACATCATGCAACTAGGACAGTGTTGGGGGCAACGCCAAACGATATACAACTTCACCAACCCTCTCGAGAATTTCATATGGTCCAATGAATCTTGGGCTCAACTTCCCTTTAATGCCAAATCTCTTAACACCCTTAGATGGAGAGACCTTTAAGAAAACTTTTTCTCCTTCTAGAAATTCTAAGGGTCTACGTCTTTCATCAGCCCAAATCTTACTTCTATCTTGTGCCGCCTTCAATATTTGCTTAACGATCTTTACCTTTTCTTGAGTTTGCTCTACAAGGTAGGGTCCTTCATATATCTTGTCTCTAATTTCGTCCCAATAGAGTGGGGACCAACATTTCCTCCCGTACAAGGCTTCATAGGGTGCCATCCGAATGGATCTATGGAAGCTGTTATTGTAGGAAAACTCAACTAGCTTAAGACTCTTATCCCAGCTTCCTCCAAAATCAAGAATGCAAGCACGAAGCATGTCTTCAAGCGTTTGGATCATCCTTTCTGATTGACCGTCAGTCTGAGGATGGAAAGCAGAACTCATCCTAATTTCAGTGCCCATTGCCTTTTGAAAGGATGTCCAAAATCTAGAGGTAAAACGGGGGTCACGATCACAAACAATGCTTATAGGTACACCATGCAAACAGACAATCTGATTGATATACATAGAAGCTAACTTCTCCATAGATGCTTTGATCGACATGGCCATGAAATGAGCAGATTTGGTCAGACGGTCCACAACAACACATATAGCATCATTTCCATATTTTGTCCTCTGTAGATCAGTCACGAAGTCCATGGCGACATGGTCCGACTTCCATTCAGGAACTTCTAGAGGTTGTAATAACCCGATGGGTCTTTGGTGCTCAGCTTTTATCCTTTGACAAACAAGGCATCATTCAACGAATTCAGCTATTCGGTTCTTCATGTCGTGCCACCAAAACTTTTGTTTGAGATCCTGATACATGTTCTTAGCTCCAAGGTGAATAGATAAGCGCAAGTTATGAGCTTCCGTCAAGACTTCATCCTTAATCTTATCATCCTCAGGTACACATAACCGTCCTCTGATCCATAAACGGCCATCACTACGAACTTCAAAATCATTCAATGGCTTATCTTTCATCCTAGCCTTGGTCTTCCTCGAGGCTTCATTGTTTCCTTGAGCTTCTTTGATCCTGTCAATCAACGAAGGAATGAGAACCAATTTGGCGAGAACTTCATCTACGGAATCAACTTCTTCAAGGCCAAATTCTTCCATGTCTCGCTGAAGAGGTGGTTGACGTGAGTGGCTTGTCTTTCGACTCAATGCATCAGCAACTTTATTAGCTTTCCCAGGGTGATATTGAATTGAGAGATCATAATCTTTGATCAACTCAAGCCATCTGCGCTGTCGCATATTCAGTTCTTTCTGTGTAAAGAGATACTTTAAGCTTTTGTGATCTGTGAAGATCTCACATTTCTCGCCATACAAGTAATGCCTCTATATCTTTAAAGAAAATACCACTGCGGCAACCTCAAGATCGTGAATGGGGTAGTTTTGCTTAAATGGCTTCAATTGTTGGGATGCATAGGCTATTACTCTATCCTTTTGCATAAGAACACATCCAAGACTGTTCTTTGAGGCATCACTATACTCAACTTATTTTTTTCCAGGAATGGGCTGAGCCAAAATAGGGGCGGATGTCAACTTCGCTTTTAACTCTGAAAAGCTCCTTTCACAATCAGCATTCCGCTCAAACTTTGTTTTCTTTTGGGTCAATCTGGTGAGGGGAACAGCTATCCTTGAGAATCCTTCAACAAACTTTCGATAAAACCCTGCCAGTCTAAGGAAGCTTCTCACCTCTGTAACATTAGTTGGTCTGGGCCATTCTGTAATGGCCTCAATCTTCTTTGGATCCACATAAATCCCATCTTATGATATGATATGGCCAAGAAATGATACACTATGCAGCCAAAACTCGCATTTGCTAAATTTCGCATATAAGCGTCTTTCTCTTAAGATATTCAGAACTGTCCTCAAATGGGCTGCATGGGTTTCTTCATCTGGGGAATAGATCAAGATATCATCTATGAAGACTACTACGAATTTGTCTAACTGATCCTGAAAGACTCGATTCATGAGGTCCATAAAAGCGGCAGGAGTGTTGGTCAAACCGAATGGCATGACAAGGAATTTGTAGTGTCCATAGCGTTTTTTGGAAAGCAGTCTTAGGAATGTCTTCAGCCTTAATCTTCAGTTGGAAATATCCAGATCACGTGTCTATCTTACTGAAAACCCGAGATCCCTGCATTTAAGATACTTTAGACATGGTTTTGGAAAATTTAAACTTTAATTGAAATAAGATTTGTTAGTTATGTAACCTGAGTTGATCGAATAAATCGTCGATCCGGGGTAGTGGGTACTTATTCTTTATGCTGATTTTGTTAAGTTCCCAGTAATCGATGCATAAACGCATGCTTCCATCTTTTTCCTTTACGAATAGCACTGGGGCACCCCAATGCGAAACGCTGGGGAGAATAAGCTTTTTCTCTATCATATCGTGCAACTCCTCCTTTAAATCTTTCAGTTCCGCAGGTGCCATCCGATATGGTGTTTTCAATATTGCTTCTGCTCCTAAAAAAGGTTTATTTCGAAGGCAATTTTGCGGTCGGTAGGCAACCTAGGTAATTCATCGGAAAAAACATTAGGGTATTCGTTAACAACCGGAACTTGAGCAAGGGTGGGACTCACTTGCTCAGCACTTAGGATATAGACGAAGAATCCTTCATGGCCTTTCTTCAATGCTCGGCTGGCACGAGCCGCATTAACATAAACCTTCTTGGATGGTTTCTTTAACTTGGCTCCTCCTTGGAATGATACTTCATCTCGAGCTTCCTTGATTATAACTTGCCTACTCCGGCAATCAATGTGGGCATGATTCTTCGAAAGCCAATCCATTCCAAGAATCACATCAAAATCACTCATGGATATGCGAATTAAATCGGCTTCAAACAGATGATCATCAAACTCGAGCGTGCAATTTCTGAAGATATGATGAGAGACAAGCACCTGATCGCCGGCTGCTTGTACTCTATAGAATGATTCTAACCGGAATGGGTTATGATCGATATTCTTAGTAAACTTTCTAGAGATAAATGAGTGGCTGGCGCCACTGTCGAACAATACATTCGCAGGTATGTAACATACTAAGATAGCTCCCGAATTATGCATATTTAACTAAGTAACAGCATAGGATGCGTAAGCAAAAAATATTTAAGGCATAAAACTTTAAACCATACCAGTCACTATGTCTGCCGTCTCCTTAACATCTGCATCTGTCATAACGTGGACCCTTGCAGTTGCACGCGATCGTTGGTTCCTTAGCTGCTACTGCTGCTGCTGCGCTCCTCTGTTTGGACAATCTCTAATCAGGTGTCCATCCTTACCGCATCCAAAACACTGTCCAGTCTTCCATCGACACTCACCCATATGCCTCTTCTGGCACTGAGGGCACACTGGTATAGCTAGCTACTGGGGTGGAGCTTGATTCTTTTGATGATTAGTTTGATGCTGCTGGCGACGCTGATTCTGACCCTGTGATCTCCCTTGACGAACAGATCCTCTGAAATCCTTCTTGGCTACCTTCTTGAACTTCTCATTTCCAGTCACTTGCCTTTCCCTTTTGTGTCCCACATCGTCTCGACAGATGATATCTCTCTCGATCCTATAACAGGCATCCAAAAGGGCTCCAAAATTTGCATGATTTGCATTTACCAACCATGTTCTAATCCTTGGGTTCAACCCTCTTTCAAATTTCAGCATTTTCTACTCTTCATCATTCATGGTAGAGGGCTGAAATCTTCCCAATGCAATGAACTTATTGGCATAATCTGCAACGACCATAACGGGATCTTATTTTAGTGATTCAAACTCATGTCGCTTCTGCAACTTCACTGATGGAGGAATGTAGAACTTATGGAATTCTGACAGGAATCTTTCCCAGGCAATTGGTCTTGGAAAGGGGTGCAAGTTAGTCTTCCACCACTGATTCGCTTCACTCAACAGAAAGGGCCTCACGGCTTGAGCTTTCATTTCATCATGGGCTTGGATTAGCTCAAAACAGTTCTCGACCTCATCTAACCACTTCTCAGCTATGTCCGGATCTGGCTTTCCCTCGAATGGTGGTACATTAGCCCTTTTCAGCTTCTCGAAATAATACTGAGCATCTCTCATTGGCTCACGTGGCTGGGGTGGAGCATTCTGATGGATTAGGCCTTGACCTATCTGTGTGACCACCTGGCAAAAGGCCTGAAAGGCGTTAACATCAGGAATCACTGGGGGAATAGATGCTTGTGGTGGTGGAGGTGGATTATTCCGAACAGGAGGATTCTTATCCTGTGGTGGCAGCGGCGGGACTTGTGCTTGTGGAGGAGGAACAGGGCCTTGTGGCTGAGGAGGGACTGGCTCCTGTGCATCTGGTCGAGCCCTAGGAGGTCTGCCACGAGGTCGGGCCATCTGCATTACGGGGGGTCAAAATTTATACAAATGTTGGGATAAAACCAGATTAATTTAGCTAAAAATCATAATTCTCAGAAGAAAATTCAAATGAGGAAGAGGAAAGACATATCTTAGTATAAAGATCCGGAATCTATGGGTCAGGATTAATTTTTGAATTAAATCCTAAATCAAGTCTACATTGTCCTAGTCTAGGCCATCACTCATCTAACATCATGACTTAGATCTAAGATCAAACACAGGTTTCTAAGATCATAACTTAGTTCTACGTTCTGCCCAAAATCTTGAGCCTGGGCTCTGATACCACCTGTAGCGCCCCACACCGGACCTCGTTCGAATGCGGTGCACCCGCCGTACTTCACTACGGAGAGTACAAAGCATCATGCATAACATGTAAAAATCCATAACTAAGTCATGGACTATCATGTTAACATTTAACAGTGTAGCAAAATTTAGGCAGAATTAAAACTTCGAAATAAACATGCTTGCCGGAAGTATTAGGTCCAGAACATCGGTCCAACAAAATGAAGTAAAACCGAAACCCCAAAAGTTCCAAATATAGTCCATAGTACAAACATCATGTCAGCACAAAAGTCCTTAAGTGTCTACTTCCCTTGGCCTCTTGATTATGGATATGGCACTCTCGGTTCATCATCGATCCACTCAACATTGGCATTCTCGGGCTCTTGGGGGGGAAATAAAGGTATGAGTTATAAAATCAGCTAGCAAGCATACAATAGAACGTCATGAAATAAATAAAGAATCATAACATGAATGCAAAACCCCAACATTAATTCATACCTGGCCTTTAATCCTTGATCCGCAGAAGATATGACCTAATCATAGCTCAAGTCATACTATTCCGGCATTATCATATCTCTTCCTAAATTAATCGTTCTAACATACAAAGTGCACATGAAATATGCAAGATGCAATGCATGATGTCATGTCGTAGCAAAATCATCCTTTGGTCCCATAAAGCAAGCATAAAAGAAAACGGAGTGTCAGATCAATTAACCCCAGATCTTAGCGGGTCCAGAACATGTCATCAGACCAATTAACCCCAGGTATGGGACGGGTCCAGAACGTGTCATCAGGCCGATTAACCCCAGGCCTGGGTCGCGTCCAGAACATATCATCGGACCAATTAACCCCGGGTCTGGAATGGGTCCAGAACATATCATGTCATCATACATATTAACCCCGGGTCTGGCTCGGGTTATAAACATGCTTAGCCGGCAAGGAAAAACATAGACCGTTTCTGTGAAAATCATGAGACCATAAATGACTTACTTGCATAAAGAAAACTTGCTTACTTGAAAAGAACTTGCTTGCGTAAGTAAAACTTAGAAACATCAGATTCGTAATGCACATGGTCATGCATGGTACATGGGATGAAATGCAATAAGAGTCATGGCATGAATCATCTTAAAAATCCTTAGGACATGACATAGGTACAATCCCATAAACTGAAAATATCTTTCTAGCAGATCGCACTCATTTTCCTTGACTCATAATGCAATCAAGACAACTTATTCCTTGAACCATTTTTATATGGCATGCACATTAGAGTCCTAGCTATCAACCATAAAAATTTCGTAACACTCCAATAAGCATAAAGGGTTCAAATTTGGGTCCCAACATAACCTGGCACAGCCAAACTTTCTGCTGTGTAGTACCTGATCCATTCCATTTTCATGACCCTTAATTCATCAGTTATTCAATATGCCGCCTGGAAAATAAAGTTAACATTCTACGGAATAATTTTATAAAGCCCAAACACCTTCATCACACCTAAACCATTAAGGATAAGCCCAAATATTATGACCCAACATATTGTCCAGAATTCCTAGAAACGTCCATCCGATTCCCTTCAGTTGTTAACCCCTCAAATGGATACTTTTAACCAATTTCTTTACATAGACATCTGACCCAATGTTTTAAGTGACTCCCATAAAAATTTCAAGGCAATCCAAGACATTTAAGAGGGCTAAATAATTATTTTCCCAGAACGTATACGCCAGAATTTTGTGTTGCACAGGTTCATTTTAAGGTTCCTTTAAGATTATAGAACTAGTCTTTTTATCATTCTACCACAATACACTTAATATACACAATGGCCTACAAGCACACCAAATTTGAGGTTATTTTCACAATCAGAAGGTTTATTTCAAGGCCAATCATTGTGACACTCAAAACAACTCTGTTTCTGGAATTTTTTCTTTACCACTCCTTGTCTCTTGCCACGCGCACTATTTACCCCTTCCTTTTTTAATCCTTCGTGTTAACCTCAATATCACATAGCCAAAAACCTTTATTCTCAGATTATAAGGTTATTATTTAGACACACACGGTGATGAAACCAAGCAACCTCACCAATACCAACGCCATGACTAATTTGAGTTTTAACTTCTATAGCACAACTTGGAACACATAGATTTCACCTAGTACTTGATATCCAAATTTTCCAACTATAACTCCTTATGAGAATAAGTCCTAAGCATGCTCTTAAATGAGGAAAAATAAACACCATCCATTTCCTATTATACCTCGTTAAGGCCGAACTAGCACACACCAACATACTTATCAAAAACTCATGATTCAACACTATTCTCAACATAGTTCATCAAGGGTGATTATAACAACATTCTTATGGACCATAGTACCTTATTTTAACACCCATTAATACCTTCAAATGTCTTCTAAGACTGATTTCCAAGAATTCCAAAACAGTCCACTTATCTTGGCATTTTGGCTATTACACGCCTCATGGAGCACGAAACATATAAGATTCATACCATTCCTTGTTATGTTACTATTTCAGCCCACATATAAGAATTATGTAAGACAATACATACTAAACTAGGGGTCTTAACATATCCATCAAGTAACATGAGCCAAAGAGTAAACTTTCATACTAACATTTCATCAAAGTTCACAACTTTACTATTTCATGCTTATCATGTCATCTAAAAATCGTACCTTACTATGACTAAATATTCAAGTCATTAACTCCTTAAATAAATCATGAAAGTCTAAAGTATACTTACCTTTTGTTGAGTCTGAAATTCTTCTTAGCTTAGAGTGGATCAAATAGCTTGAAATCTCCTCCTACTTCACTGTGGTGTACACGGTTTTGAAGTCAAATATGGATGTTAGCATTTTCATTAAATCAAAAGACAAATGAACTACATTCAAGATAGATTTTCTTACCTAAAATAGCTTAGTTTTGCAATCCTAGCCACGAAACTATCACCACTTCCTTGAGGGCTTGAAGATATCACCTTCCTTTGCTTCCTAAGACTCACGGTTTATGGTGATTAAGGAACATCCGATGTTTAAGCTTCATGGGGAGTTAGAATGGACATATTGAGGTTTAAAATCCTTACCAATATGGAACTTGTGTTGGAATGGCTCACTTGAAGGACTCCTACGCCAAGGAGCTTGAAGATTCTTCACCTAGAGGCACATGCAAGGCCACGGGTTTTTGGGGGAAATGGATAACAAAGTGAGCTTCATAAGTTGATATCCTAGGATTAAAGGGGATTTTTAAGAGACTTGCTTACCTAGTTTGAAGCTTGAGAGTTAAAGGAGATGGTCTTGGAGTACTTCTAAGAACACCTTTGGTCAAGAAGTTTCTTGAGTGCTTGAATCTGTTGAAGTGTTTGGATATTGCTTTGAGAGGAATTTAGTTGATGGAATGAAGCTTGCTTGTTATGAGGTTGGAGAAGAATTCATGGAGTTTCAAGGGGGTAGGCGGCCAGATGGTTCAAGAGGAGGAAGAGGAAGACTTTTCAATGGTTCTTGAACATAATCATTGTAGTGAGTTGAATGTAAGTTGGCTACTTAATAAATGTTAAACTTTTGAGGTTAATCAATTAAAGGTTCCTTTTATTTGGTTAGTTGGATCAATAAGGTAGAGGGTTCTAGACCCTTAAGTGTGTGCCGATTTTATTTTTATTTTATTTATTATTTTTTTGAAATGTAGGGATGGCATAATTGGTATTTCACCAGGAAGCATTATCCATACATATAATTTTAATATTTACTTATGGAATATTATTTATCTTAAGGAACCTACAAAAGCAAGAAAATAGTTGGAATGTAGAAAATTGTAATTGGAACTAGGACTTTTTATTAAGACACTTCATGTACATCGGGGGTACATAGTAGTTTGACGATGGATACAACACTTTACCTCCGATAATGCCGGACATCCACACTTTTCAGGCCTTCTGCCAAACTGTGACGTAGATTGTGTTGAGAAAAAAGGGTTTGAGTGATTCACAAAATGCATGATTTAAATAACGTGTGCTAACGAAATGCATGACACATTTTATGCTTGACACATTTTTGCAACAAACCTGCCTTATATATAATGTTGTCGTATTAACAAGCCATGAAGCTTTAAAGCTTACATCAAATGACAAACATTTGTTGTGTTTGAACTATATTCAGGTGCAACCATTAATGAACTAAACTAGTTCATTAAGTGAAGTACTTAGCTAAATGAACTAACTAGTTCATTAAATGAAGAAATATTTGGAGAAGGCATGATGGCAACAAACATAGAAATAGAAAGTCTCCTCTCTTCATTATGTCACACGTTTTATATATTTATATATATATATATATATTCACATTTTTTAAAAGGCACTATACACATATATTCCAATGTACTATCGACACGTTATATATTTTACGAACGTACGTCAAAATTTAAGGGATTGAATGGTAATTATTTGGTAGTGTTTTGAATTCTTTTTGGCACATGCTTTTCAAGTTAATCTCACATTTTTACAGCACACTAAATGGTGACAAGGTTGGACCAATCATGAAGTGCCAAGTAAGCAAGGCAAAGACAATCATCCAATCAAAAGTTGCCAAGTAAGCAAGTTGATGTCACATTTACACAAGGCATTCTTCCAAGGACTTAAAAGAAAATTCTCAAGATGGAAAAGAGCCCTAGGGGGGCGGCCAAGGCTGATTAAAAGGAGAAGAGATGTAGCAAAACAAAAGCGAGACAATTCTCATATTCTCTCAAGTGCAAAAAGTGTCTTCCACTTTCTTTTTCTACCTTTCTTTCTTCTTCTCTCTCAAGCCTATTGTTCTTATATTCAAATATATTGAATAGGCTTTGTATATACCACCATACACGCACATTGTTGTAAAAGATTGATCAAGGTGTGATCAATCCTTCATTCGTTCGGTAGTGGTGTTCGTGAAAGGTGTGATTACTTGTATCGTTTGTAAAGCGTTAGAGTTGGTGTGTAACTCCAGAAACCCTTTGTGGTAAGATGTTTTTGTGATTAGTGATAACCGAGGAAGGTGTCCTGGAAGACTGGAGTAGGTTGTTTATCCGACCCAGTATAAAATTCTCGGTGTTATTACTTTCAGAATTTTACTTTCAGTTTCCAGCACTGAGCACCATTTTCATTGCAGTAGTAAAAATATCAAACGAATTTCAAAAATCAGAAAACTTTCCATAAAAATATCCACACATTTTAAGTTTCATTTGGCGCAAGTTTCAACCCATTTGGATAAGTATAAGTCATTCAAACGTTAATAGTTCTGAGGTTAGTGCAATCTGATTTTCAGACTTGCAATGGTTGAGAACTTGAACGATTTGACATACTTCCCAAAGGAATTTTTAAAAACCGTTTCAACCCAATTAAAAACATATAGTAAGGGATTTGTTATTAAAGTTTCAGATCATTTTAAGTTACGGATTAATCGGAATAAACTTTTTAAATCATACTACTGTTTCTGGCAGATTTGCGCAATCTGACCACAAACAAGTTTTCAAGGGCTTAGAGGTTGAGTTTTTATCTGAAATTTTTAGGACATACTCAGAACATCTGAGATTACAATCTCTCCCAATTTCAGAATATTTGAAGGCCTGTAACCTAGCTTTTCAAACGTTGCGAACAAGATCTGAAAACAGAAACTGTTTTCAGAACTTGTGTTTTTGGATCAAAACATTTTAAAAACCAAATTTTCCACACCGACTATTCAACCCTACTTCTAGTGGTGCCTTGCAGGTCCTACAAGTGGTATCAGAGCACAGGCACACTCACGACAAGGAGATCCAACGATCTTTGTGAGATGGCAACCACTAGACACAAAACCGAGCAAGAAGGTATGCCAAACCAAATGCCTCCACTTCTTGATTGTGAGGTACATTCCGATTCCGATTCCGAACCATCATATCATGATTTGTATGTTTAATATCTTGAATTGCATAAGTTTTCTAAGACTCTTGCAGAAGAAAAGAAACGCTTAATTGATGACAAGAAATTGTTAGAATCTTCAAACACAAATCTTGTATCTCAATTAAATGATTCAAAAGAAGAGTAGTCTTGCATGATAAATTCATTAAGGTCTGAAATTTCATCATTGAAATCCGAGAACACTAAACTGAAAGACAAGATTTAAAATTTGAAATAAAGAAACGAAGATCTAGAAAAGACGATAAAACAATTCGATAAAGGTACTTGCATGTTAGATCGTCTCATTTCTTCGCAAAAAAACATGAAACTGACAAAACCGGATTAGGGTATATTGAAAATAATTAGGTACAAAACAAATCTACAAAATTTTGTTTTATCTTCATCTAAGCAACAACATGTACTTAGAAAGATCGTAACGCCTAAGAAGGTGACAATACAATCTAGCGAGCCCCATGCTGCATTTCATCGCACTACTTCTTTTTCATCAAGTGGAAAGTATAATTCTGTGCCATATAGATATAAAAGAAAGTGATTAATGCATATGCGATATGCATATCATACAAATGCAATCTAGATCACACTCCATGCACACTAACATAAGAACATATCAAAGACAAAGATCATACTATGTGCATGATGGGATTCTCGGCCAAAGGTTAAACACATAACCATATAATGTCTATTATGTTGCGTCATCATCTCTCCTCTCACCTATCGGAAGACCTAGAAAGGTCACCTAAATTTGGGTACCAAAAGGGACATTTGCAAAGGGTTGAGTAAATAACCCTTAAGAACGCATTATTGTACCATTCACTTGAAATGCATGATTTTTATACTAATTTCTATTTATTTCTTACGTGCAATTTCGATTTTTTTTCCAGAATAAAGGGGCAGAGAGAGTGCATGATTTAAGGGGGAGAGAGTGATTGATTGCAAAAATCAAGGGGGAGAAAATTAAAAATTAAAAATTTGTGCACGATTGGAGGGGGATCGATTAAAATTTAAATCGTGTACAAAGTTTATTTTGTAAATCATCAAAAGGGGGAGATTATTGAGAAAAAAGGGTTTGAGTGATTCACAAAATACATGATTTAAATAACATGTGCTAACGAAATGCATGACACATTTTATGGTTTACATGTTTTTGCTACAAATTTGCCTTATATACTTTATATATAATGTTGCCGTACTAACAAGCCATGAATCTTTAAAGCTTACATCAAATGTCAAACATTTGTTGTGTTTGAACTATTTTCAGGTGCCACCATTAATGAACTAAACTAGTTCATTAAGTGAAGTAATTAGTTAAATGAACTAAGTAGTTCATTAAATGAAGAAATATTTGGAGAAGGCATGATGGAAACAAACATGGAAATGGAAAGTCTCCTCTCTTCATTATGTCACACGTTTTATATATATATTTATATATATATATTTAGATTTTTTTAAAAGGCACTATACACATATATTTCAACATACTGTTGACACGTTATATGTATTTAAAACATACGTCAACGTCACACCACTATACCTACCTCATATTTATGAGTATATTCAGGTCTTATATAATATGATATAAGTCATGATGATGACAAAATTATTACGACACGTTACAAGGTTCTAAACCAAAAATTATCGTATCGGGTGACTACCGAAACTTCGCCAACGTCTCACGTACTTGCCATATTTAGATGGCCAGCCCCTACACTTCAAAACATAGCCACAAATTTCGTGGCTTACATGGTATATTCAGCCATAAAATCATTCCATGTTGGCACACACAAATTACCCCCAATTAAGGCCAAATTATGGATATTTCAAATTCAAAGTTTAAAGCACATGGGGCGCCACTTACACTCAGCCTTTAGAGCTGAATATTCAAGTTATTCTATGTATATTACGTGTGACATAATATATATAACATGTGCAAAAGGTTTGAATTTAATTGGAGAAAAATCGCGTAATCGACAAAAGTCAAAAATTCGGTTTTCTACAGGTATAACACATGGAACGTCTTTTGGCATGACATGTAACATGTATCTAGACAATTTTTACACATTCAATACATATTAAAGTGTTCTAGAAAATTAAAATTAGGGCTGATTATAATTTACCATATATGTGTGAATATTATGCATTATTTGACAAAGTTTACCAAAAGAAAATTCAGCACATGTGCAGGAATTTCACACACCATTTTTAGCTTTGTTGGAGCCTAGATGGAGCTTATTTGGCACTTTAATTGGTGGAAAATAAGACACACTTGATGGGTGACTTTGAAGATGGCAACACACAAGGAAAGATTTCAAAAATGCAACACATGCTGAAAATTTTCAGCACATGTGAATTTACATACCCCATAATTTTTTAGGTCGAGCTTTTAATAATTAGAAACAATATAAAATTTAATTTCATTAAATGTATAGGTTATGAAGTTTAGTTAAACAAAATATAGGGCAGGAAAATAGACAAAAGTGGAAATTGAGAGAATTTTACCAAAATGCCAAAAATTGGCCCAACTACCTGTGGGGGAAGTTACACAACATTTGTATAACTTCCCCATTATCCAGCCGTAGGTTAGGACACCAAAAAGGAGAAGGAAACGCCTGGAGAAAGCGAGAGAAAAGAGAAAGAGAGAAAGGAAGAAGAAGAGGAAGAAGAACTTGCGGTCAACCTAGGTTCAATCGTTACCGAAATTCTACAGTACACTAGTAAGCCTAACTAGAAACAAAGGCAAGTAATCTTTCTATACGCTTTACGCCAACTTTGATTCTATAGGCCCTATGATCTTATAAAGAAAAAATCCGGATCACACATTAGTAACTTTGATTTGTTATGTTAAATGCTTTACTATATGTAATTGTTGTTGTTGATTGAGTAAAGTCATGTTCTTTGGGCCAATATCTGAAAATGGTTATGTTGTGATCTTTGTTGTTAAATGTGCCCATAAAAGTGTTATTCTTGATGTGTTCATTGTCTTGGTATAAGTTCTTAAGTTTGGTAACTACACCTTAGATATTTTGAGAGTATTTGCAGGGAGTTGAAGGATGAATGTTGGCATTGTTGTAGACTTGTTGTGTTGGAAAGTTTGAAGATATCTATTGAAAGTTGTGGGTGATAGAAGGTTTAGAGTAGATACTATTTTACATGTTTGAGAATCAACTCATGTTAGTTGTGTGTTAAGCATGATGAATCTAGGTGTTAAGATTTGATCTTGAAGTGTTAAACATGAAAGGGGTGAAGGAGGAAGGTGATGGGAAAAAGTTACTACAGAAAATTGCAGTTCTGGAACCGTCAAAACACTTCAAACACCTACTTTAGGCGCTTCAAGTCACATTAGGCGCCTAAAGTTGGCGTTCAATGTGTCTCAATGCATCTCCGTACACTTCGAACACCTACATTAGGCGCTTCATGTCACATAAGGCGCTTCATGTAGGCGTTCGATGTGTCACAGCACATTCCAGAACACTTCGAACACCTCCAAAGGCGTTCGATGTCACATAAGGCGCTTCACGTAGGCGTTCGATGTATACCAACACATTCCCTAACACTTCGAACGCCTAGTATAGGCGCCTCATGTCACTTTAGGTGCCTCAAGTAGGCGTTCCAAGTGTACTGGAAGTCTTTTTGACCCATTAGGCGCCTTATGTATGTGTAATAACTCGATTCTCTTCCTTTGATTATAAAATGCAAGGGTATTTGAGGTGTACTTGAGGGATAGATGTTAAGCTGGATTAAGTAAGGGTAAGATTGGATCCCAAGTGAGTTGGTGATACGAACATACTTAGAAAGGTACGAGCATGAAGTGTCTGAGGGGCAAGATCACGTATTTGATATGTAAGATGTGTATGTATGTTACATGTTTGATATGAAGTTGCATGAGCATCCTGCATCATGACATGAACACTTTGCATTTGACATGAGAATCTCTTTGTGAAAGAACATGTGTTTACAAGAGAAGATTAAAGTTTTTGAAAAGCAAACTATGGCTGCTGGTTGATCGCAGGGTATAAAAGTCACGCTTGTGAAAGCAGGATATAAAAGCGTGACCTGTGAATCAACAGCAGTGTATAAAGTATTTTATGGGGCCGTGGACCTATCATCACGGATATATGATATATGTAATAGGGCCGTGGACCTTTCAGCACGGGGTATAAAGTTATATGTGATAGGGCCGTGGACCTTTCAGCACGGGGTATAAAGTTCTGTTTGCTGTGGACCGATCACCACAAGGTATAAAGTTCTGCTACGCGAAGGATATGAAAAGTTTTGTGAAATGACACGCATAGCATATTTACAAAAGAAGTCATATGCATAGGTTCTGTGTGTGGTTTTGAGGAAGTACATGCATCAGGATACACGAAGCATAAGATTTGACATGCAAGAAATGTGACTAGCTTATGTTCTGTTTATGTGGTACGTTATTTTAGTTACCTGTTTGTTCTTGTATCCACGTATCATTTATGTGATTTATTTGTTTTGAGGAATTGCTATAAAGATGCTATTTTCTAACACGAGCACCTTATTTTGGGCAGTGACTTATACACTGGTGACTCGTCGTGTGTGATCCTGTAAGGTCTATAGACGGGTTACTTGCTGGCGATGTTTTCGCTAAGAATAGATACTCTATCTTCTTTTCAGGTGAGCCAGAGTACGAAATGATATTTTTCGAAGACGATGGCGAGTGGGCTGAATGGGATGATGGTCATGGAAGTAGATAGATTTTTGATTATTCTCTTTATGTTGGAAGACTCGATGTTTATTATGTTGTACTGGAGGATAGGTTAGACCGTTAACTGAACACATTTTATTTCCGCTGTATTTCTTAGGTTACATTGATGTTGGTGAAGTTTTAAATTTTACGACGTTTCCGCTGATTTGTCTTACATCATGAATGACGTACGCTCGATCTGTTTTGACGCTGCGTAGTCCTCGTAGTAGACTACGGCGGGTGCACTGGTTCCGATGCCAGTATCGGGCCGGGGCTCTACTGGTGGTATCAGAGCCTAGGCTTCAGATTTATCTCGAAATCTTAGGTTCATGATCTTTTAGCAATTTAAGATATGATTTTCCCTTAAGTTTGATCCTTAGGTATAAAGGCTGATTATCTAGAGTTTAAGCATGATCAAGGTTGGATGTGTACGAGCGTGTTTATCATAAAATTTCGTATTAATATTTTTATTTCATACCCCACCCATCCTTACGCATTCAAGCTTTCAGTAACATCTTGTATCTACTGATTGCTAATTGAACATTGACTATCAGAGAAAAATGCCTCCAAGAAGAGATAACACAGGAAACCCTGGCAACGGACAGGAGAACCAGCCACCACAAGTGGTTGTACCACAGGTTCTTACTGATGCACTAACGGTGATCGCACAAGGGTTTGCTCAGCAGTATCAGCCTCTGCCGCCTCCGCCACTGCAGCACAATATCCGGTTCTCTTACGGAGAGATGAGGAAGATGAGAGTGCCAGAGTTTGGAGGATGTACTGACCCTGAGGAGGCTCAGCACTGCTTGGCTGAGGTGGAGAAATGTTTTCGGTTAGTGCAAGTGCCTGAAGAGATAAAGGTAGATGTGGCCACACCCCTTCTATGTGGCAAAGCTGGCGAATGGTGGACTAGAATGGTGTTGAGAATGACCCCACCAATCTCATCGGTATAGTTCTGTGATGTTTTCCTGAAGTACTACGTGCCAGAGACTGCGATATTGGACAAGATAAGGGCATTTGACAGATTGGAACAAGGAAGGATGACGGTGTCGGAGTATGCTGATTCTGGAGTGACCAGTTTTACTACGAATTTTATTGTGACTAAACCGTAATTCCTTTTTTCAAAATTCCAACTCACAAACTTAGTAAACACACAACGCTAGGAGCCTACCAAAAATCAGCCCATTTTCATGTTTCTAAGGTCCATTTTCGGGTCAACCAACATGTCATTTAATTCTGCCCAGTTCCAGTAATTTCAGCTTGGCCAGTTTTACTAAAAATTCTATTAAGGATAAACCATAACTTCTTTTACCAAAATTCCAACTCTCATATTTACTACACACATAATTCTAAAACCATGCCAAAACTCAGCTTATTTGAACACTTCTAAGAATCACTTCCAGGCGATCTAAAACATTACATTATAATGCCCTGTTCCAGTGAGTTTCCCCTTTTCGTCACCTTTCTTGCTAAAAGTGTACCAACTAAAATTATTCTTCAAAAAATGGCTTACTAACCTTCCCATACACTTTTTAACATAACATACAAGTTCTAATATACATTAAAAGTCATATACAAATCCTTTCGAAAATAGTTTTGAAAATTACACATAGCACACTTTGATAATGCACATTTTGTACATAATCAAGTCTATCCTTGGCATATCTAATTTGTATGCTTCATACCCCTAAAACAGCCTGTTTATTACACATGCAAGGGGTTATATTTCGTTTTCACATAAAACACCTAAATCATAAAAACATCCAAACATACAACCTCTATGTATCCTTTACTCCATAATACATATTCTTTCACAAAAATCATCGTTCATCCTACTTCCTTTTTCAACCGTCCCCCTTTACATGGTAACAAGGAGAAATTTACCACCTTTATCTTAGACATGCAACTCATTCCTATTCTAAGGAGGAAAAGAACTCATCTTTGAAGGAATCTCCCACATGCAAGTCACATTTCTTAAGAAACACTAAACTTTCATGCTTCAAGCTTAACACTTTCCATCTAAGATTAAATCTTACTAAGAGCTAGACATTCAAGCATATACTTTCACACATAAGTCAAGAGTATTTATAGTGTACTAGCTTCTTCAAGCTAGAACCTTTTCTTAGTTTGGATCTTGAGTGAAATGAGTTGATGTTTTTCCTCTACTTCATTCATGAAGCACACGGTTTTGAGGAGGAAAAAGAAGAAATATTAGTCACAATTTTAAATGTGAAATAGAGCTAGATTAGGACTAGTTTAGCTTACGAAAATGAGGCTTGGAGGGATTTCAAACCACCAAAGAGCTATCACCACTTAGGAGCTTGGAAAGTTTGAACCTAGTGACCATGAAGGTCACGGTTTTGGCAAGCATAAGAGAAGCAATGTGAGCTTCATTCTAGTAATTTTGAAATTCAACTAAGTAGCTAGACATTCCACTTACCTAAAAGACTCTTGAAGCTTGAAGATGAAGAGAATCTTGGACTTCCTTGGCTCAAGTTGGCCGTGTGCCTTAAGGAAGAAGAAGAAGGAAAGTCTCTTGCTATTTGGTAAAATCTTAGATAGCTAGTAGGTTAAAGATGTATTAAGTGGCTCTTTATAGATAGAAGAAGAAAGAAGCTTCTTGGTTAGGGAGCATAACCGGCGGCTACATCATGAAAGAAAAGGGGAAAATTTCTCATGTGCATGAACATCATAATGAAACTCATTTAAGGCTTAACCATGGTTTAGTTTTTAGGGTGCATGGAGAGTCTTGAAGCCATTATTAGCTCAAAAAGGCCTCTTGGCCGAATTTATAAATGCATGCTCTTATAAATTGCATTTTATCTATTACATATCTTACCCATTTTCATACCGTAATGCATATATATATACCATACATATATGCGTTCCTAAAGTGTATGTTCAAATTATTATCCCTTAAATACACCTTTCATGGAACTAAGGTCCTTTAGGCCACTGTCACCATAGGCCGAAGTATATACATATATATGCTATATATATCTATATATATTTTCCAATATTACTCATATATGTATAAATGTATCATGTAAACCTACTTTTTCATAAAATTTAAGTTACTAGACCAAAAGTGACCAAAGTTAGTGATGAAGTCCTCTTGGATCACACCAAGAGAATAGCCGGCGGTTAAGGGGTTTATCCCTAAGCTCATTTACTCCTTAATTGCTTTATCCCTTCTTATTTCTTAAGTTACTTTTTAGAAAGTTACTATGGTGGTTTAAGGAGTTACCATGGACTACTCATGCGTTCAACCGGCAGTTAGGGTGCATTTAGTAGGCTCATTCATGCTTGAGTCACTTTTGAGAATGTTTAATGGAAAAGCTACTAGGTAGTTGAAGAAAATGTTAATAGTAATATTTGATCTCTAATTCCCTAATTTCCATGTATCCCACGTTTCTAAATGAGAATTTTAGTGAGTTACCCATCCTTATAATAACATCATATTGTGGCTACACCATGCATAACTATTTTATATAATTGCTTTATTAAGCAATTAAGGTGTGTAGTTGGCCTCCTTAACACAGGGTGGCTTCCTCCTTAACTCCTCCATCCGGCGGCTTGGTGGAGTAAAAAGGTAATACTTTCCTCCTTTTTACCTTTTAATCCTATTTAGTAGGACATTAAATGCTAGAATGAACTTTTCATGCTTTCTTTTACTAAGACTACTAAGGGTTTGTTGCTTCTAGTAAAAGAAACCCTATTTTAATGTCCCCAATACTCTTAGGGCCAAGTAATCCTGGGAGGGTAAAGTTGTCAACTCACATACTTCATAATTCATGTTTGAGGTAGTATACTATTTCCCTTCGATATTAAATAAACGTTGATAAAGCTTAATAAAATATTCTTCTTCAAAAATAACATTCCAATGTGTCACTTCATACTAGTCTCAGATATAGTACTATTTTTAGTGGGGTACAACATATAACATATACTACTATTGGACCGTGCATCTGCAATAAACACCACTAGAGGAGGATGAATAGTGGTTAGCGAAAATTACACTACTACCCTTGATTAAAATCCCATTCGAAAAGAAAATCTAGGACCACCTCAAATTCAGAACCCATTTTGAAAATTTCAAAAATCAGTGTACACAACTCCAAAAATTATGAATATTTCTAGAACTTAACTACAATGTCTTCGAAAGACTCTGTCCAAAAATCACATAAAAATAAGATTGTTTGACCCTTGAAACAAATAAAAAGATTCAGATGGTCAATCAAGTCAAAATTGGATAAATGTTGCTGAACTTTGAAAACGTATTTCTCTTTGAATAATTAACCAAAAAGGTTGATCTTTATATGACACACTCCTTAGAATGTCTAGTTTATGTTTCCGAAATGCTCTAACCTTAAACAATTCTCAGTTACAACAGAATTCAAGTTTTCTCAAAACTGGTCAGATTGCAGCCAGATTGGAGAAGTTATTTTGCAACGACTGAAAGATTAACTTTCCTTTGCTTAAATCAATTGATTATTGTTGCAAATGAAAGCTAACAGTATGAAGTATAACTCCACCCTGTTAAGCTAATTTTTCAAAACGTGAGAAATTATGTGAAATCTGCAGTGAAAAACGGGCAGAAAAAAGAAAAATGTAAAGTAGACAAGAACACCAAAGATTTATCCTAGTTCGGTCAATGTGACCTACTACAGTCTCAAGAAACATCTTTCCTTGGATTCATTACGGTATGAACCAAATTACAACAAGAACCAAGATTGATCATTGCGTTAAACACCAACCCTATTCAAGACTTGGAAGAACACCTCTATGTAACTCTTGGTTGCAACACCTCTATCACCTATTGATGTAGCCTTATAGATTTGGCTAATCAATATTACAAATGAGACACAAGAAGGTATATGTAGTGTAGCTCAACAACAACATGAAATGAAACACCTTAGCTACACAAAGAAAGAATCAAGAAGAAGAGAATAGCAAGAATGATCTTCAAGTTTTCTTGAAAGTTGTGTGTTCTTCTTCTTCACCTTTGCCTTCTATTTATCGGGTGAAATGAGCCTTGTAGCTAAGAACTCCAATATGTCACTATCATCATCATCAATGCTTAAGTGTCTTCACATGATTGGTTGGCCACATAATCACCTTGTACACTTGGCAAAATGAAACAACATAATTGGTCCAACTTTTGTATATATATTGCCCGAATTTTTTATCTCCAAAAGTGACTTGGAATTTGCTTGAAAAGTAGAGATAATACTGAAGGATAATATCACCAAAAAAACCTCAACTTCTTGGCAAGATAATAGGTATGTGACGGCTGAAAATTTTGAACAATTCAAGCCTTTTCATCCATGTAGCCATTGGCTACTATTTCAAATGTTTCCAAGTTGGCAATTTTGCCAACTAGCTTCTTTTTGGTTGGTCCACTTATCACCAAGTCATAAAAAAAGTACACCATTATCTCAACCTGTATATACACATTTTTGAGGCCGTATATATGTAGATCAACTCAGAGTTTTAAAGAGAAATCAACAAATAACAATTGACAAGATTATGTCAACATACAACACAAAAATTCCCACTTTTTCTCCTTGTATGTTGTGATAAATTTAACACCTTTAACAGCTTTAAATGTAGGATCTGCAAGGCACCACTAGAAGGGGGGGGGGTTGAATAGATGGTGCGGAAAGTGTGCTTTTTAAAATTTCTTTAAACTTGAACAATTCAAGTTTTGAAAACAAATTCTGTTTTTAGGACCTGTTTTAAAACGTTTTTAAAACCAGGTTAGAGGTCTCAAAAAATTATGAAATTTTGAGAGAACTTAGCCTCAGATGTTGTGAGGGTCCCCTAAAAATTTCAAATCCAAATTCAACCTTTAACCCCTTCAAAAACCGTTGGCACTCAGATTGTGCAAATCTGCCAGAAACGGTAGATGGTTTTGAAAAATTAATTCCTATTTGTGTGAATGTCCAAATGATCTGAAAATTTGACCAATAACTCCTCACACACTATATTGAAATGGGTTGAAACAGTTTTTGAAAATTCTTCTGGGAAGTAGGTCAAATACACCCAAAGTCTCAACCTTTGCAAGTCTGAAAATCAGACTGCACTAGTCTCAGAACTTTTGATGTTTGACTGACCTATACTTTTCCAAAAGGGTTGAAACTTGTGCCAAATTAACCCTAGAACTTTTATGTATGTTTCTGGAAATTTTTATAATTTTTAGAAAACGTTTACTATTTTTGCGAACGTGAACAATATGAGTAAACAGCGCAGAAACTGAAACGTAAATGCTGAAAGTAAATTGCACCAAGAATTTTATACTGGTTCGGTTATAAACAACCTACTCCAGTCTTCAAGGAACACCTTCCTTGGTTCACACTAATTTCACACACGCAGTACACCTTACCGCAGGGTTGATAGAGTTACACCTTAACTCCAACCCTTTACAAACCTTGTATTGTGAGTACAATTTGCACGAACACCACCACATCGCTAGAATGAAGATTGATCACACCTTAATCAATCTTTTACAAAGATGTATGAATGGTGGTTTCTATGAAGCCTATTCAATGATGAAAGAAATAAAGTACAATAGGCTTTTTACAAGAGAAGAAAGAAAGAAGATGAAGGAGAAAAGAGGCTTGGCACTTTGATCACTTTAGAATGCAATTCTTGGTGTTGTATTTGTTTGTTCTTCTCTTCCTTCCTTATAGGTCCAGCCGTCCCCTATGCATGCTTCTCCCCTCTTGAAAATTTCCTTTTAAGTGTTTGAGAGGATGTGAGACATCATGGTGACAAAGTTTTGCTTGCTTGGCATCATTCCATTGGACCATCATTTAGTCATTGCTTACTTGGCACCTTTTGATTGGCTCAATGTTGTCATCATTTGATGACATGGAAAATATGAAATAAACACTTTAAACATGTGCCAAATAATCATCACATAATACATTCCATAAATTGAGAGATATTCACATAAATTGTGAGACAAAAAATTCTTCCTTCCACCCTTGAAAAATTCGGCCATAATGCTCCTTGCCATGCTGAAATTTCAGCATGTGCATCATGCATTTTTATCCAAGATAATCCCCAATTTACTTTGATTTTTCTCATTAAAATGAATCAATAATACATGGTAAGTCTTGCTATCAATTGATGAATGAACTTGGACACAAGAAGAGTGTCATATTCGGCCACAACATTTTCACACACATGCTGAAAAATTTCAGCATGTGTGATATGAAGAATATCACACTTAATACAATTCAAATCATTTCCATAACTCCTTTGATTTATTCCTTAATGAAAAATTGACAAATTATCTTCCTTAAGAGTGAAGATTTCGGCCACAATGTGTGTGACATGCTGAAATTCAGCATGTGACATAAAAGAGGTGTATGTTGAAAACTTACCTTTTGTAGCTTCTCTCTTTGATTCATCAACATTGTGTGATTGATTCTTGACCAATCAACATGCCAACAAGGCTCCACATGTGCTCCACATAAGCTATAGGTGGCGTTAAGAAAGTGTATATACATGTGCTGAAATTTATTTTTGCTAACTTTGAAAAATAGTGCACATTTAATAATACACACATGTAATATTCCAATCAGCCCTTAATTTAATTTTCTAGAACACTTTAAGATGTATATTATATGTAAAAAGTGTCTAGATACGTGCCACATCATGTTCAAAAAAACGTTCCATGTCAAGTGCGTAGAAAACCGAATTTTCGATATTTATCGATTACCCGATTTTTCTCTAATTTAAATTCCAACTTTTGCACATGCTATATATATTATGTTATACATAATATATATAATATATACTTTAATTTCCAGCACTTGGCTGATTTAAAGTGGTACCATAAACATGTGACAAAAATAAAATTGGAATCTTCACATTTTGGCCTAAATGTGGGATGATTTGTGTGTGCCAACATGGAAAGTATTTTTGTCTCAATATACGGTGTATGGCACGAAATTTTTAATAAATTTTGATGTATATAGGCTGGCCATTTATTTATGGCAAGTACGTGACACGTTGGCAAAGTTTCGGTATCGCCCGATACGACAAATTTTGGTTTAGAACCTTTTATCGTGTCGTATTTAATTTGTCATCACCATATCTCATATCATATGATATAAGACCTGAATGTACTCATAAATATGAGTTAATTATAGTGGTGTGACGTAAACGTACGTACGTAAGATATATAACGTGTCAGTAGTACGTTGGAATACATGTGTATGTGCCTTTTAAAAAAAATCTGAAAATATATAGTTTATATATATAAATGGCGTGTGAGATTTATGTGGGGAGGAGGAGAGAACTTTCCTTCCATAGCCATGTTGCCTTCATGTCTTTTCCAAATGCATCTTCCTTTAATGAACTACTTAGTTTATTAAACTAAGTACTTCACTTAATGAACTACTTTAGTTCATTAATTGTGGCACCTGAAAATAGTATAAACTCAACAAATGTTCGCCATATGATGTAAGATTTAAAGCTTCATGGCTCGTTAGTTCGGCAACATAATATATAAGCTAAATAAGGCAAGTTATCATGCATACATGTACACTTGTGTATATATATATATACATAACCAACGTTTATATATATATATATATATTCAAATTTCTTTATTTTGAAATCACTCAAACCCTCATATTCCTACAATCTCCCCCTTTTGATGATTTTCAAAATAACTAGTGTACATGATTTAGGTGTTATCTCTCCCCCTTGAATTATGCACAGATTCGAAATTTGAATTTCGAATTTCAAATCCGGCTCCCCCTTGATTCATGCAATTAGGATCAATCAGTGATCTCTCTCTCTCCCCCTTAAATTTCTCTCTCCCCCTCAAATCATGCTTCTCTCTCCCCCTTTATTTTGGAAAGTTAATCAAAAGATTCCTGTCAAAAAGGAAAGTAAATCAAATAATATCGCATTAAATCACATCAACAGGAAGCATGCCTAATTTAGAACGGAGAGATTCAAATGTGGCTTGATTTAAGGCCTTTGTAAATATATCCGCTACTTGTGATTCTGTGCGTACGTGATCTATGATAATATTACCATTGTTAACGTGATCACAAAGAAAATGATAGCGAACTTCTATATGCTTAGCCTTAGAGTGTAATACGGGGTTCTTAGACAAATTTATTGCACTCATACTATCACAATATATAGGAATTTTATCTACGGTAATTCCAAAGTCCGAAAGTTGTTGTTTTATCCACAACAACTGTGTGCAACAAAGGCTAAGAGCCATATACTCAGCCTCAGTAGTGGACAAAGCAACACTTGCTTGCTTTTTGGAAAACCATGAAATAAGGGATTTTCCCATAAATTGGCAAGTTCCGCTCGTGCTTTTTTTTATCTATTTTGCAGCCACCATAATCTGCATCAGTGTAAGCATGTAAGTCGAATGTAGAATCCTTATCGTACCAAATACCTAAGGTGGGCGTGTGCTTAATATAGCGGAATATTCTTTTCACCGTATTTAAGTGTGACACCTTAGGTTGACTTTGAAAACGAGCACACATGCATACGCTAAACATGATGTCAGGCCTACTAGCAGTTAAATATAGTAAAGAACCTATCATAGATCGATATAATCCATTATCAACGTCTTTACCATGTTCATCTTTGTCTAATTTAGTAGTAACACTCATAGGCGTGGGGGATGGTTTCAAATTTTCAAAATTGAACTTCTTGATCATGTCATTTACGTACTTAGCTTGGCTTATATGAATTCCTTTACTCGTTTGCTTAATCTGCAAGCCAAGAAAATAATTAAGTTCACCAACCATAGACATTTCAAATTCAGCTTTCATACAATTTTCAAAATCCTTAACGAGTCTATGTGAGGTAGAACCAAAAATAATGTCATCTACGTAAATTTGAATAATAAGTAAATCTGATTTTTCTTGTTTCAAAAATAGTGTACTATCTATAGTACCACGTTTAAAATTATTTTCTAAAAGAAAAGTAGCAAAACGATCATACCATGCTCTAGGCGCTTGCTTTAGTCCATATAGTGCCTTCTTTAGTTTGTACACGTGATCAGGATGTTTCAAATCTTCAAAACCGGGTGGTTGCTTCACGTATACTTCTTCTTGTATAAACCCATTTAGAAAAGCACTTTTGACGTCTATTTGATACAATTTAAAATCTTTCATGCAAGCAATAGCAAGTAAGAGTCGTATGGCTTCTAAACGTGCTACGGGTGCAAATGTTTCATCGTAGTCTATTCCTTCTTCTTGATTATATCCATGAGCTACGAGTCTTGCTTTATTTCTAACGACCTTTCCTTCTTCATTCATTTTGTTCCTAAATACCCACTTTGTGCCTATTATTGTCTTATCTTGTGGTCGTGGCACTAAATCCCATACATCATTTCTAACGAATTGATTAAGTTCGTCATGCATAGCATCAATCCAAGATGAATCACTTAAAGCATCATGCACATTTTTAGGCTCAATTTCAGAAATCATAGCATGAAATTCATTTATTTCATCCGAAGTGATTCTTCTACGTGGTCGCACACCGTGAGTGATGTCGCCTATGATGAGATCATGTGGGTGATCTCTATGCCATCTTGGTTGATTATTTTCTAAGTTATCATGCATTTCTATATGATCATGCATTTCTAGTGTTTCATTCATCTCATGCATATCAAAAGACTCATTTTCTTCATCCAAAACGGGTTTCAAATCAAAGTCATCATCATATTCCTTTTCTTTATCAACCTCTCCAAATTCATTGAATTTAACATGAATAGATTCTATGATTTGTCTAGTGAGAGGATCATAACATCTATATGCTTTTGAATTTATGGAATACCCAATAAAAATGCACTCAATCGATTTGGATTCAAATTTATCTAAGTTATCTTTTGTATTCAAGACAAAACATTTGCATCCAAACACACGAAAATAATCTATCTTAGGCATGCGATCATTCAAAATTTCGTAAGGCGTCTTGTTTATTTTCTTTCTTATAGATAGGCGATTTACAATATAGCATGCACAATTTACGGCTTCCGCCCACAGAAATCTAGGTAATTTATTTTCGCAAAGCATAGTTCTAGCGATTTCTTGTAGTGTGCGATTCTTTCTTTCTACTACTCCATTTAATTGTGGAGTTCTAGGTGGCGAAAACTCATGTTTAATTCCTTTTTCTTCACAGAATGAAATCATCTCTTTATTTTTAAACTCACCGCCTCTATCGCTTCTTATTCTTTTCACATTTACGCCGTATTGATTTTCAAGTTGTTTAATTAATTTAGCGATTTCTACGGAGCTATCATCCTTATGTGCAAGAAATAAAGTCCAAGTATAACGAGAAAAGTCATCAACAATTACACATGCATAGTGACGCCCACCAAGGCTTGTAGTACGACTAGGACCAAACAAATCGATATGCAATAGTTCTAGTATTCTAGTCGTGCTTATCTCATTTTTAGGCTTAAGTGACTCACGTGTTTGTTTGCCTTTTATGCAAGATTCACACAACTGAAAGTTGTCTAAATCAAGCTTAGGCAATCCCCGTACTAGGTTCTTTTGTTGCAATTTTTCTAGTGTAGAAATACCTATGTGTCCTAAACGTCTATGCCACAAATTCACATTGGGTTCATTTGACATAAAACATTTAACTTTGGCATCTACTACATCATCCAAGGATAGTGTGAATATGTTTCCTTCACGTTTTCCTTTTAAAACGGTTTCTCCATTTTTATCTATTATATTACAATAAGGGTGAGTGAAACAAACATTAAAACCATTGTCAACAAATTGCGAAATACTTAGAAGATTGTAAGATAAGTTGCTTACCAAAAACACGTTTGAGATTTGAAGTGTATCCGGGTTTCCAATCGTACCTTTACCAATGATCTTGCCTTCATTGTTGTCTCCAAAGGTCACGGATCTGCCTTTTGTGACCTTCTTTAATTTGGAGAAGAGGCTCGGGTCACCTGTCATGTGCCTCGAGCAACCACTGTCAAGGAACCACTTTATTGATGTGTCTTTTGATGAGTGGTCTCCCTGCAATGTAAAAAGGTGATTTAGATACCCTTTTAATTTTGGGTCCTTTCGAGTTAGTTAATCACCTTTTAGTAAAGGTACCTTTCGGTACCCATACTTGGGTGATCCTTCTCGGTCTATCATATGGCAAGAAAGTGGATGAAGGTGCGACATAGTATACATGTGGTGCATGTACTTTGGGTCTTTGCCCAAGGACTCCCCTATACTCATTGTATGAAGGACGTTTGTGATATGTCCTTGTGTGTGCGTGCGTGGTGCGTGGATGATATGTATTCCGTGTATGCATTGATCTCTTCTTCTCATATCTATATGGTACAACATTATATTTCACATGATATGAGGGAGTGGGGCGTGTGGAAGGGGGTGCTTTCTGCGTCATCTTAGACGCCACTTTAGGGGTGTCTACATTTTTAGACACAACAAACTTGGTTGGTTTGGTTGATACTTCGTTAGTATCAACGTATCCCAATCCAGTTTTGTCACTATCATGCTTTTGTGATAATATGATGCGATGCAACATGTTTGACCCTGTATCGAATTGTTTCACCATTTTCTCTAAGTCTGTATTCCTTGATTTCAAATTTGAAATCTCGGATTTCATTTCATTATTTTGAGAAGTTAATGATGAGATCTCGATTTTTAATGCAGTGATGGCACATGAAGACTCTTTCTTTGAATCGCTTAATTGAGCGACAAGATTCTCGTTAGAAGATTCTAACAGTTTCTTGTCTTCAATTAAACGTTTCTTTTCTTTTGCGAGAGTCTTAGTAAATTTATGTAACTCAAGATATTGACTAAATAAATCATCGTAAGAAGGTTCAGAGTCAGAGTCAGAGTCAGATGATACCTCATTAGACGCCTTTGAAGCGAAGCAAACTTGAGCGGTCTCCTCTTCGGTCTCAGTTTCAGAGTCTGATGAGTCACTCCATGTGGATGCCTTTAGTGCACGTTTCCTTTGTTTAGGATCTGAGACGGGTCTATTTTTGTTCCGCTCCTTGTCAGGGTACTTATTAGTTTGCTTTTCTTTGTTTGGGCAGTCATATGATAAGTGTCCGAGTTTGCCGCATTCATAACATTTAATGTCCTTATCATTTGACTTGTTTTTATTTCTCTTAGATGTAGTGCCCTTGTTTTTATTTCTAAATGATTTTCTCATGAATCTTCTTAGTCCTTTTGCCAATAGAATTAAGTCATCATTATCCGATTCGGAATCACTATCATCTATGTGATCGGAGGGAGGGGAGACGTATTCATTTGATTTAAAAGCAATTGTCTTACCTTGTTTGGTTGATTCCGATTTCCGAATAATAAGTTTGTTTTCATAAACTTTGAGTGAACCAATGAGTTCTTCCATTTTTATTGATTTAGTCTCCTTGCTTTCTTTTATAGCAGTCACTTTAGGATCCCATTCTGAAGGGAGGCTCCGTAGGACTTTCTGTACTTTTTCCTGCGTTGTAAAAGCCTTACCAAGAGACTCAAGAGAGTTATAGATGTTAGTCAAACGAAGATCCATATCAACAATTGACTCATTAGGCAACAACTTGAAAGACTCAAGAGTAGACATAAGCATATTGATGTTAGACTCTTTTACTTGACTCGTGCCTTCGTGTTTCATCTCTAAAATTCTCCACATTTCTTGTGCACTCGAACAATTAGACACATAACTAGACTCACTCTTACTTAAACCATTTAAGAGTAACTGCATGGCCTTAGCATTCATACTCAGTTTCTTTTTGTCTTCACTAGTATAGTCTTGTCTCCTTTTAATCACTTCTAGTGTGACTCCATCTACAGTGGACAATTTAGACGGGACATATGGACCATCTTCAATTATTGACCAAAGGTCTATGTCTATAGCCATAAGAAATAATTTCATCCTAAGTTTCCATTGAATAAAAGACTCACCGTCAAAGAGTGGAGGCCTTTGGCTCGACATACCTTCTTGTTCGGTTTTGAGATTTGTGGATGCCATCTCACTGAATCGTTGGATTCCTTGTCGTGAGTATTCCTGCTCTCTGATACCACTTGTAGGATCTGCAAGGCACCACTAGAAGGGGGGGTTGAATAGATGGTGCGGAAAGTGTGCTTTTTAAAATTTCTTTAAACTTGAACAATTCAAGTTCTGAAAACAGATTCTGTTTTCAGGACCTGTTTTAAAACGTTTTTAAAACCAGGTTAGAGGTCTCCAAAAATTATGAAATTTTGAGAGAACTTAGCCTCAGATGTTTTGAGGGTCCCCTAAAAATTTCAAATCAAAATTCAACCTTTAACCCCTTCAAAAACCGTTGGCACTCAGATTGTGCAAATCTGCCAGAAACGGTAGATGGTTTTGAAAAATTAATTCCTATTTGTGTGAATGTCCAAATGATCTGAAAATTTGACCAATAACTCCTCACACACTATATTGAAATGGTTTGAAACAGTTTTTGAAAATTCTTTTGGGAAGTATGTCAAATACACCCAAAGTCTCAACCTTTGCAAGTCTGAAAATCAGACTGCACTAGTCTCAGAACTTTTGATGTTTTACTGACCTATACTTGTCCAAAAGGGTTGAAACTTGTTCCAAATTAACCCTAGAACGTTTATGTATGTTTCTGGAAATTTTTATAATTTTTAGAAAACGTTTACTATTTTTGCGAACGTGAACAATATGAGTAAAAAGCGCAGAAACTGAAACGTAAATGCTGAAAGTAAATTGCACCAAGAATTTTATACTGGTTCGGTTATAAACAACCTACTCCAGTCTTCAAGGAACACCTTCCTTGGTTCACACTAATTTCACACACGCAGTACACCTTACCGCAGGGTTGATGGAGTTACACCTTAACTCCAACCCTTTACAAACCTTGTATTGTGAGTACAATTTGCACGAACACCACCACCTCGCTAGAATGAAGATTGATCACACCTTGATCAATCTTTTACAAAGATGTATGAATGGTGGTTTCTATGAAGCCTATTCAATGATGAAAGAAATAAAGTACAATAGGCTTTTTACAAGAGAAGAAAGAAAGAAGATGAAGGAGAAAAGAGGCTTGGCACTTTGATCACTTTAGAATGCAATTCTTGGTGTTGTATTTGTTTGTTCTTCTCTTCCTTCCTTATAGGTCCAGCCGTCCCCTATGCATGCTTCTCCCCTCTTGAAAATTTCCTTTTAAGTGCTTGAGAGGATGTGAGACATCATGGTGACAAAGTTTTGCTTGCTTGGCATCATTCCATTGGACCATCATTTAGTCATTGCTTACTTGGCACCTTTTGATTGGCTCAATGTTGTCATAATTTGATGACATGGAAAATCTGAAATAAACACTTTAAACATGTGCGAAATAATCATCACATGATACATTCCATAAATTGAGAGATATTCACATAAATTGTGAGACAAAAAATTCTTCCTTCCACCCTTGAAAAATAATCCCCAATTTACTTTGATTTTTCTCATTAAAATGAATCAATAATACATGGTAAGTCTTGCTATCAATTGATGAATGAACTTGGACACAAGAAGGGTGTCATATTCGGCCACAACATTTTCACACACATGCTGAAAAATTTCAGCATGTGTGATATGAAGAATATCACACTTAATACAATTCAAATCATTTCCATAACTCCTTTGATTTATTCCTTAATGAAAAATTGACAAATTATCTTCCTTAAGAGTGAAGATTTCGGCCACAATGTGTGTGACATGCTGAAATTTTCAGCATGTGACATAAAAGAGGTGTATGTTGAAAACTTACCTTTTGTAGCTTCTCTCTTTGATTCATCAACATTGTATGATTGATTCTTGACCAATCAACATGCCAACAAGGCTCCACATGTGCTCCACATAAGCTGTAGGTGGCGTTAAGAAAGTGTATATACATGTGCTGAAATTTATTTTTGCTAACTTTGAAAAATAGTGCACATTTAATAATACACACATGTAATATTCCAATCAGCCCTTAATTTAATTTTCTAGAACACTTTAAGATGTATATTATATGTAAAAAGTGTCTAGATACGTGCCACATCATGTTCAAAAAAACGTTCCATGTCAAGTGCGTAGAAAACCGAATTTTCGATATTTATCGATTACCCGATTTTTCTCTAATTTAAATTCCAACTTTTGCACATGCTATATATATTATGTTATACATAATATATATAATATATACTTTAATTTCCAGCACTTGGCTGATTTAAAGTGGTACCATAAACATGTGACAAAAATAAAATTGGAATCTTCACATTTTGGCCTAAATGTGGGATGATTTGTGTGTGCCAACATGGAAAGTATTTTTGTCTCAATATACAGTGTATGGCACGAAATTTTTAATAAATTTTGATGTATATAGGCTGGCCATTTATTTATGGCAAGTACGTGACACGTTGGCGAAGTTTCGGTATCGCCCGATACGACAAATTTCGGTTTAGAACCTTTTATCGTGTCATATTTAATTTGTCATCACCATATCTCATATCATATGATATAAGACCTGAATGTACTCATAAATATGAGTTAAGTATAGTGGTGTGACGTAAACGTACGTACGTAAGATATATAACGTGTCGGTAGTACGTTGGAATACATGTGTATGTGCCTTTTAAAAAAATCTGAAAATATATAGTTTATATATATAAATGGCGTGTGAGATTTATGTGGGGAGGAGGAGAGAACTTTCCTTCCATAGCCATGTTGCCTTCATGTCTTTTCCAAATGCATCTTCCTTTAATGAACTACTTAGTTTATTAAACTAAGTACTTCACTTAATGAACTACTTTAGTTCATTAATTGTGGCACCTGAAAATAGTATAAACTCAACAAATGTTCGCCATATGATGTAAGCTTTAAAGCTTCATGGCTCGTTAGTTCGGCAACATAATATATAAGCTAAATAAGGCAAGTTATCATGCATACATGTACACTTGTGTATATATATATATACATAACCAACGTTTATATATATATATATATATATTCAAATTTCTTTATTTTGAAATCACTCAAACCCTCATATTCCTACATTAAATTCTTCGCAAAATGATGATTAATATCCTCCAATAACATATAGAAGAAGGTCATCAAGAAAGAAATAGAATGTGACATCACAACTGGTCATATATCCCGCTATTGTCGATAATATCATCAATTTAGAGAAATAATAGAAAACCACCAAATAATCTTCAAGTTAATTATGAATCAAGTCCATAATGAAGATAATAGTATACTGAAGAGATTCCTTGAGTAAAAATGTCAAAACTATCCTCAGTGGTAAAATGACCAAAAAGCCCCTTATAAGAGAAAACTCCAGAAATGACACGGATGGTCAGAAATAGATATAAAAACACCTTTGTCATGATAAATAAGATGAGAATAAGTTCTTGAAATATTTTTGCCATGTCATGTTCCTAGAAAACTCAAAATACCAATTTTGCCCTTTTTGGCAAGTTGTAGAAACTTCCAAGGCACATTAATCACAAGACATTTATAATCATCAAAAACACATAATATCCACATGATGAACATATATAAATCATGTACAAATGAAAACAACCGTTTTACATATTTTAGAAATAATATTTCTAAAAATCCTAGACATCGATCAATCTAAGTGCCTCAGCTTCAGAAATCGAAGTCTAATAGTGAGTTTCAGAGTATGTCTCTGATCTACATCAATCGATCTTAGTGAGGGTCGATGTACATCGATTGATCGATGAGTCTCAGGTTTAGAGATCGAAGTCTCGCAGTAAGGCTTTGGTTTTTCTCTACCTCACATGGATTGATCGATGTGAGGCATCGAAGTACTTTGATTGTTGTAACCCAATTATAGAATCCGTCTTGTACCTAAAGTTGTGTTAGTAAACATGTGACAATTTACGTTTGCGCATGAAATTACAATGATCAATATAAGTATATTATGAAGAGTACTATGTGCATTACAAGAAAGGATTCCATTTGCTCCATGGCCTTGTGAATTTCGGCCATAGCCAAGAAGGACTATCACTAAAATCCTTATTTAAATGTTAACTAATGGCATAAATGTGTATCATTTTTCTATAAAAACAAAAGAGAGAGGAGAAAAATAAAATTACAAAGGCTAGTTGGGGTCATTAAAGACCCCAACCGCCGGTTATATTAAGAAGGGAAGGGGGAGGGAGGCTAATTAGGAAAGGTGGCTAGATTTAATGAGAGTTAACCTAACAAAACCTAAAAGGAACTATGGTTAGTCAAAAGAAACTATGGTTGGTCTAAAATAACTATAGTTAATGGTAAAGTAATCTTGGTTAGCCAAAGATTACCATGGTTAAGCCACCCAACTTGAAGAACTAAGGCAAACCCTAACCGCACCCCTTATTACCCAACGGCTAGCTTAGCCAAGAAAGGAAGAGTTTTCCCCAAAGTACACTTGAACATTTCCTAGATTCCTAACACCCCGAGGTGTCTCAAGAACAAAAAGGAACTTTTTTCCTTCTTTTTTCCTCTTCCAACCCACGGCCAAGAGGACCACCAAGAAGAGTTGGATTCCTCCAAAGCTAAGTGACATTAGGTAAGTATTCTTAGCATCCAAAGAAGACATTTCTACCTTCATGAAGATGAAACTCATGGTGTGCCTCTCTTTGCTCCAAAACCGTGACCTTAATGGTCTCTAGGCTCAAGGATTTCAAGCTTTCAAGAACTCTAGCTTAGAGAAGCTTGGACACTACTCACACTCCTTTTGGTAAGCCCTCTAGCTTTCTTTTCGAAGAATGTTGAGTTAAAAGCATAGAATAACTATCTTCCCTTCTTTCGCCCCCACCACCGTGGGAATGCATGTGTAGAGGAGAGAAAGACTTCAACTTTTCACCCTTCCAAGAAGAGTAAGCAAACAAGGCAAGTACACTATACTTCTTATGGTTTAAATGTGAAAGTGTGTGCATGAATGGCTAGAAATACCTAAGATTTAATCTTAGTTGTTAAATGGTAAGTTGAAGGCCAAAACTTTCGGCCCTAGGCTTTTAAATGTGAAGGAGTGGAACTTTGCTCCAAAGATGTGTTCTTTGATGGTTATATGCATGTTTATGTTCTAATCTAGGCTTGAATGTGTTAAAGATCCTTTCTTTTATGGTGAAAGGGGCCACGATGGAAGGGTAAGGGAGGTTGGGTGAGTTTTAAATGGAAAATGTCATTATAGCAAGGAAATGGGGACAAGGTTTAATCTTCTTGTGTGTTAGGCTTAAAATACTCTTGAGTTTGTCGTTTTCTTGCATGCACCAAATAATGAGGCTGATGTGAAGGGTGTGTGGGTTCATCTCAAATTGTTGCTAAGCAATAGTGACAAAAATGTGAGCCAAGGATATTTAGGAAGAAGATATGATCACTGAAAAATTCTGGAGCTGGACCGAAATTTTAGCTGTTTTGTGAAGCCAGAAAAGGGACCATAGGAACCTTCAATTCCACTGATTTTTGGTATGCTAATAGTGTTATGTTTTTGTTAGGTGTGAGAGTTGGAATCACCTTAAAAAGAGCCACGGTGTATTTTTAATGAATTTTCTACTAAGATTGGTCTTACTGGAAAAGTTGTACTGGATAGAATTCAAGTAATGTGTTTAGTAGCCTAAAAATGGACCTTAAGGGCATGCAAATCAATTAATTTTCGGATGGTACTAGCCTCATGAATAAAGGAGAGATGGAAGTTGGAATTTTATCAAAATAAGTTGTGGTTTATTTTTAATTAATTTCCTAGTAAAACGGGTCAAACTGAATTGTGCTAGATAGGCAGAATTTATGTCACACTTTGCATGATCTGGAAAAAGTCCTTAGAAAATTGGTTTTGGGCTAAAAATTGGCAGGATGCTAGCCCAATGAGTTTCTTAAGTTAGGGAGTTGGAATTTCCAGAAAAAGATTAAAGGATTTGTCACAATAATTTTTATAGTAAAATATGGTCGTTTCAGAATTCAGATTGCATTGTTTTATGAAAAGGAGTAAATGAGTCCCATATTGATATCGTAAGTTCGCAACACATGCATGGCGTTCACTTATGACAGTCACGGAGGAGTACATGTGGTTAAATGGGTCCAAAACGTGCATTTTAGCAGAAAACTCCTAAGAAGAAGTAGACGTTACGAAGCTGGAAAATTCCAGCATGTCAACGGAATGTGTCCATTCGTTTTTGTTATGCACTATGCCGTCATTTGCACGTTACATGTCATATATTGCATTCATCGTGACATGCATGATTTATGGCATAGATTTTACGTGAAAGAAAGATGAAAAGCGTTTTCAAAAAGATGATTTTTGTGTTTTTAAAAGAACGCTTCCCCACCGGTACCGTGTGTGAGTATGAACTGGCCAGTATGAATGATGACCATGCGGGCCCAGAATAGAATAGACCCTGCAAGTATGATGACCGTGCGGGCCCGGAATAGAATAGACCATGCCAGTATGATGACCGTGCGGGCCCGGAATAGAATAGACCCGGCAAGTATGATGACGTTACCATTCTGAATCCGGGAGGAATAGATTCGAAGGGGAGAAGTTACCGCCTCAGATCCGGGAAGATAGATCTGAACACTATATTGTTTTATGACGATGATGATTTGAAAGAAAAGCATGAAAAATCATTTTCTCATCTTATCATGACGCATTACATGTGCATATGCATGCATGTCACGTATGGAGTCATTGTGTAGCGACACATGATATTTAGACTATGTTGTCATGATCTTGTAGAACCTAAGTGATGATGATTATTGGGTTACTCGTCGATGCATGTTACAGTCTCCTTGTGTTATATTCTGCTCTAACTAGTGATTCTCTTAAGTTATGACCTTACTGCATTAAGCGATGATCCTTATCGAATGTTGATCGGAGGACAGGTATGCTTCTAAACCAAATATTATTTTGGGGTTCGGTTCTTGCTCATACTTTCCATTTAACTCATGACTATTATAGTATACTTGCTGGTGACATCGTCACTCACCCTATTTTTCTCTCCAGAGGTGGCAGCAGACAAAGTTGAATGGATTGATGACGAGTCTAGGGTTCTCTACCCATGAGTGCATTGGAGGATGTCCAGGGTTAGTAGACCGAGCATACCAGCGTTAAGGGATGATGATGATGCTTTGTAATTGTGATGGGAAACAATTTACTTTTGTCGTTTTCTGCTACGATTTATGTGGGTTGTAATCTTTAACTGCTTATGATGACGCTTTAATTCGAAGTTTTAAATTCTGCCACGGTTTCGGATGTTTATTGCGCGAAAGCACAAAGATCCATGCATTAGAATCATGGATCACGACGCTTATGGACGACGCCTAGTACTCTCCTTGGTGAAGTACGGCGGGTGCACTGACTTCGGCGGGGATGGGGTGCGGGGCGCCACAGGTGGTATCAGAGCTAAGGCTCCAGATCCGGGCAGAATGTAGAACTAAGTTATGATTATAGTCGACTAAGTTTGATCTTAGATGAGAGTTGACCTTAGAACGGAACGACTTTGACCAACCAAGTAGGGCACGGCCCAGTAATAGGTCCCACCTAATGACCTATCCTAAAAGTAACGTATGTATGCATATGTTCTCCTGATATGATTAGTTACATTTTGATTACTGGTTGTGACGCTTCTGTACTAAATAAAGTCGACACTGCGTGCTGCAGATGGTGCGACCCAGAGGGAGACCGACCAGAGCTAGGCCCGAGGTGCAAGAGCCTGTCCCACCTCCACCCGCTCAGGCCCCTCCACCTCCACCACCTCAAGGCCAAGGACCACCGCCAGTTCAGAATGTCTCTCCACCACAAGGACCTTTTCAACCTATGATGCCAGACATGAATACTTTTCAAAACTTTTGCCAAACTGTTACACAAATTGGACAAGTGATGCTCCAGCAGAATAACCCTCAACCTCACGAGCCGATTAGAGATGCTCAGTATTACCTTGAGAAGTTGAAAAGAGCCAATGTTCCGCTGTTCGAAGGGAAGTCAGATTCTGATATGGCTGAAAAATGGCTTGATGAGGTAGAAAATTGCTTCGAACTGATGAGAGCCCCAGAGAAAATGAAGACTCAAGCAGTCAGACCCTTTTTGTTAGGAGAGGCCAACCAATGGTGGAAGGCCAATCTCCAAGCTTTGCCAAGACCGATTCCCTGGGAAAGGTTTCTACAGGAGTTTAATAAGTTCTACATACCCCCTTCAGTCAAGCTACAGAAAAGACATGAATTTGAATCCTTAATGCAAGAGTCGGGAATGATGGTTGCATATTACGCCAACAAATTTATAGCTCTGGGAAGATTCCAACCATCCACTATTAATGACGAGGAAACGAAGATGTTGAAATTTGAGAGAGGACTGAACCCTAGAATCTGAACCTGGTTGGTTAATGCCAACCCAGCCAACTATGGTGCCCTTCTAGATGCCTGCTATCGAATTGAGCGAGATATCATCCGCAGGGATGAGTTTAATCAGAAGATGGGAAGGGAGACGACCGGAAGCGGAGGGCCCCGTAAGACCGCCAAGCAAAACGCCAAGGGGCCAGGGCGCCAAGGGAAGAACCGATTCCAGCGCCGCTCCCAGAAAAACCAATCACAGAATCAGGGACAACAACTTGCCATTCCAAAATGCGCTCATTGTGGAAGGTTCCATGTAGGAGAATGCTATGTCCAGACTGGCAAATGTTTCGGATGCGGTCAGACTGGGCACATCCTAAAGGACTGCCAAAACAAAGGGACCACCTGCTTTGGATGCGAGAAAACAGGACACATGGCCAGAGAGTGTCCTGAGAAGGGAACCCAGCAACAGCAACAGCCACCAAAAACTCAGCGTCAGCGTACCAACGCACGAGTCCCTGCTATGACCGACGCAGCTGCTGAGGAAGCTGACAAATGTTACGGAGGTACGAAGTTTTCTAGGTCTCACGGGTTACTATCGAAAGTTTGTAGAAGGATTTTCCCGGATTGCTATGCCCATGACCTGCTTAACCCAGAAGAAAACCAAGTTTGAATGGACCTCAGACTGCGAGAGTAGCTTTACCGAATTGAAGAAGAAACTGACTTCCGCCCCAGTCCTGGCACAGCCCATTCCCGGAGAAAACTTTGTGGTATATAGTGATGCCTCTAAGAACGGGTTAGGATGTGTGCTAATGCAAAAAGATCGAGTAATTGCATATGCATCTCGGCAGTTAAAACCCTTTGAACAAAACTACCCTGTACACGACCTTGAGTTGGCAGCTGTGGTCTTCGCACTAAAAATATGAAGACACTATTTGTATGGCGAAAAGTGCGAGATTTTCACGGACCACAAAAGTCTCAAATACTTATTCACCCAAAAAGAACTGAACATGCGACAACGAAGATGGCTGGAACTAATAAAGGACTATGACCTATCAATTCAATATCACCCGGGAAAAGCCAATAAGGTGGCGGACGCATTAAGTAGAAAAACAAGTCATCCATACCAACCTCCTTTACAGCGTGACATGGAAGAATTTGATTTGGAAGAAGTCGATTCAATGGAGGGCATGCTCGCAAAATTGATGATAATCCCTTCGTTAATAGATATAATTAAAGAGGAGCAAGAAAAGGACGAAACTCTGAGAAAGATAAAGGATCGAGTACAGACAAGACCCGTTGGAGAATTTAAGGTTCGGGACGACAACAATCTGTGGTTTCAAGAAAGATTGTGCGTACCCAATAACAAAGAAATTTTGAACGAAGTTCTTAAGGAAGCACATAGCTCGCGATTATCCATCCACCCTGGAGCTAACAAGATGTACCAAGACTTGAAGCAACGATTCTGGTGGCGCGGCATGAAAAGACAGATTGCAGAATTCGTGGAAAAATGCCTCGTGTGCCAAAAGGTGAAAGCGGAACACCAGAAACCCGCGGGGTTGCTACAGCCTCTCGAGGTTCCCGAATGGAAATGGGATCACATTTCTATGGATTTTGTGACTGACTTGCCGAAAACGAAAAACGGTTACGATGCCATTTGGGTGATTGTTGATCGTCTAACCAAGTCTGCCCATTTCATGGCTATGACAATCAAGGCTCCTATGGAAAAGTTGGCTACGATGTACGTAGAACAAATTGTGAGTCTTCATGGAGTACCCCTAAGTATCGTGTGTGATCGCGACCCTCGCTTCACATCACGATTCTGGACGGCTTTTCAGAAAACAATGGGTACTGAGATTCATATGAGCTCGGCATTTCATCCCCAAACGGATGGTCAATCAGAACGAACTATTCAGACACTGGAAGATATGTTGCGATCTTGCACCCTCGATTTTGGGAAAAGTTGGGATCGAAGTCTCAAACTAGTAGAATTTTCATATAACAACAGCTACCATCGATCTATAGGAATGGCCCCATACGAAGCACTCTATGGAAGAAAGTGCCGATCTCCTCTCTATTAGGATGAAATAGGAGATAAGATTCTCACGGGACCCGACCTAGTCGAGCAAGCTCGGGAGAAGATAAAAATTATAAAGCAAAGGTTACAAGCGGCACAGGATAGAAGCAAGGTCTAGGCGGACGAGAAGCGGCGACCGTTAGAATTCCAAGATGGAGAAAAAGCGTTTCTCCAAGTGTCTCCAACAAAGGGAGTTAAAAGATTTGGTATTAAAGGGAAGTTGAGCCCAAGAATTATTGGGCCATATGAGGTTCTTGAAAGAATTGGAAAAGTGGCCTATCGGCTCGCTCTACCGCCCACCCTATCTCAGATCCATGACGTGTTCCATGTCTCTCAATTGCGACGATATGTACATGATCCTAGTCATGTCATAAAAGATCTACCTTTGAAGCTGGAAGCTGACACAACCTATGAGAAAGAACCCGAAAGGATAGTCGATCGTAAAGAAAAGATGCTAAGAAAACGAACTATACCAATGGTTAAGGTACAATGGAAGAACCATTCTGTGGATGAGTCTACCTGGGAACTAGAAGAAACCATGAAAAATTTGTACCCTCACCTCTTTGGTTAGCACTTTCAAGTTTCGAGGACGAAACTTATAATAAGGGAGGGAGGATGTTGTAACCCAATTATAGAATCCGTCTTGTGCCTAAAGTTGAGTTAGTAAACATGTGACAATTTACGCTTGCGCATGAAATTACAATGATCAATATAAGTATATTATGAAGAGTACTATATGCATTACAAGAAAGGATTCCATTTGCTCCATGGCCTTGTGAATTTCGGCCATAGCCAAGAAGGACTATCACTAAAATCCTTATTTAAATGTTAACTAATGGCATAAATGTGTATCATTTTTCTATAAAAACAAAAGAGAGAGGAGAAAAATAAAATTACAAAGGCTAGTTGGGGTCATTAAAGACCCCAACCACCGGTTACATTAAGAAGGGAAGGGGGAGGGAGGCTAATTAAGAAAGATGGCTAGACTTAATGAGAGTAACCTAACCAAACCTAAAAGGAACTATGGTTAGTCAAAAGAAACTATGGTTGGTCTAAAGTAACTATAGTTAGTGGTAAAGTAATCTTGCTTAGCCAAAGATGACCATGGTTAAGCCACCCAACTTGAAGAACTAAGGCAAACCCTAACCCCACCCCTTATTGCCCAACGGCTAGCTTAGCCAAGAAAGGTAGAGTTTTCCCCAAAGTACACTTGAACATTTCCTAGATTCCTAACACCCCGAGGTGTCTCAAGAACAAAAACGAACTTTTTCCTTCTTTTTTCCTCTTCCAACCCACGGCCAAGAGGACCACCAAGAAGAGTTGGATTCCTCCAAAGCTAAGTGACATTAGGTAAGTATTCTTAGCATCCAAAGAAGACATTTCTACCTTCATGAAGATGAAACTCATGGTGTGCCTCTCTTTGCTCCAAAACCGTGACCTTAATGGTCTCTAGGCTCAAGGATTTCAAGCTTTCAATAACTCTAGCTTAGAGAAGCTTGGACACTACTCACACTCCTTTTGGTAGGCCCTCTAGCTTTCTTTTCGAAGAATGTTGAGTTAAAAGCATAGAATAACTATCTTCCCTTCTTTCTCCCCCACCACCGTGGGAATGCATGTGTAGAGGAGAGAAAGACTTCAACTTTTCACCCTTCCAAGAAGAGTAAGCAAACAAGGCAAGTACACTATACTTCTTATGGTTTAAATGTGAAAGTGTGTGCATGAATGGCTAGAAATACCTAAGATTTAATCTTAGTTGTGAAATGCTAAGTTGAAGGCCAAAACTTTCGGCCCTAGGCTTTTAAATGTGAAGGAGTGGAACTTTGCTCCAAAGATGTGTTCTTTGATGGTTATATGCATGTTTATGTTCTAATCTAGGCTTGAATGTGTTAAAGATCCTTTCTTTTATGGTGAAAGGGGCCACGATGGAAGGGTAAGGGAGGTTGGGTGAGTTTTAAATGGAAAATGTCATTATAGCAAGGAAATGGGGACAAGGTTTAATCTTCTTGTGTGTTAGGCTTAAAATACTCTTGAGTTTGTCGTTTTCTTGCATGCACCAAATAATGAGGCCGATGTGAAGGGTGTGTGTGTTCATCTCAAATTGTTGCTAAGTAATAGTGACAAAAATGTGAGCCAAGGATATTTAGGAAGAAGATATGTTCACTGAAAAATTCTGGAGCTGGACCGAAATTTTAGCTGTTTTGTGAAGCCAGAAAAGGGACCATAGGAACCTTCAATTCCACTGATTTTTGGTATGCTAATAGTGTTATGTGTTTGTTAGGTGTTAGAGTTGGAATCACCTTAAAAAGAGCCACGGTGTATTTTTAATGAATTTTCTACTAAGATTGGTCTTACTGGAAAAGTTGTACTGGATAGAATTCAAGTAATGTGTTTAGTAGCCTAAAAATGGACCTAAGGGGTATGCAAATCAATTAATTTTCGGCATGGTACTACCCTCATGAATAAAGGAGAGATGGAAGTTGGAATTTTATCAAAATAAGTTGTGGTTTATTTTTAATTAATTTCCTACTAAAACGGGTCAAACTGAATTATGCTGGATAGGCAGAATTTATGTCACACTTTGCATGATCTGGAAAAAGTCCTTAGAAAATTGGTTTTGGGCTAAACATTGGCAGGATGCTAGCCCAATGAGTTTGTTAAGTTAGAGAGTTGGAATTCCCAGAAAAAGATTAAAGGATTTGTCACAATAAATTTTATAGTAAAATATGGTCGTTTCAGAATTCAGATTGCATTGTTTTATGAAAAGGAGTAAATGAGTCCCATATTGATGTCGTAAGTTCGCAACACATGCATGGCGTTCACTTATGACAGTCACGGAGGAGTACATGAGGTTAAATGGGTCCAAAACGTGCATTTTAGCAGAAAACTCCTAAGAAGAAGTAGACGTTACGAAGCTGGAAAATTCCAGCATGTCAACGGAATGTGTCCATTCGTTTTTGTTATGCACTATGCCGTCATTTGCACGTTACATGTCATATATTGCATTCATCGTCACATGCATGATTTATGGCATAGATTTTACGCGAAAGAAAGATGAAAAGCGTTTTCAAAAAGATGATTTTTGTGTTTTTAAAAGAACACTTCCCCACCGGTACCGTGTGTGAGTATGAACTGGCCAGTATGAATGATGACCGTGCGGGCCCAGAATAGAATAGACCCTACAAGTATGATGACCGTGCGGGCCCGGAATAGAATAGACCATGCCAGTATGATGACCGTGCGGGCCCGGAATAGAATAGACCCTGCAAGTATAATGGCGTTACCATTTTTAATCCGGGAGGAATAGATTCGAAGGGGAGAAGTTACCGCCTCAGATCCGGGAAGATAGATCTGAACACTATATTGTTTTATGACGATGATGATTTGAAAGAAAAGCATAAAAAATCATTTTCTCATCTTATCATGACGCATTACATGTGCATATGCATGCATGTCACGTATGGAGTCATTGTGTAGCGACACATGATATTTAGACTAAGTTGTCATGATCTTGTAGAACCTAAGTGATGATGATTATTGGGTTACTCGTCGATGCATGTTACAGTCTCCTTGTGTTATATTCTGCTCTAACTAGTGATTCTCTTAAGTTATGACCTTACTGCATTAAGCGATGATCCTTATCGAATGTTGATCGGAGGACAGGTATGCTTCTAAACCAAATATTATTTTGGGGTTCGGTTCTTGCTCATACTTTCCATTTAACTCATGACTATTATAGTATACTTGCTGGTGACATCGTCACTCACCCTATTTTTCTCTCCAGAGGTGGCAGCAGACAAAGTTGAATGGATTGATGACGAGTCTAGGGTTCTCTACCCATGAGTGCATTGGAGGATGTCCAGGGTTAGTAGACCGAGCATACCAGCGTTAAGGGATGATGATGATGCTTTGTAATTGTGATGGGAAACAATTTACTTTTGTCGTTTTCTGCTACGATTTATGTGGGTTGTAATCTTTAACTGCTTATGATGACGCTTTAATTCGAAGTTTTAAATTCTGCCACGGTTTCGGATGTTTATTGCGCGAAAGCACAAAGATCCATGCATTAGAATCATGGATCACGACGCTTATGGACGACGCCTAGTACTCTCCTTGGTGAAGTACGGCAGGTGCACTGACTTCGGCGGGGATGGGGTGCGGGGCGCCACAGGTGGTATCAGAGCTAAGGCTCCAGATCCGGGCAGAATGTAGAACTAAGTTATGATTATAGTCGACTAAGTTTGATCTTAGACCTAAGAATTGATCTTAGATGAGAGTTGACCTTAGAACGGAACGACTTTGACCAACCAAGTAGGGCACGGCCCAGTAATAGGTCCCACCTAATGACCTATCCTAAAAGTAACGTATGTATGCATATGTTCTCCTGATATGATTAGTTACATTTTGATTACCGGTTGTGACACTTCTGCACTAAATAAAGTCGACACTGCGTGCTGCAGATGGTGCGACCCAGAGGGAGACCGACCAGAGCTAGGCCCGAGGTGCAAGAGCCTGTCCCACCTCCACCCGCTCAGGCCCCTCCACCTCCACCACCTCCAGGCCAAGGACCACCGCCAGTTCAGAATGTCTCTCCACCACAAGGACCTTTTCCACCTATTATGCCAGACATGAATACTTTTCAAAACTTTTGCCAAACTGTTACACAAAATGGACAAGTGATGCTCCAGCAGAATAACCCTCAACCTCAGGAGCCGATTAGAGATGCTCAGTATTACTTTGAGAAGTTGAAAAGAGCCAATATTCCGCTGTTCGAAAGGAAGTCAGATTCTGATATGGCTGAAAAATGGCTTGATGAGGTAGAAAATTGCTTCGAACTGATGAGAGCCCCAGAGAAAATGAAGACTCAAGCAGTCAGACCCTTTTTGTTAGGAGAGGCCAACCAATGGTGGAAGGCCAATCTCCAAGAACCCCCTTTTATGACCATTCTTTTCTCATTTCTTTGTTTATTATTATTTTCCAAGACTAATATACTAATTAAATGGAATATTAAAAATTTTAAGGAGGGTTCTAGAATCACCCCATGTGAGGCCGATTTTTGCAAAAAGAGAGACCATGGAGTCTTCTAGATCCCTTATAGTGGCCGAATTTCTTGGGGCTTTGGGAGGTTATTTTTGTCACTTCGCTCATTTATTTATACATACTTATATAATTATACTATTACTTACAGTATCTAATTTATTGTGTAGGCTTTAGTCTTGCTTTTAAGAGGGCCATTTAAGTTAGCCTTCTTATAAAAAGGAAAGTACTCTAAGGCCCTCTAAGGCCTTGTGGTCGAAACTCCATCATCTTGGAGGGGCGAACTGGTCATTTCATACGCTTCATAATGCTCACCTCCTTAGTTATATAGTATCTACTTTAAGGGGATTTAATTAAAGAAGCAGTAATATAACTTAATAAAATGTACTAGGAAGATCTAACATTCCATTACGCCACTTCATCATAGTTCCAAGTACAGTACGGTTGGGGTACAACATCCTCCCCCCCTTACCATAATTTTCGTCCTCGAAACTTAAGGGTACTAATCAAAGGATGTGAGTACAATTTCCTCATGTTTTCTTCAGTCTCCCAAGTAGCTTTATCAGCAGAGTGGTGCTTCCATTGCACCTTAACCATAGGAATAGATCGTTTCCTTAGAACCTTTTCTCGAGTTCGGTCCACTAATTCAGTTCCTGTAAAAACTTTATCTCCAATTTCATCCCAATAAAGGGAAGATCGACACTTTCTTCCATACAGCGCTTCGTAAGAGCCATGAAATGGACGGATTTCATCAGACGGTCGACTACAACCCATGGCAGAGATCATTAACTCTGGGATGTGGATCATTAGCTCTTTTCTGTAAACATCCTTTCTGTAAACATGTAACTGTCATCTTACGTATGAAACAGCATCCAACGACATCCAGAATAATTCCCATAAAGTACACATACCAAGCTCTTCAAAATGTATTTGCCGCATTCATCTGTCTCGTTGGTGGACTTACTACTTAATAACTTTACTTTCGCAATCATTTCATAAAACCGAACTAGAAGTTATGGTTTCTCCTTTGAAACTTATGTCCCATTTATGACATTTCAAATGTTTCTTGTGTTGAGAAATCATGGTTTGAATGATTTACAAGTACATGATTTATATGATTACATGATGTTATGAGATTTCAAAATGCGTATGTCTTATATGTTTGTATCTATCACTGTTGTACTGACGAGCCATGAAGCGTTAAGGCTTAAATCATATGGCACACATTGATAATATTCTTAGGTGATATACACGGCATATATACATCTCTTGGATATCGCATATATATATCTTGGACATACTCGGCATATATATTTTATGGATACACACATCATATAATTCTTGGAGTCACACGGCATATATACATTTCATGGATATACATTCGACATATATTTCTATCTCCGAGACGACAAGCTATATCTTTCTATCTCGACACTTTGTCAATATGCCATCAACACATGTCAACGACAATAGAGTCATATATACATCATATACACATCCATGATACTCTCAATACATATATTTCATGTCATCAAACTTCCAAAATTACATCGACATGACAAAAGTGCATAAACCGAAATGCATCATATTATATGACTACCGAGCCATCTCCGACACATCATATACTTATCATACAAAGATAGCCAGTCAATATACATTTCCAATACTCAAAACTTTCGTGCACTACATGGAGAGATCAATACCAAAGTCACAAAACAAATACATATATCAATTCTCCATCATCTACCTTATTTCTCTGAAAATCAAATTCAAAATTGATATACCCCTTGGCCGAACATCTTATACACATTGGAGCTGAGATTATACATATTTATATGTATATTGCATGTTACATTACACATTTTATATGTTGAAGAGGTTTGAGACAAAAAGGAGAAAAACCAAGCAATCGACGGAAGTTGAAATTTGAAGTTACTACATCATCGTACAAAGAACGTTTATTTGCTACATGATGCCACATGTATTTATACATGTATTATACATGAATTACAAAGCCAAAGACATATCTTGAAAGGTTCTAGAAGGCAAGGTAAAATGGCAAAAGAAATTTACCATGTTCATGAAGAATTCTACATTGTTACCATGCAAAATTCAGATTTGAATTCAGCACATTGGCTGACCAGATGGGGCGGCTGGGACAGCATGTTGGGAGCCTTGGAGGAGTTCATATTATAATATAATTGATGAAGAAAGACCAAGAAATGATGGAAGACAAAGATACACAAATTAAGGAGTCAAAGACAAGACCAAACAAAGCTGAAAATTCTGTTTTTGAATCTGAAATTTCAGATTGGTGGCTGAAGTTTTGGGGGGAATTAATGACCTAAAGCATTCAAATTTATTCAAAGGCATTACAAGACAATTCAAATCAGATTTGGAAGGCTCCTCTCAACCCTCTTAGGCGCCCCAACCATCTATAAAAGGCCAAGAGATGATCAACACAAAATAAGAACAACAAGTGCAAAATTCTGTTTAGTGTTTGCAAGACTTCACTTCATTTTCCATATTTATCTCTTGTATATAGCCAAAGCCTATCATTCTTACATTTCATATTCAGAATAGGCTTCATACACATCACCCAAACAAGAATCATTGGTGTACAAGGTTGATCAAGGTGTGATCAAACCTTCATTCGGTGAGGTGGTGCTGATTGATGATCATTCGGTGTTGTTCTTTGTGTAGAACATTGTGAACGGGTTTGGATTGAAGGAGTTGGTGTATAACTCTATCCACTCTTGTTCTAAGGCGACTTTGGTGACTAGTGAAAACCAAGGAAGGTTTCCTTGAAGACTGGAGTATGTCACGTTGGCCGAACCAGTATAAAATTCTTGGTGTTCTTACTTTCAGCATTTTTTACTCTCATTTTCTGTTTCTGCATCATTTTTATGGTCTCGGTAAAAATAGCAAATCATTTTCAAAAATCATAAAAATTTTCAGAAACATATCCTTGTGTCTTAGGGTTCATTTCCCACGGGTTGTATTGAATTTGGATAAGTATAAGTCATTCAACGTTCATAGTTCTGAGACTAGTGCAAATCTGTTTTTCAGATTGGCAGAGGTTGAGAACATCAACTTGGTTGACATACTTCCCAAAGAAATTTTTCAAAAATGTTTTAAATAAGTATAATACACATCCTAAGGGTCATCTCATAAAAGTTTCAGGTCATTTGGAGCTGTCATCAAATAGGAAAAAAATTTTCATTCTAAGGTACAGTTTCTGTCCAAATTGACACAGTCAGATCACGTGCCATATTTGAGTGACTTAAACATTTAGTTTTAATCTGAAATTTTTATTACACCTTTATAATACCTGAGAGTACATTTTCACAAAATTTCACTATTTTTGGAGGTCTACAACTCAGTCAACCAAGTGTCTAAAAACGGGTCCTGAAAGCAGTCTCTGTTTTTAGAAGTGAGTAATTGGTCCTTAAAAGTTTTATAAACCAATTTTTTTCTGCACTCACTATTCAACCCCCCCTTCTAGTGGTGTTATACAGGTCCAACAAGTGGTATCAGAGCGAGGTACACTCACAACAAGAAGATATAACAATCTTTGTGAGATGGCATCAACTAGTCACAAAACCGATCAAGAAGGTATGTCTAGCCAAAGGCCTCCACTCTTTGATGGTGAGTCTTTTAATCATTGGAAACTTCGTATGAAATTGTTTCTTATGGCTATTGATATTGATTTGTGGTCTATAATAGAAGATGGTCCTTTTGTTCCATCTAAGATAACCGCGGTTGATGGTGTTGATATAGAAGTTACAAAGTCTAAACTAGAGTATACAAGTGATGATAAGAAGAAGCTAAGTATGAATGCTAAAGCTATGCAACTTCTTCTTAATGGTTTGAGCAAAAGTGAATCTAGTTATGTATCTAATTGTTCTAATGCACAAGATATGTGGAAGAGTTTAGAAATGAAGCATGAAGGAACAAGTCAAGTAAAAGAGTCCAAAATCAATATGCTTATTTCTACTCTTGAATCCTTCAAATTGTTGCCAAATGAATCCATTGTTGATATGGATTTGAGATTAACTAACATCTACAATTCTCTTGAGTCTCTTGGCAAAGCTTTCACTTCACAGGAAAAGGTAAAAAAGGTATTGAGAAGCCTTCCATCCGAATGGGATCCGAAAGTTACCGCAATAGAAGAAAGCAAAGAAACCAAGTCAATAAAAATGGAGGAATTGATTGGATCATTGAAGGTATATGAAAACAAACTTACTATGAGGAAATCCGAATCAACTTCCAAACAAAGTAAGACAATAGCTTTCAATTAAAATGAATACGTCTCTACTTCTTCTAATTGCGTAAATGATAGTGACACGGATTCGGATGATGAAAATCTAATTCTATTGGCTAAAGGATTAAGAAAATTTATGAAGAAGTCATTTAGAAACAAACATAAATCCACTTCATCTAAGTCAAACAGAAATAAGAACAATGATAAAGACATGAAATGTTATGACTGTGGAAGATCTGGACATATTTCCTATAACTGTCCAAACAAGGACAAAACAATGAACAAAAACCATGACAAGGAACGGACACATACTAGACTCGTCTCAGAACCGAAACAAATGAATACAAGAAGGGCCTTCAAAGCTTCTACATGGAGTGATTCATCCAACTCAGAAAATGAAGAAGATGAGGATGAAACGGCTCAAGTTTGCTTTGCATCAAAGGCGTCAAATGAGGTAAATTCCGATTCCGATTCTGATAATGAAGCTTCATATGATTATTTGTTTAGTGAATATCTTGAATTGCATAAATTTTCAAAAGCTCTTGCTAAAGAAAAGAAACGCTTAGTTGAAGACAAGAAATTGTTAGAATCCTCTAACACAAATCTTGTGTCTCAATTAAACGATTCAAAAGAAGAGTCGTCAAGTATAATTAGTGCATTGAGGGCTGAAATTATTTCTTTAACATCCGAAAATGTTGAAATGAAATCCGAGATCGTAGACTTGAGATCAAGAAACATAGGATTAGAGAATACTGTTAAGAAATTTAATAAAGGAACTTGCATGCTAGATCATCTTATCTCTTTCAAAAAAATGACAATGACAAAACCGGATTAGTGTATAGTAAAGATACTCATGTACAAAGTAAATCTACAAACTTTGTTGCATCATCATTCAAACAACAACATGTCTTCAAAACAATTGAGAAGCCTAAGAAGGTAACAATACAAACTAGCAAGACATTAATGGCATCTCATCGCACTACCTATAGTTCATCACATGAAAAATACAAGCATGTTCCATATAGATATCAAAGGAAGTCATCAAAGCATATGCAACATTCATATCGTACAAACGCATCTAGATCACACACATTGCCAACAAACCAAAACACTTATCACAAATCAACTCACATTGGCACATTCGGCCACTATAAGCAAAATAGAGATGAAAACAACATGTACTATATCTTATCATCTTTTGGAAGACCAAGAAAGGTTACCCAAGTTTGGATATTCTTACAAAGGTCTAAATCACTAACCCGTAAGGACCCAAAATTAAAGGGTACCTAAGTTAGTGTTGTGTTTTGTAGGTAGAAAAAGATATAGGAAATAAGTGGTTTCTTGATAGTGGGTGTTCAAGACATATGACGGGTGATCCAACTCTATTTTCCAAATTAAAGAAAGTTGAAAAAGGAGGATCCGTAACCTTTGGAGATAACAATGAAGGTCGAATCATTGGAAAAGGAACAATCGGAAATCCAAGTACTCTTCAAATCTCCAACGTGTTCCTAGTAAGTAATCTATCATACAACTTGCTTAGTATTTCACAATTTCTTGATAATGGTTATGATGTGTGTTTCTCTCATCCATATTGCAATATTGTTAATAAAAATGGAGAAACCGTACTAAAAGGAAAAAGAGAAGGAAATATTTTTACACTATCCATAGATGATATGCTAGATGCTAGAGTAAAATGTTTTATGACAAATGAACTAAATGTGAACTTATGGCATAGACGGTTAGGACATATTGGCATATCAACTCTTGAAAAACTTCAACGAAAGAATCTAGTATGAGGATTGCCTTAACTTGATACAGATAACTTTAAGTTATGTGAATCTTGTATTAGAGGCAAACAAACACGTGAATCACTTAAGTCTAAGAATGAGATCAGCACATTTACTATCTTAGAACTATTACACATTGATTTGTTTGGTCCTAGTCGTACTAAAAGCCTTGGAGGGAGACACTATGCATGTGTCATAATTGATGATTTTTCTCGCTATACATGGACTTTATTTCTTGTAAATAAAGATGATAGTGCAGTTGAGATTGCCAAATTAATAAAACAACTTGAAAATGAATATGGCATAAATGTGAAGAAAATTAGAAGCGATAGAAGCGGTGAATTTAAAAATAAAGATATGATTGCATTTTGTGAAGAAAAGGGTATTAAACATGAATTTTCACCACCTAGAACACCTCAATCAAACGGCATAGTAGAAAGAAGGAATAGGACACTACAAGAAATTGCAAGAACAATGTTATGTGAAAATAAACTACCTAAATTCTTGTGGGCAGAAGCTGTAAATTGTGCCTGCTATATAGTCAACCGTTTATCAATTAGAAAGAAAATAAACAAAACTCCTTATGAGATTTTAAATGATCGAATGCCCAAGAATGACTATTTTCGTGTGTTTGGATGTAAATGCATTGTACTCAACACAAAAGGTAATCTAGATAAATTTGAGTCTAAATCCATTGCATGCATCTTTGTTGGATATTCTGTAAATTCTAAGGCATATAGATGTTATGATCCTATCACTAGGCAAATCTTAGAATCTATTCATGTGAAATTCAATGAATTCGGTGAACATGAAACAACTAAAGATTATGATGGTGATTTTAAACTCAAATCTGTGATTGATGATATAGAAGAAAATATAGTACATGATGAACACAACACACTAGAAACGCATGATCACTTAGAAATGCATGAGAACTTAGAAAATAATCAAACAAGATTTCATAAGAATCATCCACATGAACTTATTATAGGCGATATATCACAAGGTGTACGACCACGTAGAAGAATAAATCAAGATGAAATAAATCAATTCCATGCTATGATTTCGGAAATAGAACCCAAGAATGTGTTTGATGCTTTAAATGATTCTTCTTGGATTGATGCTATGCATGATGAACTTAATCAATTTACAAGAAATGATGTTTGGGATTCAGTACCTCAACCACAAGATAAAACAATAATAGGTACAAAATGGGTGTTTAGAAACAAAATGAATGAAGATGGTAAAGTGGTTAGAAACAAAGCTAGGCTTGTAGCTCAAGGATATAATCAAGAAGAAGGCATAGACTATGATGAAACATTTGCACCCGTAGCACAATTAGAAGCTATACGATGACTACTTGCTATTGCTTGCATAAAGAATTTTAAACTTTACCAAATGGACGTAAAAAGTGCATTCTTAAATGGTTTTATACAAGAAGAAGTCTATGTAAAACAACCACCTGGCTTTGAGGATATGATATATCCTAATCATGTATACAAGTTAAAGAAAGCGCTATATGGCTTAAAACAAGCTCCTAGAGCTTGGTACGATCGTTTTGCCACTTTCCTCTTAGAAAATGGATTTAAAAGAGGAACCATCGACAATATACTATTCTTAAAACAAGAAAAATCAGATTTACTTATTCTTCAAATTTATGTTGATGATATTATCTTTGGATCTACTTGTGATAAATTAGTTGAAGAATTTGAAAACTGTATAAAATCTGAATTTGAAATGTCGATGGTAGGTGAACTAAATTATTTTCTTGGCTTGCAAATTAAACAAATTAATAAAGGAATACACATAAGTCAAGCAAAATATGTGAATGACATGATTAAGAAGTTTAGTTTTGAGAATTTAAAGCCATCTACCACTCCCATAAGTACATCAACTAAGCTCGATAAAGATGAAAATGGAAAAGACTTTGATAAAGGATTGTATAGATCTATAATTGGCTCTTTGATTTATCTTACTGCAAGTAGACCTGATATCATGTTTAGTGTATGTATGTGCGCTCGTTTTCAAAGTAACCCGAAAGTCTCACATTATAATGCTGTGAAACGAATATTTCGGTACATTAAGCACACTCCCACATTAGGTATTTGGTATTATAAAAACTCTGAATTCAATCTACATGCTTATACTGATGCTGATTATGGAGGATGTAAGATAGACAGAAAAAGTACAAGTGGTACATGTCAATTTATTGGAAACTCATTGGTATCATGGTGTTCAAAGAAACAAGCTAGTGTAGCATTATCAACTACTGAGGCAGAATACATGGCGTTAAGTCCTTGTTGCACACAGTTATTATGGCTAAAAAACAAATTTCAGACTTTAGGATAACTGTAAATAAAATCCCCATATATTGTGACAGTACAAGTGCTATCAACTCATCTAAGAACTCTGTTTTACACTCTAAGGCAAAACACATAGATGTAAGATATCATTTTCTTCGTGATCATGTAAGTAATGGTAATATTATTATAGATCACGTTCGTACTGAAGAACAAATAGCTGATATCTTTACAAAAGCCCTTAATCAAGAAACGTATGAAAATTTACGATCTAAATTAGGCATGATTTCCATTGATATGCTATAAAATGTTGTTTTGCTCCAAATGTATCTTTTGATGTGATTTACAAAATCAAGGGGGAGAAAAATGCATGATTTCAGGGGGAGAAAAAGCATGATTTTAAGGTCAAAGAGAGAGTGAGAATTTGCTAATTCAAATGTATGATATAAAGGGAGAGATTGATTTAAGGGGGAAAAAGCATGATTTTAAGGTCAAAGAGAGAGTGAGAATTTGCTAATTCAAATGTATGATATAAAGGGAGAGATTGATTTAAGGGGGAGTATTTGAAATTAGATTTTGAAATACATCTTATGAATGCGTAAGTGTGATTATATCTAAATCATGACTAAAGGTTATTTTGCAAATCATCAAAAGGGGGAGATTGTTGAGAAATCATGGTTTGAATGATTTACAAGTGCATGATTTATATGATTTCATGATGTTATGAGATTTCAGAATGCGTATGTCTTATATGTCTGTATCTATCACTGTTGTACTAACGAGCCATGAAGCGTTAAGGCTTAAATCATATGGCACACATTGATGATATTCTCAGGTGATATACACGGCATATATACATCTCTTGGATATGGCATATATATATCTTTGACATACTCGGCATATATATTTTATGGATACACACATCATATAATTCTTGGAGTCACACGGCATATATACATTTCATGGATATACATTCGACATATATTTCTATCTCCGAGACGACAAGCTATATCTTTCTATCTCGACACTTTGTCAATATGCCATCAACACATGTCAACGACAATAGAGTCATATATACATCATATACACATCCATGATACTCTCAATACATATATTTCATGTCATCAAACTTCCAAAATTACATCGACATGACAAAAGTGCATAAACCGAAATGTATCATATTATATGACTACCGAGTCATCTCCGACACATCATATACTTATCATACAAAGATGGCCAGCCAATATAAATTTCCAATACTCAAAAATTTCGTGCACTACATGGAGAGATCAATACCAAAGTCACAAAACAAATACATATATCAATTCTCCATCATCTTCCTTATTTCTCTGAAAATCAAATTCAAAATTGATATACCCCTTGGCCGAACATCTTATACACATTGGAGCTGAGATTATACATATTTATATGTATATTGCATGTTACATTACACATTTTATATGTTGAAGAGGTTTGAGACAAAACGGAGAAAAACCGAGAAATCGACGGAAGTTGAAATTTGAAGTTACTACATCATCGTACATGGAACGTTTATTTGCTACATGATGCCACATGAATTTATACATGTATTATACATGAATTACACAGCCAAAGACATATCTTGAAAGGTTCTAGAAGGCAAGGTAAAATGGTAAAAGAAATTTACCATGTTCATGAAGAATTCTACATTGTTACCATGCAAAATTCAGATTTGAATTCAGCACATTGGCTGACCAGATGGGGCAGCTGGGACAGCATGTTGGGAGCCTTGGAGGAGTTCATATTATAATATAATTGATGAAGAAAGACCAAGCAATGATGGAAGACAAAGATACACAAATTAAGGAGTCAAAGACAAGACCAAACAAATCTAAAAATTCTGTTTTTGAATCTGAAATTTCAGATTGGTGGCTGAAGTTTTGGGGGGAATTAATGACCTAAAGCATTCAAATTTATTCAAAGGCATTACAAGACAATTCAAATCAGATTTGGGAGGGTCCTCTAAACCCTCTTAGGCGCCCCAACCATCTATAAAAGGCCAAGAGATGATCAACACAAAATAAGAACAACAAGTGCAAAATTCTGTTTAGTGTTTGCAAGACTTCACTTCATTTTCCATATTCATCTCTTGTATATAGCCAAAGCCTATCATTCTTACATGTCATATTCAGAATAGGCTTCATACACATCACCCAAACAAGATTCATTGGTGTACAAGGTTGATCAAGGTGTGATCAAACCTTCATTCGGTGAGGTGGTGCTGATTGATGATCATTCGGTGTTGTTCTTTGTGTAGAACATTGTGAACGGGTTTGGATTGAACGAGTTGGTGTATAACTCTATCCACCCTAGTTCTAATGTGACTTTGGTGACTAGTGAAAACCAAGGAAGGTTTTCTTGAAGACTAGAGTAGGTCACATTGGCCGAACTAGTATAAAATTCTTGGTGTTCTTACTTTCAACATTTTTACTCTCATTTTCTGTTTCTGCATCATCTTTATGGTCTCGGTAAAAATAGCAAATCATTTTCAAAAATCATAAAAATTTCCACAAACATATCCTTGTGTCTTAGGGTTCATTTCCCACTGGTTTTATTGAATTTGGATAAGTATAAGTCATTCAAACGTTCATAGTTCTGAGACTAGTGCAAATCTGTTTTTCAGATTGGCAGAGGTTGAGAACATCAACTTGGTTGACATACTTCCCAAAGAAATTTTTCAAAAATGTTTTAAATAAGTATAATACACATCCTAAGGGTCATCTCATAAAAGTTTCAGGTCATTTGGAGCTGTCATCAAACAGGAATAAATTTTTTATTCTAAGGTACAGTTTCTGTCCAAACTGACACAGTCAGATCACGTGCCACATTTGAGTGACTTAAACATTGAGTTTTAATCTGAAATTTTTATGAAACCTTCATAATACCTGAGAGTACATTTCACAAAATTTCACTATTTTTGGAGGTCTACAACTCAGTCAACCAAGTGTCTAAAAACGGGTCCTGAAAGCAGTCTCTGTTTTCAGAAGTGAGTAATTGGTCCTTAAAAGTTTTATAAACCAATTTTTTTCTGCACTCACTATTCAACCCCTCCTTCTAGTGGTGCTATACAGGTCCAACATCTTGTTCATCATAAATCCTTGTTTTCTCTTTTGATACTTGAAAGCGTGCACGTATCACTATTTGCTTGTTAATAAAATATTTGAAACATCATGCTATACATATGAAATAAGAATACGCCAAATCATAACGTCACTGCTGGAGTGTGTTAGGTATTCTCAACTTATAAATTCTCGATCCAAACATTATATCTTATGGGATTCCCCATTCCGCCTCTCAAATGGACATTGTTTTAGATCTCTCCAAAACAGTCCCATAACGCTTCATCATCTTACAACATTTCTATGAATTCCTCCTTAAGAAATACCAACATACAGGTTAACTAAGAAAATTACCTGACTTCCGAACAACACACCACTTGTCAATTGCTTATCCGAAGCTGGTTAAATAAATCAATGATTTTAGACAGAGGGTACTTATTCCTTATGGTGATCCTGTTGAGCTCTTTATGATCTACGCAAAGACGCATGCCTCCATCCTTCTTCTTTATGAATAACATGGAAGCACCCCAGGGCGAAACGTTGGGCGGATAAGTTTCTTCCTTAAAAGCTCACGCAATTGTTTCTTGAGTTTTCTTTCAGTTCAGCAGGAGCCCTTCGGTGAGATGTCTTCATAGACTTAGTGAATTCTTAATCATCATCCTAAGGTGGCCCGATCTCATAAAACATCATGACCTATTTTTTATAGCTTGCCTAACATGGCGCTTGCATATCATGATGTCATAATGTATTCAAATTTGGCTATAGCACTCTTGATAAGAATAATAGCACACGATATGACGATCGATCCCCATATAGTACATGTACAACAAAACATGTACATGTGCTAACGGTGATGCATCATGACGGAGACCCCGAGTTCCAAACACGGTGTTATACTCGGTCATACTACCACTAATAACCTCACTTACTCACTTATGGTCTACTCATCATAACTTAACGAAAAATATCATAATCACTTATACTTGGTTAATAGGGAGTAGAACATAGGTACTTCACATTTAACTTGTGCAATTAGGCGTACCTTGGTTGTTCCTTTGTTAGCCTTATGCGGATACGGCTCCCACCTCCTACTTCGTTTCTTAATACACTCGTTAAGTCGTTTATTTCATCCTTCTGTTTTCTTACTATCGTGTTCTGCTCTGTAGCAGTCCTCCAATAATTCGTTAAAAGTTCTTGAATACGCCTTAATTAGCCGAATCTTGATCTGAAGGTCTAACCCGCGCACAAATCTGATCACTTTATACTTTTCATCCTCCAAGATCAAAGGAACATACCGACCCAAAGTAGTAAACCGAAAAGCGTACTCTGAGACGGTGATGTCGGGCCCTGGTCCTAATGAGTCAAATTCCTCAACCCTCCTCGTGATTAAGTCCTGAGAGAGGAAGAACTCACAAAACTATTCTAGAAACTCTGCCTTTATCCTATCAGGCACCTGTATCAGCATGAAGTTACCTTCAACTTTATTTAATCATTTTTCTGCCATCTCTGAACTAGATTCCCCGCCAAACCTCGGAATACATGCTCTTACTAACTGTCGATAGTAAAGCCTACTGCTTCATGGAGGTGACAGTGATAATGTCTGTTTATCGGGCCACGATGCCATCCACACTACGGAGAGTTGGAATTTTATCCAAGGCTGAAATATCCAAATAAGGGACAAAAAAATAAATTCATAACTCGGAAAAACTTAAATGAATATTCAAGAAGATGATACTCGGGTCAAACTCTGGGGTCCTTAAAATTTTGTTGGCTAGGGTTTTGCCATTAGATCAAGGCCCTAATCCTAGCCTAAGGTCACTGCTCTTCTAAGATCATGACTTACGTCTAAGATCAAAATTAGATTTCTAAGATCATAACTTAATTCTATATTATGCCCGAATCTAGAGCCTCGGCTCTGATACCACCTGTAGCGCCCTGCACCTCGGCCTAGCCGGACACGGTGCGCTCACTGTACTTCACTACGGAGAGTACCAGGCATCAATGCATAACACATCACAGTCCATCACAAAGTTGATGGACTTTCATGCCTTCATTTTAACAGGTACACAAAACTTAGGCAGAATAAAAACTTTTAAACATACATTCCGAATATCTGACCTAGAGTTTGCAACCACGTCCAAAACATAAAGTAAAGTCCGGAATCAAGGTCCCCAACATAAATCTGTCAAAACATAAATCCATCATGAGAGAATCCCTAAGCTGTCATCCACTCGCATGCTCACAGATGTGGAACCCTAGGCTCGTCATCAATCCACGCTACCCCATTTCCTGTAGACTCTGGGAGGAAAATAAGGGGGTGAGTGACAAAGTCACCAGCAAGTAAACCATAAATAATCATGAATTAAATGGAAAGTATACACAAGAACCAAATCCACAAAATTTGGACCTCTTTCCATCATACCTGTCTTTCAAATCAAAAGCCACAAAGATAATAAAATCATAACTTATGTAACAGCAGTAATAACACCGTAACTTAGGTATCATAAGATAATGAGATCATAACCTAAGTAACAGTACATATAGCATTCGACTAGCACTTCATCCCCTTCAGTCAATAGCCGCCAAGGCAATAAAATCATAAATTAGTCATGAAGGAAATAAGATCATAGCTTAAGGAAAATAGACTCAGCATCATGCTCCTGACCATATGCAATGCGTATGATTATGCAATGTAGTGCAAAATGATGCCATGAAAATCTTTTTCTTTCATTCTTTCTTTCAAATCATACTCGTCATTAAACAAGGAGTAGATAGTGTTCAAATCTATTATATCCGGATCAGAGGCTGTCATATCATTCCCTTCGGATCTATTCTTTCCGGATCCGAAAACGGTCATACAATCAATCATCGTCATCAGGTCTATTCTCTCCGGGCCTGTACGGTTATAATCGTCATTATCAGGTCTATTCTCTCAAGGCCTGAACGGTCATTATTAGGTCTATTCTCTCCGGACCTAAACGGTCATAAATCATCATAATCAGGTCTATTCTCTCCGGGCCTGAACGGTCATGATCATCATCAGATCAATTAACACAGGATCTGGAGCGGGTTGTGCTGGTAGAAATAAATGGTACCATAGGAACCTTTCTTTCAAAAACTGAAAACTTCTTTTCAAAAGATCTTTCTCATCATTCTTTGGCATGAAAATCAGTCTCATAAATTGTATGAACATGGATAATGCAATGCATGATATGCAACATGCAACTCGTGAACAATTACATCATTACAAGCCTACGGGGACTTGTATTTTAAGCTGGAAAACTGTCCAGCAATAACGTTCTGTCCATACAGCCTCATGTTAATCAATTCAGGCTTATTTTCATAAACTCATGCCACACATATGCATAATGGAGTCTTAGACACATGCCATAAAAATTTTGTAACATTTCGAAATGTCTAAAGTCATCAAATTACCATCGAAAGGTACCGCTGAAATCAGCAGGGCAGTACCCGCCTTACCTCAGTTTCTTGGATCATAAAACGTTATTCAATTTGGGTCATCACCTGGAAAATATAGCAAACATACCAAGGAACAATATTCATGTGGCAAACATCACATTCAAGCCTAAATGAGCATATTCAAAGCCTTACAAATTATGTAATTAAACTGTCCTGTTTTCCAGATTTGTACCACTAACTTCAACTTAGTTGTTAAGTATCGAAATGGTGGTTTTATGCTGGTTCCTTTACATGAACATGTACATCTATGCATTAGGTAATTACCATAAAAATTCCAAGGCAATCTAATAAGTTTAGTGGAGTCATCAAATTATTCTTCTAAGTCCAGGTACATGCCTAATCTGGAACGACCAGTTTTTACCAAAAATTTCATTGTGACAAAACCACAGGTCCTTTTACCAAAATTACAACTCAACAATTTACTGCACACATCAAGCTATCATCATATCAAAAATTAGCTCATTTGCGTATTCCTAAGGTTTGTTTTCGAGCCAAACAACTTGCTACTCAAAACTATCCAGTTCCAGAAATTCTTGTATGACCAGTTCTCATATAAAATATATTGAGGTCAAACCACAATTCCTTTTACCAAAATTCCAACTCTCGAATTCACTACACATATCAAACTAACATCATACCAAGAATTAGCTCATTTGCACACTCCTAAGGTTCGTTTCACGAAAACCCATTTACGACACCAAACTATCCAGTTCCAGTAGTTTCTGTTTGATCAGTTCTTACTAAAAATTATATTCAGGTCAAACCACAAATGCCTTTTTCTGAAATTCCAACTCACAAACTTAATACACATATAAGGCTATCATCATACCGAACTTCAGCCAAATTGAACGTTCATAAGGTTCATTTTCAGGTCATATAACACGCCACAAAAAACTGTTGTTCACAAGACATATCTTTTACCTCACAAGACATTTTCTTTCACAAGAAATGTTGTTCAACCCTACCTCCTCCTTCAACCGTCCCCCTTACATGGTAAGAAAGAGAAATTTTACCACATTTATCTTAGACATGCAACATATTCATATTCAAAGGAGGCAAAGAACTCATCTTTGGGGGAATTTCACACATGCAAGTCACCTTTCTTAAGGAACACTAAGCTTTCATGCTTCAAGCTTAATACTTTCTAACTAGGATTAAATCTTAATAATAGCTAGACATTCACGAATATGCTTTCACACATAAGTCAAGAGCATTTATAATGTACTTGCCTCTTTGGATCTTATAACTTCCTTTTAGCTTGAGCCTTGTCTGAAA
>AP025055.1:6970294-7386514 GCA_036186865.1 Eustoma russellianum | reverse complement strand
AGTAATATAACTTAATAAAATGTACTCGGAAGATCTAACATTCCATTACGCCACTTCATCATAGTTCAAAGTACAATACGGTTGGGGTACAACATATTTAACAATTTTATACCAATTGAATTGTTTTGAAAACTTCACCAATTACCAATTGTTTCATCAATTCTATACCAATTATTTACAAATTCTCAAATCTCATGTTTTCATATGTGTTCATGTGCTCCCCCTCAACTTATACTCCGGTTATGCCCCGCACCCTCCGTAGAGTAATTTAAGGATATAAGAAATTAAATGGGATTGATGATCATTAATAGTAATGAATAATGACATTAAGTAATAGAATTATTGGAATTAATTGAAGGGATTAAATTTAGAATAATTAGTATTTAATGTTGAATGAATAATTAGAATTAATCCTTTAAGATAAATGAATAATAGAAGATAATTTAGAAACTCCAAATTCCATCCCTTCCCATATCAAACACTGACAAACGTCAGTTTCTCTCCCTTATTAGAAAGAAACTGACATTTCCCCTCTCCTCTCCTGATAGGCGATTCCTCTCATCTCCAACCCTAGGTGAAGGTTCTTCGAGATCCTCAATCCAATCTTCGTCCGTTCTTCATTTCTCCTTAGAGTAATCAAAGGCAAGTAATCTACTTATAAGTTCTTACATTTTGTGAAAGAGAAAAGGCCTATTTTTGATATCAAATTGGATCACCATGCAGTAGTTTCTTTCTATGAATCTATATGTGGCTTATGTGCTTTGGTTGGAGATTTGGCCACTATATGTTGAAATATTGTTTGTTGTTTCGTTGGTATGTGGAGATCATGTAAATCCCAATCTCGTGAACCCTATTTGTTATTGTTGCGGTTGAAGGGAAGAGAGAGGGAAAAGGTGAGAGTTTTGGGGTTTCGTTGATGAACGCTGTGAGTTTTAGGATTGAATTTGTGATGTGCATGGGAAGGATCTCGTTTTGGTGAAATAAGAATGGATTGATAGGGATGTATAGGCTTGGAATGGTTGGAGGAATGTTGGAAAACGTTTGGATTGAGATCTGCAGTTTCTGCAGAAAATCGCAGAGGAAATTCTGGAGAAACGCTGACATCGATCGATCGATGTCAGAGTTTGAAGTACATCGATCGATCCATATATAGAGAGGGAGAGGGAGAGATCGATGTGTCTCAGTCAGACTTCGATCGATCGATGTTTAAGGAGCTGAGAGATCGATGTGTCTCAGTCAGACTTCGATCGATCGAAGTGGAAGGGGTTGAGAAATCGATGTTCTCTGATGGACATTGATCGATCGATGTGAGGGTATGAAGTCACATCGATCGATCGATGTGAGGGTATGATGTCCATCAGTTTTGGTGGAAAATGAGAAAGAAAGAGGGAAGCTAGGTGACCCTTTGGGTGACCTTAGGGACTTCTTCGGACCTGATTGAGGGTAGTTAAGTCTGGGGAACATGACTTAAGATGGTGAATCAAATGTGGAGATTCTCGCAAGGTACTCGAGTCGAACCTTAACGTAAATGACCTAAGGGGTTAGGAATGAACGTATGAGGTCTTACAGAGTTCAATGGAGGAATGTGAGGGTTCTCACATTAGTCTTTGAGTTTTAGAATCAATGTTAGGTGTTGATGACCTAGCTTGAAGCATAAGCTCGAATGTGTAAGTGTGGGGAATCTTGTGTGATTGATTGATATTGAATGTGACTTGAATTGTGTGAACGAAGAATGTGATTGAAATGAGAAGTCTTGCATCATGGCACTTGCATCTGTAATGTTTTGAAAGAGCTGTGCTCTGGCACAGGGCATAAAGTTTGCGAAATTGACTGTAACGTTACACGGGATGGAAATATAAGCCGTGGTGCGTTGCAGGGTATAAATTGACTGTGATGTTACACGGGATGGAAATATAAGCCGTGGTGCATTACAGGGTATAAAGTTGGCTGTAACGTTACACGGGATGGAAATGTAAGCCGTGGTGCGTTACAGGGTATAAAGTTGACTGTAATGTTACACGGGATGGAAATATAAGCCGTGGTGCATTACAGGGTATAAAGTTATGTGACCGGACATTGTGACATGCATTGCACTGTTTTGAAAAGAAATTGTCCATGCATTTATGATGGTGTAGTGTAGTTCATATTTTGGCATGCATCACGTGAGTCAGTATGGTACGACTGCTAGTGACTTGATTCTTAGTTATTGTTGAATGTTGTGAATTGCTGCTCTTACGTTCTTGTACTTTTAAACCTATACGCTTGAAAGTATACAAGACATGTGCCCCATTATCCCTTGAATTATATACTACTCATGTCTTGCCATGTGTTGATCCCGTTGTCTTATAAGCGGGTTACTTGCTAGCGTTTTTCGCTAAGGGTACTACCTTGTGATGCAGGAGAGCCTAAGTACGATATGATCTTCATTGAGGATGACGGCGAGTGGGCAGAATGGGATGCCTAGAGCGTGTTGGGGGATTGTTTTAGACTGATTCTTGTTAAATCTGTTTTTGATTTCATTTGAGGATTTAGATGGCTGCGTCCATAACCAGTTATTGATATTCACTTTATCTTATGATGTACCGCATTGATGGTTTACAGTTATGAGATACGTGTTTCCGCACTTATTTCTCTGACGTCATTGAGGATGTGTATTCGAGAGATGAGACGTCTTGTAGTCTTCTCAGTAAGCTACAACGGGTGCACCGGTTCGGATTCCGCTGTCCGGGTCGGGGCGCTCAGGTGGTATCAGAGCCTAGGCTTCAGATCTACCTCGGAGACCTAGGTATATCATGTAGAGTCTTAAGTTATGATTTGACCCTAAGTTGATCTTTAGGTCTAGGTATGTGATCCTAGATGTAAGTTTGATTGGGATGGGTGTGTGCGAGCGCGATAAAATTTAATCAATAAGTGTTGTATTATTCTAGTATACGAATTCCGCCTTGTACAACGCATATGGGCCTTCAGTATTTACTTTGAATTGCTGAATGCTAATAAGCATTGATTTTGCAGAAAATGCCTCCCCGAAGAGATAACCAAGGCAACGGTGGCAATGGGAACGAGAACCCTCCACCACCACCCGTGTTAGTACCACAAGCATTGATAGACGCTATCACAGTGATAGCACAAGGAGTTGCCCAGCAGCAACAACAACCTCCTCCTCCCCGCCCCTCAGCAAGGTATTAGGTACTATATAGGGGAGATGCGGAAGATGCATGCCCCCAACTTTGAAGGGACCACTGACAGAGGTGGCTGGGTTCTGGCTAGACGAGGTGGAAAAGTGCTTTAGACTGGTGCAAGTGCCAGAAGAACTGAAGGTGGATGTGGCCACCCCGTTGTTGATTGGCAGAGCCAATCCATGGTGGAACGGTATTCTGCCAAAGATGACTCCTCCTATTCAGTGGAGACAGTTCGTTCAGGCCTACAAAGACTACTATGTGCCTGAAACTGCCATTTTGGAGAAGATGAGGCAGTTTGACAAATTTGAACAGGGGAGGATGTCCGTCTCGGATTATGCGGATAGATTCCAGCCTTGGGAAAATTCACACCCATGGTGTTGGAAAACAACAGAATGAAAATGCTGAAGTTTGAGGAAGGTCTGAACCCCGCATACGGACGGCTATAGGGGTCTAGTTTAAAACTTTTGAAGAAATGTTGGATGCATGTTACCGCGAGAGTGACATGCGCAGGTCACAGCCTGAGAGGCTCGTGACGAGTCGAGCAAGAGGCCAAGGGAAGAAAAAGTGGTGGTAGACCCGGACGTTGGGTCAAGATTCCTAGAAAGGGCAGGCAGGGCCAGCTCAGAGGGCACCACAACAGAATCAGCCCGATCGTCAAGCACCAGCAGTATGCCCACACTGCCAGAAGAGACATGTGGGTGAATGTTGGAAGAAATCAGGAGCATGCTTCAAGTGTGGGAAGACGGGCCATAGGATCAAGATTGCCCGAGTGGAACCCAAAGCCTCAAGTAGAAGCAGGGCCGGCTCAGCAGCAGAGAGGCAGGCCCAAACGAGAGTCCACGCGATGACGGACGCTGAAGTCCAGGAGGACACGACGTTGTGACAGGTACGACTAAGTTAAATATTTGCTTAAGTTGAATTTTAGTTGTTTAAGTTGGAGATTAATGTGTTTTATGTGAAAACCTTTATGTGCTACACTCTGTGTTTAGGGTGATTCTAGTTAACAAAGTACCTGCGAACGTATTGTTTGATAGCGGAGCAAGCCACTCCTTCATTTCTAAGCGATTGCCAAAGGACTCGACTGTCTACCCGAATGGCTTGAAACCCCCTTCAGGGTGCAGGCAGCAGGCGAACAAGTGCTGGTTTCCCACCACCAGTACAAAGATTGTGAGTTGGAATTGGATGGAAAGGTGTTTTCGGTGACTTAGTTCCAATTCCGATGAAGGATTTTGATGTGATATTGGGCATGGATTGGCTGACCAAGAATCATGCCAATATTGACTGTAAACTTAAGCAAGTGACCGTTAAGGACCCTGAGATGAATGAAATAACGGTACAAGGAAACGTCAAGTTAACAAAAGCCCCAAAGAAGATATACTTGACGGCGATTAAGGCTTTTAAGCTTTACAAAAAGGAGCAGAGGGATTTATGGTGTATGCAGTAGATGCTAAGCAAGAAGTTCCCTCATAGATCAGATCCGTGATCAATGAATTCAAGGACGTATTTCCGGATGATTTACCGGGAGTTCCGCCATCAAGAGAAGTGGAGTTTGAATTAACTTGATTCCCGGAGCCGAGCCTATATCTAAGGCACCTTACAGAATGGCTCCAGCTGAACTTAAGGAGCTTAAAGGACAACTTCAAGAGTTGTTAGACAAGAAGTTAATTCGCCCCAGTGTATCGCCTTGGGGAGCTCCAGTATATTTGTAAAGAAGAAAGATGGCAGTATGAGGTTGTGTATTGATTACCGAGAATTGAATAAGATCACCATCAAGAACAATATCCTCTGCCAAGGATTGAGGATTTATTTGATCAACTAAAGGGAGCCCGATGTTTTCAAAGATTGATCTTCGTCAGGGGTATCATCAGTACTTGTGAAAGCAGAGACGTACCTAAGACCGCTTTTCGGACTCGATACGGGCATTATGAATTTTTGGTGATGCCTTTTGGATTAACTAATGCCCCAGGCCTTCATGGACTTGATGAACACCGTATTTCGAGAGCAGTTGGACCAATTCGTGGTGGTGTTCATCGATGACATTCTAGTTACTCCCCGACGAGCAAGCTCATGCTGAACACTTAAGAGTGGTGTTGCAAATTTGAGGCAACAAAAGCTTTATGCCAAATTCAGCAAGTGTGAATTCTGGCTAAGAAGTGTAGCCTTTCTCGGTCACGTGATTTCGGAGATGGGATTTCTGTGGATCCTAAGAAGATAGAAGCCATCACGGAATGGCCAAGACCACAAACGTGACGAAGTAGAAGCTTCCTAGGCTTGGCAGGCTACTATAGGAAGTTTGTCGAGGGATTCTCCACCATAGCAGTTCCATTGAGTCGACTTACACAAGAAAACTAAGTTCGTGGACTGCTGAATGCGAACAGAGCTTTACTGAGCTCAAGAAGAGATTGACCACAGCCCCGGTGTTGGCACAACCCTCCGGCACCGACGGTTTTGTAATCTATAGTGACGCGTCCAAGAAAGGACTAGGTATGTACATCATTACAATCAATGCATTGTATATACATACGCTAGTCTTGACCTGATAAAGTGCCGTATTCACTGATCATAAGAGTTTGAAGTACCTATTCTCGCAGAAAGAGTTAAATATGCGACAGAGAAGATGGTTGAATTTACTTAAGGATTATGACTTAACCATCAACCATCATCTGGGTAAAGCAAATAGAGTGGCAGACGCGTTGAGCAAAAAGTCTAGTCACACTAGACAGTCCCCGTTGGAAAGAGAGATCGAGGAGCTCGGTCTCGAAGTGGTGGATTCAGTAGCAAATGTTCTTACAGCTTTGTCTATCAGCCCAGACTTGGTAGACAGAATCAAAGAAGCGCAGTATATGACCCAACACTGAGAGAAATCCGTGACAAATGTCTACGGAACCTGTAAAGGATTTCCAGTTGCGAGGAGATGGAAGTTTATGGTTTCAAAATCGGTTATGCGTGCCAGGTAAAGATGAACTCCGAAGTGAATTGCTCCAAGAAGCGCATAGCTCGAGAATGTCTATCCACCCCGGGAGCACTAAAATGTACAAGGATCTCAGAAGGAATTATTGGTGGATTGGGATGAAAAGAGCTATAGCGGAGTATGTTGAAAGGTGTTTGGTATGCAAACAAGTCAAAGCTGAACATCAACGACCTGGTGGTTTGATGATGCCTAAACACCCATTTATTTCCTATTATAGACTTATTTTTGAGTTTAGGTACTAAGTTCCACACGTTGTTCCTAGTGAATTGGATTAATTCCTCATAGATGGCATCTATCCAAGAAATATCACCTAAGGCTTCTTTAACATTCTTAGGTTCTAAGTGTGAGATTAAGCTATGTCCTTCAGCTTGACTTATGTTTCTACGTGTTCTAACCCAAACACTTGGATCTCCAATGATTAATTCTTTAGGGTGTTAATGTTTGTCTTTATAAGCCACCGATTCCTAGGTTGACTAGGTTCACCCTCATCTTTATCAAATGTTTCATTAGTGTGAACATCATCGTATACAATTGGATCATCTTGCAAGTTAGTTGTATTATCTTCCAATTGCAAAATCTCTTCATTCATTTCATCTAAGGTTTCATGCAAGTCTTGTTCAGGGGGACTTGGTTCTAGATGATCACATACCATCTCAAGTAATACATCATCATCATCAAATATATTTTCAACATTATTTTCATGTTTATGTTGAGTTTTATCACTAACTTCAAAACATGCATTTTCATTGAATTTCACATGTAGGGATTCAATTATCTATCTAGATGCAGATTATAATACCTATATGCTCTTGAATTAGTTGAATATCCAACAAATATGCATTCAATACACTTTTGTTTAAAACTTGTCTAGATTATCCTTAGTGTTCAACATAAAACACTTACAGCCAAAAACTCTAAGATAATCTACATTAGGTTTTTAACAATTCATAAGGTGTTTATTTAACTTCTTTCTAATTGAAAGTCTATTTATAATATAACAAGCACAACTTACAGCTTCGGCCCATAAATATCTTGGTACTTTATTTTCACATAACATTATTTTAGCAACCTCTTGAATTCTTCTATTTTTACTTTCAACAACTCCATTTAGTTGTGGTGTTCTAGGTGGTGAGAATTCATGTTTAATTCCATGTAATTCGCAAAAGTTTACTATTTTTTTAAAATTCTCCACCTCCATCACTCCTAATTCTTTTAACGTTTTCTTGATAAAGATTTTCGAGTTGCTTGATAAGACTTCGATTGCCAATGGAGCATCGTCTTTGTGTGTTAAGAACAATGTCCATGTGTATTATGAGTGATCATCTATTATGACACACACATAGTAGTGTCCATCTAGACTTCTTGTCCTACTTGGACCAAATAAGTCTAAGTGAAGCAATTCTAGTACATGACTATACTCACTTCATGTTTTGTTTTTATGTTTCTTTAATATGTTTTCCTTTAATACAAGTTTCAACATTGAAAATTATCTAAGTCTAACTTAGGCAAGCCTCTAATTAAGTTCTTCTTGGATAACTTTTCAATAGTTGAAATTCCTATATGGCCTAGTCGTCTATGCCATAAATTTACATCTAAGTCATGTGATATTAAACACTTCACCTTAGCATCTATCATGTAATTTAGTGATATTGTGTAGATGTTACCATCCCTATTTCCTTTAATACAATTTCTCCTTTTTATTTGTTATATCACAAGAATCATGGAGAAAAGAAACATAATAACCGGAATCTATAAGTTGCGAAATGCATAATGAATTATAAGCAGATTTCTTACTAACAACACATTTCGTATTTGAAATATGTTAGGGTCCCCGATTGTTCCTTTTCCAACAACGTTTCCTTTGTTGCTGTCACCGAATGTCACCTTTCTTCCATTCTCAATATGTTCCAACTCGGTGAATAGTTTGGTGTTTTCTGTCATATGCCTTGAACATCCACTGTCTAAAACCATTTGGTTTTTAACTTCTTTGACTTTACCTCTTCTTGCATTCCTTGCGATTTTCCTACAATAGAGACAATGTTTTAGGTACCCTTACTTTGGTCCTTGAATGTTAGAGGCACCACCCTTATTTATATACCCTTGGGTATCCAAACGGATGTACCTTCTGGGCGCATATTTGACATTATTATAAGTTGAATAATATAAGGATTTTCATGCACTTCTCCATTCCATTTAAAAGATGATGCATGGTTATACATGTTATATCGTGGTTTATAATTATTATAAAGTGGACGATTTTGATAGTGTGTATAAGGCATATGATTTTGTTTCTTATATGGTGCTATGTATGTGTGTTCATATGCATTTCTATAAGTCTTATATGAATGTTGCCTATAATTATGTCTATATCGATAATAATCAGTTGGTTGTGGTTTATTTTGATTAGACACATTTGTATACGTATATGCATACTTTCTAGGTTGTCTAGATGCGAAGTTTTGCCTGGTTGCATGTTTATATGTGTGTGCTTTTATGGGTGCATGTTGCATTTTTGCCTTTGAAATGCACAAGAAAGAGTAGAAGAAGGTTGTAGCAAGCAAAGTTGATATTGTTGTATTCTAGATGATACAAAGTTACTCTTTTTGCCTAACTTGTCATTTTCTTCTATATACACTAAGCAATTCTTATCATTTCCATATTTTTGTGACTATATAAGTGTGTCAAGTATGTTCGTGCCAGATTTAAATTGTTCTAAATTTTTCTAAGTTTAGTTTAGAAGAATTAAGTTGAACTAACTCATTTTCACAAATTTCTAACTTAGATTTCAACATATTATTTTCAGTTGGTAATGCATGTTCATTTTTCCTATATGATTCAATCCTAATCTCTAAAGAATCAAGAGTGTTATTGACTCTTGTTTAAAAGATCCTAATTGATCGGAAAATTCCAAGTTGGACGTCTTCAACTTGTCATTTTCTTCAATTAGTTTCTTCTTTTCTTTAGACAGCCTTTTGCAGTGAGCATGAATCCTTAGAAAATCTTCATACATTTCATCAACGACATTTCATTATCAGAATCTTCATCAGATGAAGAACTTGCCTCGTTAGATACGAAGCAGACTTGAGCTTGGACGAGTCGCTCCACGTGCTTGCCTTCATTGCTCGTTTGCCTCTTCTTTACTTGGACTCCGTTGTCTTAGTCTTTTGCCCTTATCCTTAGCTTGTTTGTTATTATTGTTATTTTTATTTGTTGGGCAATCATATGAGATAGCATTTGTACTATTTAACTCTTTATTATACCACTTGTTATCAAAGTTTTTCTTAGGTTGAGAAGAAGTAGAAGAAGATTTTTTTTCATTTCTATTTGGTTGTTTGAAAAACTTTCTAAGTTTTCAAGCTATTAATATTACATCATCACCTAATTTATTATTACTATTACTATCATCATTATTTGTATGTGACTCAGTTGATTTGAAAGCAATAGACTTATCGAATAATTTAGATAATTCGGAATTTCGTTGGTTAAAGTTTACCTCGTAAACTCTAAGTGAACCGATCAATTCATCCATTTTAGCGATTGATTTTGTTTCTTCAATTGCAGTGACTTTAGGATCCCATTCAGTAGGAAGGCTTTGCAGCACCTTTTGAACTTTCTCGTTGTTGGTAAATGATTTTCCTAAAGCTTCAAGGGCATTGAAAATGTTTGTAATCCTTAAATCCATAAATGTTATGGATTCGTTCGGCAACATTTTGAAAGATTCAAGCTTAAACATAAGCATGTTTATCTTTGAATCTTTTACACTGCTAGTACCTTCATGCTTTAATTCTAATGATTTCCACTGTTGTGTGCACTTGTGCAATTTGACACATATCCTGCTTCAGAAGTCGTTAGTCCGTTTAACAGTAATTGCATAGCCGTAGCATTCATGGACATTTTCTTTTTATCTTCGGAAGACCATTCACTTTTATATTTTTCCACTTGTTGTTTGACTCCACTAACTTGAACAATTTTCATTAGAATGTACGGCCCATCTTCAACTATAGACCATAAATCGATGTCTATAGCCATTAAGAATAGCCTCATCCTAAGTTTCCAATGAACAAAATTATTTCCATCGAAAAGAGGAGGACGTTGTGCAGACATACCTTCCAACTCACCTTTGTGAGAAACAATGGCCATTGTATGTACCTTAGACTTGAGATTAGTAGGCTACTATGTATTGTTGTTTCTTGGCCTTGTCTTCTTCATATGATGTTGAATCTTGCTTCTAGAGTGGTGTTGGTCTGGCTCTAATACCAATTTTTGGACCATGCACCTACAATAAACACCACTCGAGGAGGGGGTGAATAGTGGTTAGTGGAAATTACACTACCACCCTTGATTAAAATTCCCTTTGAAAACAAAACCGAGACCACTTCAGATTCAGAACCCGTTTTTGAAAATTCAAAAATCCGTGTACACAACACCAAAAGTATGAAATTTTTCAGAACTTAGCTTCAATGTATTTACAAGACTCTGTGCAAAAATCAGATAAAACTAAGATTGTTTGACCCTTTAAACAAATAAAAAGATTCACATGATCATCTGGGACAGAATTGGAAAGAATGGTGTTGAACTTATGAAAGCATGTTTTCTCTTTGAATACTTAACCAAAAAGGTTGATCTTTGTATCAAACCACTCCTTAGGATGTTCTAGTTTATGTTTCCGAAGGCCCTGACCTTAAACGATTCTTGGTTAAACAGAATTTAAGTTTTCCCAAACTGGTTAGATTGACTCCATATTGGAGCAGTTATCTTGCAATGACTCAAAAGACTAACTTTACCTTGCTCACATCAAGTGATTCTTGTTGTAAATGAAAGTTAACAGTTTGAAGTATAAATCCACCCAAAAATCACGAATTTTTGAGAGTGTTTAGCGGTTTTCCAAAACATGAGAAATTGTGTGAAATCTGCAGCGAAAAAGGGGCAGGAAAAAGAAAAAATGTAAACAAGACAAGAACACCAATGTTATCCTGGTTCGGTCAATATGACCTACTCCAGTCCAAGGAACACTTTTCCTTGGATTTCATATGTATGAACCCAATTACAACAAGAACAAGCTTGATCTTTGGGTTACACACCAACCCTATTCAAGGCTTGGATGAACAACCTCTATGCAACTCTTGGTTGCAACACCTCTATCACACTATTGATGTAGCCTTATAGATATGGCTAATCAATATTACAAATGAGACACAAGAAGGCATATGTAGTGTAGCTCAACAACGACAAGAAAGAAACAACTTAGCTACACAAAGACAGAATCAAGAAGAAGAGAACAGCAAGAATGATCTTCAAGTTTGCTTGAAATTTTGTGTTCTTCTTCTTCACCTTTGCCTTTAATTTATAGGGTGAAATGAGTCTTGTAGATAAGAACTCCAATGTATCAATATCTCATCATCAATGATAGTGTCTTCACATTATGGTTGGCCACATAATCACCTTGTACACGCGGCAAAAATGAAACGACATAATCGGTCCACCTTTGTATACATATTGGCCGAATTTTTTGTCTCCAAAAGTGACTTGTAATTTGCTTGAAAAGTAGAGATAATACTAAGTGATAATACCACCAACCAAAATCTCAACTCATTGGCAAGATAATACGCATGTGATGGCTGAAATTTTAAAACAATTCAACCATTTCTTCCATGTATCTGTTAGCTTGTTTCTTTTTGGTTGGTCCACTTGTCACCAAGTCATAAATGAGTACACCATCATTTCCACCTGTACATACATGTTTTTGAGGATGTATATATGTATATCAACTAAGATTTTTGAAGACAAATCAACAAATAATAGTTGACAAGATTATGTCAAAATACAACACCAGAATTCCCACTTTTCTCCTCGTATGTTGAGATCAATTTCACACCATTAACACCTTTAAATTCTCTGAAAAATAATTATTAATATCCTCCAATAAAATATAGAAGAAGATCTTCTAGAAAGAAATAGAATGTGACATCACAACGCGTCACATATCCCTCTAATGTCGATAATATCATCCATTCAGAAGAAATAATAGAAAACCACCAACTAATCTTCAAGTTAATTATAAATCAACTCAAGAATGAAGATAATAATATACTCAATATGTTCCTTGATCAAAATACTAAAACTGCTCTTTGGGTTAAAATGACCAAAATGCCCCTGATGAGTGAAAACTGCAGAAGAAATGACCCGGATGGTCAGAAATAGATGTAATAACACCTTTGTCATGATAAATATGATGAGAATAAGTCCTTGAAATATTTTCATCATGTCATGCTCCTACAAAACTCAAAATAACAATTCTGCCCTTTTTGGTAAGTTGTAGAAACTCCATGGCACATTAGTCACAAGACATGTATAATCATCAAAAACACATAATATCCACATAATGAACATATAGAACTCATGTACAAATGAAAACAACCATTTTATCATATTTTAGAAAAAATATTTCTAAAAACCCTATACATCGATTGATCGAAGTGCCTCTGCTTCAGAGATCGATGTCTCACAGTGAGTTTCAGAGTTTGTCTTTGACCTTCATCGAATGATCGAATTGAGGATTCGATGTACATTGATCGATCGATGTGTGTCGGGTTTAGAGATCGACGTCTCACAGTAATGTTTTGGTTTTTCTCTCTGTCTTACCATGGATTCGATCGATGTGAGGGATCGAAGTGCAACAACCTGAAAGATCGATGTCGTTTTTCTTAAAATTTTCAACTCTTAATCATTTATAACAATATGTGTGTCATTTTTAAGTATCCGCCACTTAAAATCATGACCTTGAAAATTATCCAAACATATTTCTCAATATTCTCCCCCTTTTGGATGATTTTAAAAATAACATGATTTTAGTTTTACAATCTTTAACAATGATTTTATACCATTACTTACCATTTTTACACCAATTGAATGTTTTGAAAACCTCACCAATTACCAATTGTTTCATCAATTATATACCAATTGTTTTCAAATTCTCAAATCTCATTGTATGTGTTTATGTGCTTCCCCTCAACTTATACTCTCCCCCTTACCCTATGCTCAAAACTTATAACAATTGAAACTTAGCATATTATTAAACTCAAATCTAAATCATGACTTACCAACTAAAATCATGTTCTTATTCTATCTCCCTCTTTATTTTGCAAATCATGCAAAGATAGAATTACGCAATTGTATCGTAAGTCATCATACCTAACTTGGGCTCGTAAGTTTTCAAAAGTGGCTATGATTAAGGGGTTGGTGAAGATGCCAGCTATTTGATGTTCAGTTCTTACCTGATCTATGGTCATGTCCCCATTATGAACATGATCTCGAAGGAAATGGTATCTTACCTCAAAGTGTTTGGCTTTTAGAATGAAGTACCAGATTTCGAAAAAGATTGATTGCACTTGTGCTATCGCAGAAAATTGGAATCTTATTCGTTTTAATGTCAAAATCAGTAAGTGGTTGTTAAGCAAAAGTATTTGGGTGTTGTGCATAAGCTTAAGGCTATATACTCGGCTTCGGTGGTAGAGAGTGATGCACTAGCTTGTTTCTTAGAAAACAAAGAGATCGAGTTGGTTCTTATGAATTGACATGTACCACTAGTGGATTTTCTATCTAACTTACAACCACCATAATCAGCATCACTATAAGCATGCAGTTCTAACTTAGCCTTTATATCGTACCAAAGTCCTAAGTGAGGTGTGTGTTTAAGATATCTAAATATCTTTTTCACCGCATTGTAATGTGATACTTTAGGACAAGATTGAAACGTAGCACACATACAAACACTTAACATTATGTCAGGTCTTGATGCAGTTAAATATAATAGTGATCCAATCATAGACCTATATAGTGTGTCATCAAAAGGTTTACCATTTTTAGCCTTATCTAGTTTGGTGCTAACACTCATGGGGGTAGGTGTTGGTTTCAACTCTACCAAGCCAAACTTCTTAATCATATAATTGACATACTTAAGTTTGCTAATATGGATTCCTTGTGGGGTTTGTTTAATTTGCAGTCCTAAGAAATAATTCAACTCTCCTACCATTACGAATTCATGTTTAATTCCATGTAATTCACAAAACGTTACTATTTCTTTGTTTTTAAATTCTCCACCTCTATCGCTCCTAATTCTTTTAACATTTTCTTCATAAAGATTTTCGAGTTGCTTGATAAGAGTTTCGATTTCCAATGGAGCATTGCCTTTGTGTGTTAAGAACAATGTCCATGTGTATCCTGAGTAATCATCTACTATGACAAACACATAGTAGTGTCCACCTAGACTTCTTGTCCTACATTGACCAAATCAGTCTAAGTGAAACAATTCTAGTACATGACTAGTGCTCACTTCATGTTTTGGTTTTAATGTTTCTTAATATGTTTTCCTTTCATACAAGTTTCACAACATTGAAAATTATCTAAGTCTAACTTAGGCATATCTCTAATAAGTTCTTCTTAGATAACTTTTCAATAGTTGAAATTCCTATATTGTCTAGTCGTTTATGCCATAAATTTACCTCTAAGTCATGTTATATTAAACACTTAACCTTAGCATCTATCATGTTATTTAGTGATAGTGTGTAGATGCTACCATCCGTATTTGCTTTTAATACAGTTTGTCCTTTTTCATTACTCGTTTGCCTCTTCTTGACTTGGACACCTTTGTCTTAGTCTTTTGCGCCTCCTTGTTCTTAGCTTGTTTGTTATTATTTTTATTTTTTTGTTGGGAAATCATATGAGATATGTCCTTTTTTACCGCATTCGTAGCATTTTAACTCTTTATTATACCACTTGTTATTAGAGTTTTTCTTAGGTTGAGAAGAAGCAGAAGAAGATTGTTTTACATTCCTATTTGGTCATTTGAAAAACTTTCTAAGTTTTCTAGCTTTTAATATTAAATCATTGTCTAATTCATTATCCCTATTACTATCGTCATTATTTGTATGTGACTCAGTTAATTTAGATGCAATAGACTTACTGGGTGATTTATATTATTCTTACTTTTGTTGGTTCAGTTTTACCTCGTAAACTATAAATGAACTGATCAATTCATCCATTTTATGTTGATAAAAAGAGTTTGAGCGATTTACAAATACATAATTTAAATACTACGTGTTTACGAAATGTATGATAAAATTATTACGTGAAACGTTTTTTAGATATATATGATTCATATGTTTATATATATTGTTGCCGTACTAACAAGCCATGAAGCATTAAAGCTTACATCATATGGCAAACATTTGTTGTCGTTGAACTATTTCAGGTGCCACCATAAATGAACTAAACTAGTTCATTAAGTGAAGTACTTAAGTTAATGAAATAACTAGTTCATTAAATGGAGATATATTTGGAGAAGGCATGATGGCAACAAATTTGGAAAAGGAAAGACTCCTCCCCATTTGGATATACACGTTTATATATATACATATATATATATATATATATTATATGTAAACATGGGAACGTTCGTTGCCTTTCTCTCTCTTCACGCTCTTGCTTTTTCTTGCCGCTCCGGCCACACTCCAGCCGATTCCCCGAGCCATCTCTTCCCGCTCCGGTACACTTATTCTACTACCCCTAATCTCCACATCTTCAGGTATGCTGCTCTTTCCTTGTGATAATTTTTACTCAAGTCAGATCTAATTTTTTTTTTTCCTTTCTCATTTGCTAAAATTTGTTTCTAACTCACTGTTTCTCCTCTTTCTTCGTCATTTTACTCTTCTTGATTATAGATAGGGACTGTGTTCTTCACTCTTCATTTGCTTTGCTGTTCTGAATTGTGATTTGAAATTTTTTTCTGTTAAATTTGCTTTTTTTGTTCTTGTCTTGCTCGCCGATTCCAACTCTTCCTGGGTAAGTTCCTTTCTTATGCAAGTTGATTGATTGTTTCAGTGTAATTTACCTATTCGTTGAAATCAAGACCAACTTTCGATCAAAACAATCGCGTACTTCAACTTACGCCGCTGCCGCCCTCTTCGACTATCCCTGTACTCTTCGCTACTGCATGATGTTTGATATGTCGTTTCCAATTTATAGCATAATTGTCAAAAAGAAAAATTAGAGCATTACCGAAGCAAACAAAGAAAAGTTGCAATTTTGTGTCGGTGATTAGGTCAAATCACAGTCGCATTCATTTTGAAAATTAGTCAACATGTTGTAGATTTGATACTTTTGATTGTTTACATTTAGTTTCAAACTTTCTACATCTGTAGCATACCTTGGATCTGTATTTTTAGTTGAAATAATTGATAGGATACGTAATGATTTTTCTGTGAGACCATGTCTAAGGAAGAGGTGTGTAGGTAAGGGGAAGAAAAATGAGGATAGTGTAAGGGTAGCCTCTTGGAATGTAGCAACACTAAGTGGTAAATTGTTTGAGGTTATAGATACACTTAAGAGACGTAAGATAGATATAGCATGCCTACAAGAAACTAGATGGAAAGGGAATAAAGGTAAAGAGTGTAATGGTATAAGTTGTTGTATTCAGGGTCAGATGGGACCAAGAATGGGGTAGGATTCCTAGTAAAGATAGAATTGCACACGAACGTGATTGAGGTGAATAGATATAATGATAGAATTATGGTGTTGAAGTTAGTAGTAAATAAGGAGGTACTAGTAGTGATTTACGCCTATGCACCCCAAGTTGGACTTGGAGAACAGGAGAACAAAAGGTTTTGGGATTGCTTAGATGTAGTGTTAAAGGCAATACCCAGGGAGGAACGAATTTGTATCGGGGGTGATTTTAATGGACATATTGGAAAGAATAGTGATCGTTTTCAGACGGTACATGGCGGGTTTGGTTATGGAGATAGAAACGAACAGGGTAGAGATCTGCTAGACCTAGCAGTAGCCCATGACCTAGGCATTATAAACTCGTTTTTTTAGAAAAAAGAATCACATTTGATCACGTTTAACAGCGGAGGATGTCAGACGCAGATCAACTATATTCTGATGAGGCGTGAAGACCGACGGTTGTGGAGGGACTGCAAGGTTATACCAGGAGAGACAACGATGATGCAACACCGTTTATTAGTGGTAGTTATAAAATTGAGCCAAAAGCTGAGTAAGTGGGTTGGAAAATTCCCACCCAGTATTCGATGGGGAAGTTTGAAGGATGAGAAAATTAATATATTCAGAGACAAGGTCATCTCTGCGAAACTAGATCGTCTAGGTGATGACACAAATCAGATGTGGGAAGCTATATTGACTACTATTACTCAAGCCGCGAAAGAAACGCTCAGGGTAACAACAGGAAAGAAGTCCGTACATAAAGAGACATGGTGGTGGAATGAGGATGTGCAACAAAAAATAAAGGACAAACAAAAGATTTTTAAAGAGCTATTAAGATGCACCAATGGGGAAGAAAAAGTGCGATTGAAAGATTATTACAAAATCGCCAGGAAGGAGGCGAAGAAGGCAGTGACAGAGGCAAAGAATGCAGCTTATAAAAGGATGTATGAGAGACTAAAAACAAAAGAAGGAGAACATGATATGTTCAAGATTCCCAAAGCTAGGGATCGAAAGAGACAAGACCTAGGAGGCGGGAAGTTCATAAAAGTAGAAGATGGACATGTGTTAGTCAAAGCACAAGACATCATGTTGAAATGGCTAACATACTTTCACAATCTTTTCAACGGCAGTAGTGCCGACTACAAAGAACGTGAAAGTACCACTGACCAACAACGACAATATAATAACTCCGACTGTCAGAACATCACACAAGGAGAGGTGATGAGAGTACTGAAGAAGATGGGGAGAGCTAAAGCGGTCGGCCTAGATAACATACCCATTGAGGCGTGGAAGTATTTAGGAGAGGAAGGGGTCCAATGGCTAACTACTCTGTTCAACCGTATTTACAAATTAGGGAAGATGCCAGATGACTGGAGAAAGAGTATTGTGGTCCCCCTATATAAGAACAAAGGAGACGCACAGTGTTGTGGGAACTATCGAGGGATTAAGTTGCTAAGCCATACCATGAAGTTATGGGAGAGAATAATTGACACTCAAATTAGGAGAAAAACTCAGGTTACGGTGAACCAATTTGGTTTTATGCAAGGAAGGTCAACTATGGAAGCAATACACATTCTCAGGAGATTAATGGAGAAGTATAAGGAGAAGAAGCACGATTTACATATGGTTTTCATCGATCGTTAAAAAGCATATGATAGTGTGCCGCGTAGTCTGATATGTGATATTCTGGAAGCAAGAGGGATCCCTATGAAGTATATAGAAACAATTAGAGATATGTATGCTAGGACAAAAACAACCGTTCGTACGGCTGTGGGGAATACAGACTTCTTTCTAGTGGAGGTCGGTCTCCATCAAGGGTCTGCATTGAGCCCATTCCTTTTTGCAGTTGTCCTTTACGAGTTGTCAAAGTCGATACAGGAGGCAGTACCGTGGTGTATGCTTTTTGCTGACGATATTGTATTAGTCGCAGAAAGTAGACATACCCTGAGTATGAGAGTAGAGCAGTGTAGAGGTGTTTTAGAGAGAAAAGGCTTAAAGATTAGCCGTTCTAAGACTGAGTATCTGCACTGCGACTTCAGCGGCATAGCAGACAGTGACGATAGTCAGCTCACCATCGATGGTCAAGTGGTACCACAGGTAAGTAAGTTTAAGTACCTAGGATCATTTGTGCAGCAGAATGGCGACATAGATAATGATGTAGCACATCGAGTTCAAGCGGGCTGGTGTAGATGGAGGGCGGCCTCAGGGGTGCTGTGTGACAAAAATTTCCCAACTAAATTAAAGGGAAAATTTTATAGGGTGGCAGTGTGACCGGCAATGCTATATGGGACAGACTGCTGGGCCATCAAGAGGTCGAAATTACAGAAGATGGAAGTGGCAGAGATGAAAATGTTGAGATGGATGTGTGGACATACAAGGCTAGACCTGATCAGAAACAAGGTGTTTTGAGAAAGGTTAGGCGTGGCTAGTATAGCAGATAAGATAAAGGAGGGAAGATTGAGATGGTTTGGGCATGTCAAGCGGAGACAGGCAACGACGTCGGTCAGAGCAATTGAAAGCCTCATTGTAGAGGGAAACAGGAGTAAAGGCATGCCAAATTGACTTGGGACGAGCAGATAAGGCACAACTTACTAGATTTGCACCTCTCTGAGGACATGGTCCAGGATAGGAGTTCATGGAGACATAAGATTAAGGTTAACGAGGTATAGGTCATATATAGGGACACTTTAGAGTATATTTAGGGACATAGTTAGGCGTAGACACTATCTACGCTTTAGATTAACGTTTCACTTGGTCGCGTATGTTATACCGTTGTTTTCCATTACATGTATATATATAAGTGCTGTGTATTTTAATATCGAAAGGCCTTTTTTTGTATTTCTTGAATCTACTCACTAACACACTAGCACAACATATCGCTATTATCATGTCATTTATGCAGGTAGAGCCGGGGTTCTCACTGGAAGCAGACTCTCTATCCCTTGGGATAGAGGTATTGTCTGCCTACCACTTACCCTCCCCAGACCCTAACGATAGCTTTTTCTGTCGTTGGGATATGCTGGGTTCGGATGATGATGATGATGAATATATGTAAACATGGCGATCGCAGGCAGGCCGCCGTCCTTCTCACACTTCTTCTTCGCCGTTTGGATCCCGGTTGCTCTCTGCGTTCTCAATTCTGACTCCGCGCACCACCTTCAACTGCAAAGACACGTTCTTTTATCATTTTCAGCGATATCGACTACACAACTGCCATCTTTTGCGGCTGTGGTTTCCAACGCAACACCGACACACAACATCTCCATGTCTCCCAAGACGGTATCGCGATACAAAGGCATTCCCATGATTTCATTCAAGAATTCAGAGATTGATGCGCTTGCTGCATCGTTCAGATACTCATTGGTTGGTACATTCTGGTATGGTTGTCCTCCCTTGAAGGTTATACGGGAAGCTTTTGAAAAGATTGGACTTCATCATGATCTACGGATCACTCTCATTGATCAAATACATATCCTTTTGAACTTTAATAATGAAGGCGACTACCTGCGTTGTTTTTATCATCGATCATGGCATATTTCTGGTTGTCACATGCGTATTATGAAATGGAGAGTTGACTTTGATTCAACCGCTGATGTGCCCATTGTTCCAGTGTGGGTTGCGTTCCCAGGTCTCCCAATACATCTTCACCGCTGTGAAGCTTTATTTGAGATTGTATGTCCTATTGGCATTCCTATAAAATAGGATGTGGCTACGACAGATGGTCTGTGGTCGTCAATAGCAAGAGTGTGCGTTGAGGTGGATGTATCCCAAGACTTGTCGCAGAAAATATATTTGCAGGCTAAGAGTAGAATCATCCTGCAATCAGTGGTTTACGAGGATCTGCCTTTATTCTGTATTTCCTGTCATCGACTAGGACATGAAATAGGGTTATGTCCTTCGAAAGTTACATCGTCTATGCCACCTCCGCCGCCTCCTCCGCCACCTCCTCTACCGGCAAAGAGGTAGACTCCGATAAAGAAACCACATACAGTTTCTCACCAGGATCAGCAGGATCCTCCAAATGATGAGCCACCTACGGAGGCTCCACCTAAACTCAGTAGTGAACAACACATCGACACACTAGGCGCTGATGCAGAGTTTGCTCCTCAACAAGATGCTACTAATCATTATGACTTGGGACATTCATCAGATACGGAAGTACATGCAGACAATCGGCGCATAGATTTGCCTACCGTTCTAGATGAAGTGGTCCGAAAAATGAAGTTGATTCCTCCATCACCTGAGGAGGATGTTCTAATATCGCGTTTGGAGGAGTCCACTACGGATGCGGGTTTCATAACAGTAGTTCCTCGCAGGAAACGCGCAAGGAAGGATTTGCCACCGTTACCACCCTCTACCATCTGAACACGTAGTGCCTCACGGGTCTCTCAAGGAAGTGACACTATCCTTTCTCAATGAATATTTTAATATGGAATATAAGAGGCATGCGTGCCTCTCTGCCTAGGTTACATCATTTGATACGTGAATATCAGTTACATTTACTTGCTATTATTGAGCCAAAACATTCTCCATCTCGTATTGCTAGGTTTGGTTTGGATCTGGGATTTTTACATTTTTACTCTTCTCAGTCAGAACGTATTTGGGTTTTTTAGCGCGATTCAGCTTTACAATTACTTGCAATGCATGATCAGGATCAGGTGGTTTATTTCAGTTTGATATTCCTTCTGCTTCGATTGACTTTTGTTTTTTCGGTGGTATATGCCAAGTACACTCTAGTGTTGCGTCGTCTTCTGTGGCAGTCCTTATGTGACTTCTCACAGACTGCAACCTTGCCACGGATGATAGGAGGGGATTTCAATAACTTTCGGACTCTTGAAGATCATAGTAGACATTCACACCCCTCACTTACAGTATTGCAAGACTTTAATGACTGTGTTGAATCTTGTTCTTTAATGGCTCCTCCATTTCATGGTTCAAGATTTACTTGGATGGATGGAAGGGGCCTCGGTCAGGTTCGTTGGCGATTGGATTTGTTATTCACCAACTCATCCTTTCAAGATGCTTTTGAAGACATGCAACTTGCACATTTGCCAAGAGTTTCTTCAGATCACACATCTTTGTTGTTCTTATGTCGATTACACACTCCAGGTAGTACTCGCTCCTTTCGGTTTCTTGACTCTTGGTTACCACATCTAGATTTTCATAGTTACATGAAGGACGCTTGGAATTCTTACCCAACCACTGGTTGTATTTATGGATTTTATTCGAAATCATTTCGTTTAAAAAAGGACATCCAGCGTTGGAATAAGGAAATTTTTGGCAACATTTTTACCAACCTAACGCAAGCAGAAGCTACATTAAGCAGAGCAAAAGGAACATGGGATGCAGCCCATCTGAAATAAATCGCGAGGCATATCATAGAGCCAAGGACGAATATCTTCGTGTTTCTAATTATGAGCTGCATTTCTGGAAGCAAAAAGCACGTGTTAGATGGTTAAAAGAAGGTGATGCAAACATGCGCTATTTACATTCTATTGTCAAAGGACGGCGATAACAGTTACGTATACAGCAGATTCGTACATCCACTGGTGATTTATGTGCTTCTCCCACAACCATCATGGACGAAGCAGCTTCTTTCTACACATCATTATTTGCCCGGGAGCCAACAAGTCATTATGATGAGATTCTTCGCCACATTCCATCGATGATCACGACTGACGATAATGTCATGCTTACGCAGCTAACACTTGAGAGGGAAGTTAAGGAGGCGGTTTGGCATTTACACCCTCTTAGTGCTGCAGGGCCAGATGGATTCAATGGTACTTTTTATCATTTCTGTTAGCCAGTTATTCACAGCGATATTGTTAAAGCTGTGCAGGAATTTTTTCTTGGAGTTCCCCAGCCCTCGGCGATGGCTAGTGCATTAATCACCTTGACTCTAAAGACGTCATCTCTGAATACATTCAGTGATTTCAGGCCTATTTGTCTTACAAATTTTTTGAGTAATGTCTGCACGAGAATCATTGCCACCCGTTTGAATATGTTGCTTCAGAAGTTAATATCCCCGGAACATACAGGATTTATGTAGGTACATGATATCTCCATGCAAGTCTTATTGGTAAGGGAGATGGTTCACATGCTGGATTAGGGAGGTTCTCATTTGTGTTTGAAGCTGGATATGATGAAGGCTTTTCACAGAGTCAGTTGAGAGTATCTGGAGTTACTGCTACGCTGTTTTGGCTTTTTATATTTTTTCATTCGAATCATACTGAATCATTTAGGCGCTACTACTTTAGCAGTATTGATTAATGGTCAGCCCTCTCAATCTTTTCGGCAATACAGGGGCGTGAAGCAAGGTGACCACTTATCCCCCTTGCTTTTTATTCTTTCTTCCGAAGGGTTCAGTAGAGGTTTGAAATCATTAGTGGCCTCTGGGGAACTGCAGCCACTACGTTTAGGGAGGATTCCTTTTCGTATTACACATTTGGCTTATGCGGATGACCTGTTAGTGTTCTTAAGGGGCTCAAATCAGAATCTACGATGGTTCCACACGTTCTTAGCATCATATGAAACAGCCTCTGGTCAAAAGGTAAATTTTAACAAGAGCAGCTTCATCCCGTCTGTAGCCACATCGCTACATCAAAGAAGAGGTTTTGAGGATATCCTGCACATGAGATGTTCTTGCTTGCCATTTAGATACCTTGGTTCTTATTTGCACAAGGGCATAAATTGTTCCAGATACTGTATTTCTTTATTACAGCACATTGACGATCGTCTGAATGGATGGCATACTCGTTTACTCTCTTCGGCAGGCAGACTTGTTTTACTTCGAGCAGTTATTTCAGCCTTACCATTGCATGTTCTTGCTACTGGTGGTTTGCAAAAATCGGTGATTAAAATTATAGAATGGAAAATGAATAAATTTTATTATGGACAACGACATCACAGGGTTGCATGGTCCAATATTACTACACCCTGTGAGGAAGGAGGTTTGGGCATTCGTGATCTTTGCATGCTACAACAGGCATACTAATGTCGCATTTGGTGGTGTTATCAATAAAATAGTACACTCTGGAGTAAATATATGCATGTTAAATATGGAAACCGAGGGGATTATCGACCTAGGCTGCAAGATTTACCTGTTTGGAAAATCATTTGTAGAATCCATGACATATGCATTATTCAAATAGAAGGGCACGGTACGAATATTAGCTGGAAGCCTACCGCTACATGTGCATTCTCTTTGCATACTGCATATGATATTTGTCGCAAACAAAGGCCTACACTGCTTTCTGCAAAATTTATTTGGAATAAACATCACACGCCAGCCATCAATCAATTTTTATGGCGTATTTATCATTCCGCTTTACCTTTCGAGGACTACATTAGTAAGTATAATACTGCTCGACCTACATAATGCCCTTTTTGCAAGCATGCATCGGCCACAGTGGATCATGTGTTTTTATACTGTGATGGTATTGGAAATATATGGGAGTTTTTTGCGTCTGAGTTGCATTGTATTTTCCCATCATCGATCAAACTTTGGAAATATCTCTTATCTTGGTGGTATCATTTCACATTATCCTCTCTATTTGGGGTGCTCAGAGTTGTGGTTTCGGCTATTATCGTTCATATCATATGGCGTGCTTATGCATCATTAGTGTATGGTGATATGATATCAGGCTTCAATCCATTATGACATCGCTATGTGGGGTAAAACAATTGAGGGTTCCAAGATGGCGGCGGGATCTTCTTCAACACAACAGCTTCCTTGGCTGCCTAGAACTCGGCCCCTGCGTCCGCAACGAGTTCGATGGTTAACTCCCCCTTCGGGTAGATTGAAATTAAATGTAGATGCAGCGGTTGGAAGACATCATGCAGCAGGAGGTGCTATTTTGTGTGATCATGCTGGTTTCTGTGTGGGTGCGGTTTCATTTCGCTTGCCTCAAAGTACACCGTTGATGGCAGAGATTCATGCCGCGGTATTCGGATTGCTATATTTCCTGCCACTGTACCGTCCACTTATTCTTGATTCAGATTGTTCTCAGATTTATACACGTCTGGCGCATCCACAGGCAGTTTTTGGAAATTATCATTTGCGGTTATTGCAGACGTTGAAGAATCAACATAGGCTTGAATTCAAACATGTTTATAGAGAGGAAAACATGGCTGCCCATTACCTTGCCCAGCATGCAATGATGGACCTCGGACTCAAACATATATTCATAACACTCTTCCGCCTTTAGTCCGCGGTTCCATTATATTAGACCTCTCATCCGTACATCTGCGCATCACTTGAGATTCATCATGTCTTCCATATGGATTGGCGATTACTGACTCTTTCTGCCTGTATGCTGAGGGGTGCAGGCCGACACGGTATGCTTTGGTTTCTGCAGGCTTTTCTGTTTTATATATATCTAGCATGCTCATCTAACTTTGGACTTCTCTTTACATGTACATGGACTGGACTGAACTTTCCTTCGGCGACCATTCTTGCTGGACCGAACGAGGATGCTTGTTATCGGACATTGTTTGCGATTTACTATCCCTTTTGCGCGATCATGTTAGCGACTAGGCAGTGGAGGTTCATACGCAGTTTTCAAGTGTGGTAAATATGCATTCTTTTTCCTTCGTGCAAGATTTTATCCACAAGGGTGGTTTTGCTTGCCAAGGTTTTATTGAGACATATCATACCACTTTTGAAAACACACCTCCCCCTTTACATAGCATTTGGTACCATATGTATCTTCCATTGAGTTCCTTTATTCAATTATACAATGACTTTGTATGTAATAATGGTATTCCTCCGCCATAAGTGAGGGTCATGCTTTAAATAAAATGTAGGGACACGCATCTCTTTTAAAAAATCTATATATATTTTTCGACATCGTATCCTTCGTTGGATTACTCCGCCTACTGGATGATTGAAACTCAATACGGATGCGGATGTAGGCAGGACACATGCTAGTGGTGGTGCTTTACTCCGAGATTCTGCTGGCGTTTCCATACATAGCATATCCTTTCCCCTTCACTTAGATATGCCCCTAAGGATTGAAGCTCAAGCTGCTTTACTAGTGACTTTATATTATCTTCCTCGCTACAGCGATTTCATACTAGAAGTTGATTGCGCTGACCTTCTTCAATTAACAACTCAATCGCATCACTCATTGGCGCCGGATCTAGCACATTTACGTGCTTTCCTACTCTCACTGTCCCTTCACATCGTTCATAAACCAAGAGAAACAAACATGCATGCACATCTCTAGGCTCAGCTGGCGCTAGTCTCGCAACGCTTCACAACCTATGACTCGATGTCTTCATTGCCGCCTCACATTTCTAGTGTCATTTGCGCGGATGTTACGTTACCAACATTCCACCAACATGATCCCGTTACAACATCTACAGTTGCCCGTAGCCTATTTGACTACGGGCAACATGGGTACGCATATAATTCTTTACGCTTGCATTTCTCTCCATATGCTCTTATTTTCAAACTCTAACCTACTTGTTTATTTTGTTCCCATACTTATATGGATATCCATGCTTTGGATGTCTCCCATTGGGGTTGGCGAATTATATTGGATGGTTGCCTTGGTCTCATTGACCAAGGTGACGCGGTTACATTATGATATCTCTGAGTATACTACATTCATTTATATTTACAATTTACTCTGTTTAACCATTTACTCATTTCTGTGGCACGGAGCATCTCTTCCGTTAGCAATCATCTGGGACCAAGTAAATATAAAGATCTTCTCAAATGCGACACAGAAGCAGCAATTAGTTCTCTTACTATTTCTTGTACATATATTTTCTGACTCATGTAATTATTTTCTTTTTTCTCTTTGGAAAAGTCTCTCGTCGATTATAGGGCTTTATGTAACCCCGGTATTCCCTCGCCATAAGTGACGGTAACTTATATTAATAAAACACCCAAACGGTACTGCCCGTTCTTCATCTAAATATATATATATATATATATTTTGATAAAATCAAATTTTTATTTTATGCAATAATGGCGGCTGAAGGGCGATTTGCGATAGCGAATGGCGGCGGCACTAGCCGCTGCCGCTGAAACATCCGATTGTCCATTACTTTTTCAGCGATCACCCTCCTCACTCTTCCGCTACTGTCCGGAATTATTGCAGCTCCATTCTTTTTTAATTTTACAGCATCGACAACCATGTTTGCTGCGCCTTCGTTCGCCGCAGTGGTCGTAGGATCATCAACCACGCCGATATCCATCTTTCCTAAGACAGCAATGCGTTATAAAGGTATTCCACTGGTTTCATTTCTTGATTCGGAAATTGATGCATTGGCTGTCCCTTTTCGGTACTCTCTAGTCCGTACATTTTGGTATGGGCGCCCCCCTAAAGGTGATACGCGATGTTTTTGAAAAGATTGGTTTTCACCACGACCTTCGGATTACTCTCATTGATCAAACGCATATATTGCTGAATTTTAGCAATGAAGCAGATTATTTGCGATGTTTTTATCGTCGTTCTTGGCATATTTCTGGTTGTCACATGAGGGTTACAAAATGGACAGTGGATTTTGATCCTTCCTCTGATGTCCCAATTGTGCCGGTTTGGATTGCACTACCGGCATTGCCGATTCACCTACATAGGCAGGAGGCTTTGTTCGAAATAGTGCGCATAATCGGTTTGCCTATTAAATTAGACGTAGCCACCTCTAAAGGCTTACGTCCATCGGTAGCTCGTGTATGTGTGGAGATTGATGTATCACAGGAGTTGCCGCAAAAAATTTATCTACAAGCTAAAGGTCGTTTAATTCTTCAGTCTGTTGTTTATGAAGCATTGCCGTTGTTCTGTACTGACTGTCGTAGACTGGGGCATAAACATGCTGATTGCACATCTAAGGGTGAGACTGGTATTCCGCCCCCACCTCCTCCACCCCCGAAATCTGGTCCATCCATGACACGATGGACTCCAGTAAAGCACAACCAACCTGTTCCGCCGCCAGGAAATGAAAAGAATAATGATGTAGAAGATTTATTGGATAATCTAAATACAGTTGAAGAAAATATGGGGCCAAATGCACAGCATCCCATTTCATTGGAGGATCCATCGCCCCTCTCAAATGATCCGGGGGCAGGGGGTCCTGTCATAGGGGAACCGATCCCTATACTGGAGCAACATTCTTCCGATAATGCCATACACGATGAATTTTGTGATGCAGCAGACTTTCCTACAGATACCATGCAACACGATATTGGACATGTATCGGACACTGATTTGCCAACTGACACTTTGGTAGAGGACATATCGACGGTCTCAGATGATGTGACCCGCCGCATGCAGCACATGCAGCCGTCTCCAGATGATGAGTTACTACTTTCGCGGCTGCAGGATTCAACGGCAGACACACCTTTTATTCCTGTGGTGCCCCGCCGTAAACGAAGATCCCGCAAGGATCTTCCCCCTCTGCCTCCATCCACCGTCCTCACGCGTAGTGCTTCGCACATTATTCAGGGAAGTTCTTCTACCCTTTCTCAATGAATATTTTAATCTGGAACATTCGGGGCATGCGTGCCTCGCTGCCTAGGTTACGCTCTTTGATTCATGAACACAAATTGCATTTGCTCGCTTTGATTGAACCTAAACATGCTCCATCACAAATAATGGGTTATACTTTACGTCTTGGTTTCTCGCAGACTTTTGTTTCGCAATCTGAGCAGATTTGGTTTTTCTGGCGGGATACTGAATTCACTTTACTTGCCATGCAGGACCAGGACCAAGTGGTCCACTTATCATTAAAATCAGTATCATTACAAATGACATTTGTTCTTTCATTGGTTTATGCGAAACATACACCCTCTCACCGTCAGCTACTTTGGCAATCTTTGTGTGATTTCCATGCCACGCTGCAATTGCCCTGGTTAGTTGGGGGTGACTTTAATACATTCCGCTCTCTGGAGGATCATCATGGTCGATCCACTCCAGCGTTGGCTTCATTACAAGATTTTAATGATTGTATAGAACACTGTTCTCTTGTGGATCCCCCGTATCATGGTACCCGTTTTACATGGGCAGATGGTAGAGGTCTTGGCCACGTTCGGAGACGATTAGATTGGATTTTTGTTAATGCTATGTTCCAGGATTATTTTGATATTATGCAGTTAACTCACTTGCCTCGGACTACATCCGATCATACTCCGCTTCTGGTGTTATGCAAAAGGTCTTCTTACCAACCCCGTCGCTCATTTCGTTTTTTGGATGCCTGGCTACATCATTCTGATTTTCAATCCTATGTATATTCCATGTGGCAATCTTATCCAACGACGGGTGGTATGACTGGTTTTTATCGGAAATTATTTGCCCTGAAAAAGGATATTCAACGGTGGAACAAAGATGTCTTTGGGAATATTTTTAGTACTCTGAAGCATGCAGAAGAATTGCTGAATACAGCAGAAAGCAGATGGGATGCCACACCAACAGAGTCTACGCGGGAGGCATATCATAAGGCTAAGGCTGAGTATTTGATGGCCTCAAACTATGAAATGCAATTTTGGAAACAGAAGGCCAGGGTTAAATGGTTAAAGGACGGCGATGCTAATACTAAATATTTTCACACTCTGCTTAAAGGCCGACGCGCACATCTTAATATACAGCAAATTCGAAATTCAGCAGGTACTCTTCTTACGGCTCAGGATGAGATCATGGCATCTGCGGTAGATTTCTATACAAATTTATTCGCGCGACAATCAACGCATTCGAATTCGGCTATTTTATCACACATCCCATGTTTATTATCCGACCAAGACAATGTTATGCTCACGCAGCTTCCGTCTGAGGCAGAGGTGAAGACAGCTGTGTGGAGCTTGGATCCTCATAGTGCTGTAGGTCCAGATGGTTTTCATGGTATTTTTTATCGTTCTTGCTGGGCTACTATACATTTAGATGTTCTGAAGGCAGTGCAGGAGTTTTTTCAAGGAGTTCCCCAACCAGCAGTTATGGCCGGTGGTTTGATTACGTTGATTCCGAAAATCCAATCACCACAAACATTTAGTGACTTTCGGCCGATATGCCTGACAAATGTTTTGAGTAAGGTTTGTACCCGTATCATTGCTACGCGTTTGGGTACGCTATTGCCGCGTCTCATACCACCGGAACAGACAGGATTTTTGCCCGGACATGATATATCCACGCAGATATTGTTAGCACGGGAAATGATCCATATGATGGACAAAGGCGGATCTCAGTTATGTTTGAAGCTCGATATGATGAAGGCATTTGATAGGATAAGCTGGGAATATCTAGAACTTTTATTGCGCCAATTCGGATTCACGGATTTCTTTATTCGTGTGATTGTTAATCATCTTAGTGCTACACGGTTATCGGTGTTAATAAATGGCCAGCCATCTTCCCGATTTCGGCCTTTTCGTGGGGTAAAGCAGGGTGATCCTATATCCCCGCTATTATTCATATTATCCTCGGAAGGTTTCAGCAGAGGTTTGCGTTCTCTTTTGGCAGCTGGACACATACAGTCTTTTCGGCTAGGGCGTATTCCACTTGCTATCACACACTTGGCGTATGCAGATGACTTGGTCATATTTCTGCGCGGTACGCAGCGCAATTTGCGCCATTTTCGTGCTTTCTTAACTCAGTACGAAACAGCATCTGGACAAAAGGTGAACTATAATAAGAGTAATATCATCCCTTCGGCAAGTGTTACATCGCAGCAGAAAAGAATATTTAGAGACATTCTCGATATGCGTCTCTCTTCTCTACCCTTTCGATATCGGGTTCCTATCTCCATAAAGGCATTAATAGAGCCAGGTACTGTACCCCTTTGCTGCAACACGTGGAGACTCGAATACATGGATGGCATTCGCGCCTGCTTACCCAAGCTGGTCGTTTAACCCTGTACATTCAGTAATTGCGGCCATTCCATTACATATTTTAGCAGCAGGTGGGTTACCCAAATCTATCATCCGAATTCTTCATCGGAAAATGGCTTCTTTCTTCTGGGGTAATCGTCATCATTGGGTATCGTGGAATAAAATCGCAAGACCTTTCGAGGAGGGTGGTCTAGGCCTCCGAGATCTCAATTCCCTCCAAAAGGCGTATCATTGTAAAATCTGGTGGTCCTATAATACAAATGACACCCTGTGGAGCAATTATATGCATATGAAGTATGGCAGGCGAAATGATTACACACCGCGGCTTCCAGATTCGCCAATATGGAAGTTAATCTGTCGCATACATCCTACGTGCACCTCTCATACAACAGGTTACGGACATTTCCTTTCATGGACCCCGTCATCCACTGGTGAGTTCACACTAAAGTCGGCTTATAATGTTTGCCGGACTGCAGCTCCTACGCTCCTATCAACAAAGTTTATTTGGTTCAAACATCACTCTCCAGCTGCTAAACTGTTGTTATGGCGTATATTCAATTCAGCATTGCCATTTGAAGATTTCATTGGTCGTTATGCTGTAATGTGCCCTACACAGTGCCCTTTTTGTAGGCAGGCCTCTGCCACAGTTGCACACATCTTTATGCGCTGCGGTCGCATCTCTCCCATCTGGGCATTTTTTTTCTTCTGAACTTCAGGGCCTGTTGCCGACAGTGACCACCCTTCGGCAATATTTGTTATCGTGGTGGTATCGCTCTTCTGCATCTTCCCTCTCTGGCGTTTTAAAGGTTGTAGTTCCTGCAATTACGGTCTTCAACATTTGGAAGTTCTATGCGCAGCTCACCTACGGGGAATCCACATCTTTTTCGACGGCCTTTCTTCGGAATACTATACACTTTGACATAAATGCGTGGATTTATAAGATTCAGGGCACTAAACTGACAGCAAGCCCTTCTCTCTCACTTTCTTGGATACCGCGTCTTCGATCCCCTTGTTTAAAGATTGTCCGTTGGCAATGTCCTCCGTCGGGTCGGTACAAATTAAATGTTGATGCTGCAGTAGGAGCTCGATTTGCTGCCAGGGGTGCAATCCTGCGCACGTATCACGGTGAATGTGTCCGTGCAATCTCCTTCCGACTGCCACTAAGTACACCTTTCCTGGCGGAAATTCAGGCGACCTTATTTGGTCTACTGTATTTTCTTCCAGTCTATCGATCAATTATGTTGGAATCTGACTGTGAAGAGTTAGTCAAGAGTCTACATATCAGACAGCAAGTTTTTGGTAATTATCATCTTTCAACTTTGCGATCACTTCTTCAGTCACAAGGGATAGAAATCAGGCATATATATAGAGAAGCTAATAAGATAGCTCATTACTTAGCTCAACATGCCATGCTTTGCCCGGCGACAGGAGTTTTTGATAGACAGAATTTGCCTCCGATGGTTCGTGCTTCATTACTTCTCGATCTCACATCACCAAACATCCGCGTAGGCTGAGCATCAAGTCTTCCATATGGATTGGCATGTCTTGTCTTGCCCTGCCCGTACTATATCAGGTACGGGCGGGTATGGTATGTTTTCTACACCATTCTTGTGCTGTTCTTTTCCTTTCTCTGTTCACGCTTATACTTGGCTCGTTGTCTCCATTGTGCACTGGTGGTTCTTTTCCATTTCGCTGAGATGCTCCCGTTCTGTTCATTTGGAGCATGCGTTCAAACAATTTTGGCTTTTTCACGACCTTCCTGCCTGTCCTCGATTGAGTGCAGGCAGACTCGGTATGCTTAGTAATTCTTTTGCACTATTGGATATTATCACACAATACTTGTTATCATTTTGACTGGGCTGGTTTTTTGATGTACATTTCGCCACCACACAATTGGGCATTCACTTGGAGCTGGAGCTTTCATTTGATGGCTATTTTGCATGGCGGTTTACCTACTGCAACACAGTTACGGAAGGATTTGACTACGCTTGTAATCACTGCTGGCCCACTAGTTGGTGCTGGCAGGCAGGGTATGATCTTCATCTGTAAATGTTCCTTTGGTTCATTACGTTTTCTTCTGCTGCTTAACTTAGTACTGCTTTTTTGCATTGCATGCCAACGACACTACCTCGGCATGGATCCTCACGCCGATTGTATGCGTGCCACATTTGATCGGAATCATTTCGGAGCCAACTTGCGCAATATTCACTGTGCTACGAAGGAGTTAATCGCTTGGACAGCAATACAACCACAATCTTTATATTCACTGTTTTATCATATTGATATCAATGATAATAGAATAAATATGTACGCTTTTTCCTTCACCAAGGTTTTATCCACAAGGGTGGTTTTTCTTGGCAAGGTTTTAATGCGGCATATCATATTCTGTTGGAGATATCTTTTACTAGTGTTCTGTTTCTTTCTTTCGAAAACTCAAACTTTTGTAATATGGTTTCCCTCCGCCATAAGTGAGGTTTATTTCTAGTAAAATTTTCTTTTTTTAAAAACAAAAATCAAATTTTTATTAAATAGGCTCACTTATGGTGTGAGAAAACCATATTACAACCCTGATAGTGTCGTCATAAGAAAATAACGCATGAAGTGTATCTAGTATGCATAACCTCCAGTCATATATGATATGCCATATTAAAACCTTGTTGAGTAAAACCACCCCTGTGGATAAAACCTTAACGAAGGAAAAAGCGTACATATTTATATGAGAGGAAGGTTGAATATAAATGATAGAGAAATAACCAAAGAGATATAACAGTGGAACAGTAGATAGCCATCGGTCAAGGGGAATATTTGTATCAGCTAGCATTGCAGCACTTTGGGGCTCTTCCTGTATCTCCCATAGCGACGCCAAACGTGTACCTCGCACATCAAGATGAAGCATAAGGCAAGCATCTGTGTCAATCAACGATGTATGATTAAGTGTTTGAAAACATACCCAAATTGCCCATAGCCATATGACCATGGGCAACCTCCAACCGTTGTTGCAATAGATGAAAGCCCATGTTGATAGCAGCGTGTGTGATGTCCATTCCTCAAACAAATTGCACAAAGACAACGCATTACCCACAATCATTGCAAGTATCAGAGCATCAATAATATGTATATACAAAATGTATGTATAGAAGTAGACATACCAAGGCTGCCTACACCCATTATTGGCATAGGCAACCCCCAACATTGTAGACCATTCCATCAGAGGCGTAAATGGGGTAAAGAAGTATCCAGCATCAAAGACCCTCGGACATCACAAGGTAGTGATGCAACCGAAGTATAAAAGTTGACACCTGATGTATGTAAACCATATCGCGCTAAGGAATGTGCAGTGGAGTTTGCCTGTCTTTGACAATAGCAGAGTGTGGAACCATTCAATCGCAACACCTGTGTTACTCGTTGGATATCCAAACCGAATGATCCTGGGTAGTTTGAAGAATGACTGACCAAATGAAGTAGATGGCGGCAATCCGTTTCAACATACAGAACATCATAATGAATTGCATAATATAGAAGAGAGAACAGCAAAGCCTTCAATTCAGCCCGAACTGGTGGGACACATGGTAATACATAACAGATGGCTGAGATAAAGTGTCCATATTCATCTCGCAGTACAGCACCCGCAGCAGCTTTTGTGCGTCCGACAGCAGCATCCACATTCAACTTCATACGGCCGAATGGTGGGAGGGACCATATGACAAGTCTATGCCGACGAATATTTAACTTGGGTGAGAATCCTTGGGTAACCAGCTGAGGAAGATATTCTGCAAATTTGCGACCTTGAAGGGTTGCACACCATGTAAATATATGTGAACTGCCTTGTTGAAAGAGATTATTCGACGAAAATTTGCTGTCACCAAACTTGATAGAAGAGTATTCTTTCCAAATCACCCAAGTAACTAATGTTGGTATTACTGCCCTTACATGTCCCTGCATCGTGGCAATGGAAGCCTAACGCCACCAACATAAGAGATAAGAATATATAGTATTATGGCGAGGCATAGGACCAGATAGCAAATTAGCTACTTGCATCCACAAGGACATAGCTGCTGGACAATGTAGAAATATATGATCTCGAGTATCCGACTGCACCATATAGAAAACACATTGAGATGGGTAAATGACTTGCCATGCGCGAAGAGTGTTGGTTAATGGAAGAGAATGACACCATAAACGCCACAAAAAAACCTTAGCGCCTGGTGGTGATGTAGGCCACCAAATAAATTTCGATGCATCAAACAAAGGTGTTTGCGAGTGATACAGCGAATATGCCGACTTAATAGTGTATTGACCAAGGGAATCAGCAGGCCAGCTATAGCCATCCGATGTGGATAGAGTATTATGTTGCATATAGTCATGTTTGTCGCAAATACGCTTCCAAGTGGCAGAGTCATAGATGTGTGCGTAGATATCATTCCTGCGACCATATTTAGCCCGGGTTAAGATAGCCCACAGTGAGTCAGAGGAGTGATATTTCCACCATAATTGCCCGTCATACACTTTCTGTATCAGTTCTAAATTTCGGATACCCAACCCACCATGGTCTAATGGGCGACATATTTGGTCCCAAGACATCCAATGATGTTGGCCATTCCTTAGGAAGGAAGCCATTTTTCTGTTCAATTCATTGATTACACTTTTTGGCAGTCTAGAACTTGCTATAATGTGGATAGGCATGGTAGACAGAACATGCTTGATAAGGACCAGGCAGCCTGCCATAGACAACAAATTTGATGACCAAGCATTAAGACGCTTGTCAAAATGTTCTATCTATGATGTGCAATATGCTGAACGATTTATCCCCTTGTATAAATATGCTCCTAAGTACTTCTTGGGCAAGTTAACCAGACGCATATTTAGCTGCTGCGCCACTCGTCGTCCTGCCACACTTTTCCCTACGACTAGTTGGCTCTTGTGAAAATTAATTAATTGTCCGGACGCTGCTTGATAAATATCCAAAAATTGTTGAAAGCACCCCACGTTGGACGTGCTGCCATTGAGAAAAACCACCAAATCATCAGCAAATGCCAAATGTGATACCTGCGGTACACGGCCAACTTGAAATCCACGCAATTCCCCCGAATTTATTAAGGAATTAATACCCCGTGAGAATCCTTCTCAAGCTAATATAAATAACAATGGTGAAAGCGGGTCTCCCTGCTTGACCCTGCAGGAGACAGGAAAGAAGCCCACTGGTTTGCCATTTATGAGAACCGAGCATCGTGTAGCTGAGAAATTGTTCATGATCATTCGCACGAGTCTTGCATGAAATGCAAATTTGAGCAAGAGTTGCCGAAGATACAACCAATCCACTCTATCGAAAGCCTTTGCCATATCAAGCTTTACTATTACATGTCCACCATAGACACGTTTGTCTATCATTTGAACCATCTCCTGAGCTAATAAAACATGATCAGTGATACTACGTCCCTTTAGAAATCCAGCTTGCTCAGGAGATATTAATCTCGGTAGAAAATCCGAAAGACGTGAAGCAAGCAGCCGTGTAATAACTTTTGCCAGAAAATTTGTCAAGCAAATGGGACAATAGTCACTAAATGATTGAGGGTTTGATACCTTCGGAATGAGTGTAATTAATGTTGCCGCAAGCTGTTTAGGTGGACGTACACCAAGAAAAAATTCTTGCACAGCTTTGTGGACATCAGTTTTTATGGTAGACCAAAATGTACGATAGTAGGATCCAGGAAAAACATCTAGGCCAGCAGCACTAGAAGGGCTAAGATCCCAAATAGCCTTTTGTACTTCCTGAATGTCTGGTAAAGCCATTAGAATCTCATTATCATGGTGTGTCAAAATAGATGGAATATATTGTAGTAATGGTGATGCATCCGACAAATGTTCCTCAGCAAATAATGCTTCATAGTAATATACTGCCTGCGTTCAAAATCTTCTTGCTTTATATATTCCGTGCCACTAGAATCAACAATTCTAGTAATTGTCTGACGTTGTCGTCGCTCCTTAACTGTTTGATGATAGTAGCGTGTGTTTGCGTCATCCTCTTTCATCCATTTCACATTTGCTTTTTGCTGCCAAAACAATGTAGCACGGTGCTGCTCTTTCAACAGAAATGCCATGCTGCAATGGTACCTTTCACGAGATTCATCTGTGGGACTGTTGTCATACTCACGTTCCAATCTAAGAGTCTTAGATTCGGCTTGAGCAATAGAGTCAAAAAATATTCCCAAAAATATCCTTATTCCATTGTTTGAGATGTTGTTTAAGCCGCCGAAGTTTGTTGTAAAAACCATACATCCCTCCTGTTGTAGCATAAGATTGCCAATGTTGCACAACAAAATGATGGAAGTCGGAGTGGGAGGTCCAGACATCTAGATAGCGAAAAGTCGACGTCCTAGCTGCTCTATCCAATAAGCATTCAAGATAGAGTGGACAGTGATCTTATATGGTACGACTGAGATGCTGGTAAGAGACTGACACAAATAAATCAAAGAAGCTAGATGTGCATAGGTATCTATCCAATCTCTGCCAAACCCGGCCAAGGCCTCTACCATCACTCCATGCAAATTTAGAGCCCTGATAGTTGATTGGAAGTAGCGAGCATGTTGATACACAATCGTTAAAATCCTGCAGTGTTCGTAGGGAAGGAGAAGATCGACCCTTGTGTTCATCTAACGTCAAAAAAGTATTAAAATCTCCACCCAATAAAGAAGGTAGAGCAATCTCATTATGAATGTTCACCAGATCCTCCCAAAGAGGTCGACGTGAGGCAACTGTATGTAATCCATATACAAAAGTAGTGTAAAATGTTTGTCCTGTATGTTTCCACTGAAGTTGCATGGAGTGAGTTTGAACACCCAAGCGCTCCACTTCCAAATGCAAAAATGCTGCACTCATGAAGATCCATATGTTATCATCACAAACTGAAATTTCTTTGGTAAAACCTAGTCTAAGACGATAAAACATCAAAGAAGAAGGTCGCAGTTTCGGCTCAATGAGAACCAAAAGATGTATATTATAACGACGTAATAAAGCTAAAAGACGCTGCAATGAAGTATGAATCCCCCTGATGTTCCAAATCATAATCTTCATTGAGTTGACAGGCAATCAAAAGAGTTTGAGAGAGCTGTTCTGGACCGCGTTAGAGGTGGAGAAGAAAGCTCTAAATGATGACGTGGTCGACGAAGTAGACGAGGTGGTGCTTGGAAAGGCATTTATGTAGTTGTAGCCATAGATGTTGTCTGATAATCATCACTGTGAGTGTGATCTGAGTGCATAGAAGCTTGAACAATTTCTTGAAGGATCTCTGATACAACTGCTGCTGGATTTGTATCATCATCCAACTCGTTTGACTTCTCTAAATGAGTTAGTGTTACCTCGTTGTCAGACACAGAGAAAGGTTGATGGGAGTGTGTAATATCTGCAAGAAAACTATCATCAACACCACGTAGTCTGGTAATGTCCTGCATATCTGAAACTGTATGTATCGTTGTTATATCTGGTGATGCCGACATAGGTATGGATAATGGATTATTCTACTGTATATAATCAGTTGTTTTTTTAGGAGTCCATCTCTGGTCCTTGGATGGACCAGCAACGGCCTGTTTGATTTTGTGTCTGTTATCTTTCGGTTGCTGTGGAATATCCTTGGGTTGCAGCAACTCAACTGTATCTTCTTCCTTTTGTGTTTTACAGTCTGTATCTTTATGACCAATCTGAAACACTTGGAACAATAGCTTGGCAAATCCTCATATGTTACCTGCTGTGCAATTACCTGGTTCAATGCTTGTATAAAAATTCTGGACGGAAGATCCTGCGAAACATCAATTTCAATACACAACCGAGCGACTGACGGACGAATGGCTTCTGCAGTTGCAGTATCGAGTTTCATAGGGGTCCCCAGCATACGTCCAATTTGCATAAGGGCCGATTTCTGATGATAATGCAATGGCAGCCCTGGGAACGAAACCCAAACTGGCACAATGGGAACATCAATTGTGGGATCATACGTTGGAGTCCATTTTGTAACCCTCATGTATTTTTCGGCAATCATCCAACTTTACCGTGCAAATCATCTTAAGTAATCTTGTTCATTTTTGAATTGGAGGATCACATGTGATATGTCCAAAAGACCCACCTGCACTGGACCAGTAAATCCAATTCGATCAATAGTTGAACGAATAGTGGCGATCGACGGCTTGCCATACCAGAATGTCCCAACTAATGAAAATTTGTATGGTTCAGCAAGAGAAGAAATTTCTTCATCCGTGAATGATATCATTGGACTTTCCTTGTATTTTTGGATTGTTTTCTAAGGTATGATAGTCGAGGTTGACGTCGGAAAGAGTGAGGCGAAGCTTTTCTTGTGTGTCAACCCCGTAGGGTTTATGGTGCGATCGGGTGCCACCATGTTTGATCAAAAAGGTTGGGTTTTTAATAAGAATGTAGCAGAAGAGTTGATAGAGAGGGATGTAAAGCGCATAAAAGTCGAAGGAATCGCAATGCTGACCGGTGTTACCACCAGCGGCGAGAGGGCCGCCATGATCGCCTAGCCACCAGAGCTTCATCCTTATATATATATATACATATACATATATATATATATACATACATATATATATATATATATACATACATATATATATATATATTAGATAGAATGATGATGGCGGCGGCTCTGCAGACCTCCGACGCTTAAACATGGCGAAAGATCGCAGCTTTTCCGTTGTTTCAACGTTGATCGTGCATTGTTCTCTGCTCTGACACCGTGCTACACTGCCTTTTCTCTTCTGGCATCTCTTATTGCAAAATTCCGATGGATTCCATTGATACACCAATGGCGGAGGTGCCATTGCAGAAGAAAACTTTTGTGCAAGCACTCGCCCCTACTCAAATGGAGTCCGCCGCAAAAATCAGACCCATATCACGCTATAAAGGTATGCCTTCTATCACATTCACAAATGAGGAAGTTGATCACTATTCTACTCCGTTCAAATATACTCTTGTGGGATCTTTCTGGCATGACCGGCCAAATATGAAGCAATTATCATCTTGCATGGAAAGAATCGGGTATAAACAGACCCCAAAATTAGGTTTGATCGATGATCAGCATATTATATTAACTTTTCATCATCAAGAGGATTATCAAAGGTGTTTTTTACGTCGCTCATGGACGGTTAATGGCTATACAATGAGGGTGACGAAATGGACACCGGATTTTGACCACAAGATTGATAAGCCGATAGTCCCTCTCTGGGTATCCATTCGGGGGATGCCATTGTATTTGCAAAATAAATCTGCTTTATTGGACATAGCGCATATGATTGGATTGCCCTTAAAAATGGATTCTGCAACGTCTAATGGCTTACGACCATCGGTTGTACGATTGTGTAATGAGGTTGATATTTCAAAACCGTTGCCATCCCGCTTGCATATTCAAGGAGGAGATCATGTAATCCATCCAACTGTGGAATATGAAAATGTGCCACTTTTCTGCACTACCTGCCGCATCCTCGGACATGAAGCAAAGGACTGCTGCCCACCCAAAGACAATCATCCAGATCCAGAAGTCCAGGCAAAACAAAATAAAATGCGCATGCCAAAAAATGCTAAAAGGTGGACTCCAAAAAAGATTAGCCCAGCCAATGCAGAATTGATTTGATGAAGACACTGCAGATGATCAGCCAGTTGAGGAACATGCGGATTTGCCAACAAATGACGAGGCTGTCCCGATACCTCAAGATAAAGTAATTTCCGATGAGCCTCTCCCATCAAATGCGGATGCAACTCTCCTAACTCAAATCTCTGACCGCCAAGAATTGTCCAGGCTGGACACATCATTAGCCCACGTACCAGAAGAAGGGGATGATGTGATGCATGCCACAAACTCTGATTCGGAAATTTACATTCAGCATACTCGTCAACTGGATGAAGCAACTCGACAACCTATTCTATTGCCTTCACACAACCCTTCAAATGAAAATCCCTGCCCACAGACTACCCAAAGTCATCTTATGGAGGAAACTGACACTGTCTTAGCTGCTCAGCGCATTGCCTTTCCTTAGACGGACCAAGTATTAAATGAGATGGTAGACCCTATACCCATTTCCCGAAGACGACGAACCAAACAGGAGATGCTAGGTACATACAACCAGCCATCAGAGCGTCAGACACGATCTTCAAGCTTACCCGCATCCTCTTCTCAATGAATTGTCTCATATGGAATGTAAGGGGAATTGTGAACTCCTTAGTTCGCATTCGTAAGCTGGTCATAACACACAAAATCCCATTGTTAGTTTTAATTGAGCCTAAAAAAGATCCCAATCATTTGGCTAGATTTCAACGCAGGCTACGTTTTACTCATTCAAACGTAATTTGTAGGAACAAAGTATGGATTTTTTGGTCTCAGGATTCACTCTGTCATGTCTGTACTATATATGACGAACAATGTGCACATTTCAAGTATCAGCTTGTGGGAACAGAGATTATTCTATGGTTCACACCGGTTTATGGCATGCACACCGTGACTGACCGTCGTAGATTATGGTATTCATTACAACAACACTATGCTACTAATAGTGAACCTTGGTTAATAGGTGGAGATTTCAATGCTTATCTATCCGTGGCGGAACATGATGGTCTATCTACACCTTCTATGCATTCATTAAAAGATTTTAACGATTGTGTGACGTCTTGTCAGTTAATTGATCTGCCATACACAGGCTCTGCTTATACGTGGACAAGTGGTCGTGGGCTGGGTATTGTTCGCAGAAGGTTAGATCGGATGCTATGTTCTGAATCCTATAACAATCTGTATGCTAGTCTGAGGGTTCAACACCTTCCAAGATTCACATCTAATCATTCTCCGCTTCTTCTACACTCTACACTGTTACCATCCAATGGCCCAAAAGCATTCCGTTTTCAGAATATGTGGGTAGAGCACAAAGAATTTCATATATTTGTTAAGGCAACCTGGGACTCATATCCAACCACAGGTGGCATGCGCGGCTTATATAATAAATTACAATCCCTTAAAAAGGATCTGCGGAATTGGAATATCATAGTGTTTGGTAATGTTTTTGACCAGTTATCACATTTGGAACGTCAGCTTAAAATCAGTGAGGCAACTTTTGATGTCCACCCCACGCCAGATGCACGTATGAAGTATCATTCTATACAGGCAGAATACAAATTAGCAGAACGTAAGGTCGAGATGTTTTGGTCTCAGAAAGCACGACAAAAAAGGATTGCAGAAGGCGATGCTAATACTTCCTACTTCCATAACATCGTAAGGGATCGACATGTTCGTCAAGCCATCACCAAAATATATGATACGCAGGGCACAATTATCGACACACAGCAAGGCGTTCAACATGCGGCGGAATCATACTACAAACAGCTATTTGCAGCAGATAAAACTATGGAAGATGACAGTATTCTGCAATACATACCACAACTAGTTACAGAATCAGAAAATCAATGCTTGATGGCCTTGCCAACTCAGGCTGAGGTAAAGGAGGTTGTTTGGTCGATGGATCCCAAAAGCGCACCTGGTCCGGATGGGTATAATGGCTATTTTTTCGTACATGTTGGGACATTGTCAAATAGGATGTCCATAAAGCTATGCAAGAATTTTTTCTCGGTATTCCGGTGCCTAAAGCAATGGGGAGTACGCTAATTGTCTTGCTGCCAAAGTCACCCACACCCCGCTCATTCTCAGATTACAGGCCCATAAGCCTGGCAAACTTCGTATCTAAGCTGGCTACGCGGATTATTGCAACACGCATTCAACCTCTTCTACAAAAACTCATCACGGAAGAACAAGCAGGTTTTGTAAAAGGACGAGATATAGCTGATCAGATTGTTATGGCTCGTGAGATGGTCCATTTGCTGGATACAAAAGTCAGAGGCTCAAATGCGATAATCAAACTGTACATGATGAAGGCATTCGATAGAGTCAGTTGGATATTCTTACAAAAATTGCTAGCGAAATTTGGCTTTTCAAGTGGTTTTGTCAAGTTGATATTCAATCATCTTAGAGGGACATATATTTCTGTGTTGATAAATGGCGTCCCAGCCGGTTTTTTCCAGCCTTCACGAGGGGTTAAACAAGGTGACCCCTTGTCACCTATACTTTTCATATTAGCTTTGGAAGCATTTTCAAGGGGTCTTAACAGCTTAGTCTCTACGGGAAACATCTTGCCTTTTGCTGCGGGAAGATCCCCCACAATATCCCATTTGGCTTTTGCGGACGATCTTTTAATATTCATCAATGATGGATTACGCAATTTACTCAAGTTTAGAACATTTCTGGAACAGTATCAGGTAGCTTCGGGTCAAGCGGTTAATTTCCAAAAGAGTCACTTTGTTCCAGCCTCACACTTGACCAATGCGCAGATCCGCAGAATGGAGCAAATTTTACATATGACGGCAGTCTCGTTACCAATTAAATATTTAGGAGTTCAGTTGCACCAAGGAAAGGAGCGGCTCTCCCATTTTGGTAGTCTACTCTCTTCAATTCAAGCTAAATTGAATATGTGGCAAAATAAGTTTCTTAATCATGCTGGCCGTTTGATCATGATCAAGCATGTTTTGGCTTCTATTCCTTTACATGTCCTTTCAGCAAGTAGACTTCCTCAAAGTGTTTTACGCACCATTACTCGCTGGATGGTCAAATTTTTTTGGGGCAGTACATCCACTCATACACGGTATTCTTGGGTCTCCAGTGATCAACTATTTGGGCCAACAAATGAGGGAGGTCTTGGTCTCCGGAAATTAGAAGATATGCAGCTTGCATTCTCATGTAGACTATGGTGGAAATATCACCAAAATAACACTTTATGGAGCAAGTTTTTTCATACTCGATACGCCAATCGCAGATCATATACCTTTCGTCTCACAGACTCTCCAATCTGGAAGCACATATGTCGAATACACCCAATATGTGATCAAGCCTTGACCACTGAGCAATACACAATTCGGGCAGCATATGAACATGTAAGACAAGGGCGAAATACGCGACTCTCACACAAATTCATCTGGAGTAAACATATTCCTTCAAATATACGACTGTTTCTATGGCGGTTATACCACAAAGCCATTCCGCAGCCTGAGAATCTGCAAAAATTTGTTTCCATCCACCCAACACAGTGTCCTTTCTGTTTCAACAGATGTGTAACACTAGATCATATCCTTTTAGACTGCTCAGAAGTTGCCGATGTCTGGAAAGTGATGGACATTGGAGAAAAGAGACTGTCATTGAAACCATACGTTGGAGTATATATGATTGGGTGTCAGCCCACAATGGCAAAAAATATGTATCGTCAGATATGACCTCATTGCAGCAGGATTAAGTCCAATTATTTACACACCTAGAGTCAAGGTAATCAAATTTCATCGCCCACCACCGGGACGATTGAAGCTAAACACGGATGCAGCACATGGTCTACACACGGCAGCAGCAGGAGCAATTTTGCGTGAAAGCAACGGGGCATTCTTAGGAGCAATAGCATTCCATTTACCATTATCGACGCCAGCAATTGGCAGAGTTTCAAGCTGCATACTTCAGCTATCTATTCTTTGCCTCGCAGTGGCCATCCATAGATATTGAGGTTGATGCTCAACGCGTCCTTTCCATGATCCACAACACTATCCAGCAACATGCCTTAATCTTTAAATCGCTATTGATATTAAGAGCCTCGCAGTGGCCGTCCTTCGACAACAACTCACTATCTTCACAACTGTAGCTGCCTTACACCACTAGTTCGCGCAAGCTATCACACTGAAAATATTCCATACATTCGCCATGGTCATAGCTCTGGATCAGTTTAGTTGCCCATATCATACGATATGGGCAACGCGGGTACGCATACTCTCCTTTATCATACTCATATACGGTGGCATATATCTTCCACGTATTGCATACTCCATAGCTTTGTTACCCATATCAATCGATATGGGTAACCTGGGTAATTTCTCCACTACAAATATTTGCTGCACGTTTAGAGATACAACTGCTGACATACATATTTTTTATCATACTCCTAATCCTTCTTTATGCTTGTGCATGGAACATGGATTACACTGGCAACTTTGGAGGAGCATACATTGGCGATTTCACCATCGACAGCAACACGTTACAACCATGCAGCTTACGTCCTCTACACGATTGTATTCTTTATCTACATGTAAATACACCAATCATATAAATATGTATGCTTTTTCCTTCGCCAAGGTTTTATCCACAAGGGTGGTTTTACTTGGCAAGGTTTTAAAGCGGCATATCGTATATGATTGGAGGCACCAACTTATATGTTTGTTATACTATTATTTAGATTTCAATGATGATCATTGTAATATGGTATTCCTCTGCCATAAGTGTGGCATAATAAAAAGCATTCTTCCCGATTAAAAATATATATATATATATTATATTCAGATTTTTTATAAAAAGGCACAATACACATATATCCCGACGTACTACCCACACGTTATATATATTACAAACGTATGTCAACGTCACACCACTATACTTATCTCATATATATGAGTATATTCAGGTCTTATATCATATGATATAATTCATGGTGATGAAAAAATTATAATGACATGTTACAAGGTTATAAACCAAAAATTATCGTATCGGGTGACTACCGAAACTTCACCAACATATCACGTACTTGTCATATAAAGATGACCAGTCCCTATACTTCAAAAATGTCCAAAACTTTCGTGGCTCATATGTTCAATTCAGCAATGAAATCATTCAATGTTGGCACACACAAATCAGGCTAAATTTGTGGAGATTTTAAATGCAACTTTTTAAGCACATGGGGCGCCATTTCAAACAGCCTTATGATCTGAATATCTACTTTATTTTATGTATATTATTTGTGACATAATATATATAACATGTTCAAAAAGTTTGAATATAATCAGAGAAAAATCGCGTAATCGGCGAAAGTCAAAAATTCGGTTTTCTACGAACATAACACATGGAACGTTTTTGGCATGACATGCGACATGTATCTAGACACTTTTTACATATTCCAGACATGTTAAAGTGTACTAGAATATTCAAATAAGGGCTGATTACAATTTACCATATGTGTACAATTATTGTGCATTATTTTACAAAGTTTACAAAAATGAAATTCAACTCATGTTGGAGACTTCATACACGCCTGCTTCATGCTAGATGGAGCCTATGTGGAGCTTAGTTAGCATCTCAATTGGTGGAGAATATGCCATACAAGGTTAGTGATATAAAGGAGAGAGCTACACATGGTAACAATTCAAATATTATGGAAATGTAACACATGCTGATGCTGAAAATTAAGCATGAGACACTTAGTGCTGGCCGAATTTTATGTCTTGAAGGTTGCAAATTTGCTTCCAAAAATTGAAGGGATTAATTGTTGATTATTTGGCAACATTTTAAACACTTTTTGACACATGTTTTTCATTTTATTCTAAGATTTTACAGCCACTAAATGGTGACAAGATTGGACTAATCATAGAGTGCCAAGTAAGAAAACACAAGTCATTCATCCAATCAAAATGTGCCAAGTGAGCAAGGTGGTGTCATATCTACCCAAGACAATCTACCAAGGGCATTAAAGAGAATTCTCAAGATGGTAGAAACCCTATAGGGGGTGGCCACATCAAGTTTAAAAGGAGAGAAGTAGTGCAAACAAAGTCAAGACTACAACTCTCATTCTCTCAAGATCAAGAAGCTCAACCATTTCCTTCTTCTCTTTTTTCTTTCTTCTTCTTCTTCTTCTCTCAAGGCTGTTGTTCTTATATTCAACATATTGAATAGGCTTTGTTTATACCACCATACACGACTCATTTTTTATAAAAGGTTGATCAAGGTGTTATCAAACCTTCATCCGCTCGAGGTGGTGTTCGTGATCGGTGTGATTGATTGTATCGATTGTAAAAGTGCGGAGTTGGTGTGTAACTCCAGCAAGCCTTGTGGCAAGGTGTTATTTTGTGTTTAATGATAACCGAGTAAGGTGTCCTTGAAGACTGGATAGTTTGATTTAACCAAACCAGTATAAAATCTTTGGTGTCTTTACTTTCATTACTTTACTTTCAGTTTTCATTTTCTGTGTTGATTTTGTTGCAGTAGTAAAAATAGTAAATGACTTTCAAAAAATATAAAACTTTGCAGAAACATATCCACACCTCTTAAGTTTCATTTGGCGCAAGTTGCAATCCATTTGGACAAGTATAAGTCAATCAAACTTTAATAGAACTGAGACTAGTGCAATGTGATTTTTAGACTTGCAAAGGTTGAGACGATCAACGTATTTGACATACTTTCCAAAGGAATTTTTCAAAACTGTTTCAACCCATTAAAATAAATATCTTAAGGGGTTTGTCATTAAATGTTCAGATTACGAAGTAATCGGAATAAATTTTTCAAGTCGAAGTACCGTTTCTTGCAGATTTACGCGATCTGACCACATTGAATTTAAATTTGAAAATTTTAGGAGATACTCAGAACATCCGAGAGTAGAATCTCACCAAATATCATAATTTTTGAAGGTCTCTAACCAGGTCATTTAATTTTTTCAAATCAAGATCTGAAAACAAGAACAGTTTTGAGAAGTCGGGTTTTTTGGGCCAAACGTTTTTAAAAAAAAGTCTTTCCGCACACACTATTCAACTCCCCCCACTTCTAGTGGCGCTATACAGGTCCTACAAGTGATATCAGAGCGCAGACACACTCACAACGAGAGGATCCAGTGATCTTTGTCAGATGGCAACCACTAGTTACAAAACCGAGCAAGAGGGAATGCCAACCGTAAGGCCTCCTCTTTTTGATGGTGAGTCCTTTATACAATAGAAACTTCAAATGAAACTTTTCTTTATGGCTATTGATATTGATTTGTGGTCTATTATAGAAGACGGTCCTTTCGTTCCTTTTAAGCATCTACTGTTGATAGTGTCACACTAAAAGTTATAAAACCGAAACAAGAATACACTAGTGATAAAAAAAAGAGATTAAGCATGAATGCTAGAGCGATGCAACTTCTTTTAAACGGGCTGAGTAAAAGCGAATTAAGCGGAAAATTCTAGATATCAAACACGAAGGGACTAGTCAAGTCAAAGAGTCTAAAATAAATATGTTTATGTCCACTCCTGAGTCTCTTAAATTATTGTCTAATGATGCGATTCAAGGAGCCCAAAACGTACAAACTTCACAAACAAGGTCCTTGAAGATACAAACTCCACAAACAAGAAGTTTTTGCGCAAACAGAAGATGTAAACTGTTATGCCCCGCACCCTCCGTAGGATAATTAAAGGCTAAAAGGTATATTAAATGTGATTAATGACGATTAATAGTAATGAATTAAGAATTAAATATTAGATTAAATTGTATTTATTGAGTGGTTAAATACTAGAATTAATTAGTATTTAATTTAGAATTAAATATTAGAATTTAATTATTAAAGAAAAGGATTTAAGTAAAATACAATTTAGAAATTCTAATTTCACCCCTACCCATATTAAAACTGACGGAACGTCAGTTTCTCTATTCATTCAGAGAAACCGACGCCTCTCCTCCTCTCCTTAGGCGATTTGTGCAACGCTCCAACCCTAGGGAAGATTTTCAATCCGTTCTTCGCTTGTTCTTCAGATCTTCTTCGAGTAATCACAAGCAAGTAATCTACTTATGAGTTCCTACGATTTGCGAAAGAAAAAGGCCTATTTTTCATATCAAAATGGATCACCATGCAGTAGTTTCTTTCTGTGGATCTATATGTGAATTACGTGTTTTGGGCGTGTTTTTGATGGAGTAGTTTCTTTTTGTTGATTTCGTGAAATATTGCAAATCCCAATGTCTTGAAACCATTTTTGTTGCTAATTGCGGTTCAAGGGAGGGAGACTGAAACGTGAGATTTCGGGTGTGTTTTTTATGGATGATTTGAGTTTTAGGCTTGAATCTTTGATGTGTATGTGAAATGTGTTGTTTTGGTGAATTAAGGATAAATTGATAGTGAGGATTAGGCTTGAAATGGTTGGAAGGAAGTTGGGAATCGTTTGGGGTTCCGATCTTCAGTTTCTACAGAAATCGCAGGATGAATTTCTGGAAAAACAATGACATCGATCGATCGATGTCAGAGACTGACGTACGTCGATCGATCGATGTCTGACAGGTGAGGGACTGATGTGCTTCAATTGAAAGTGGATCGATTGATGTAGGGTGAGGGAGAGATCGATGTGTCCCAGATGGACATCGATCGATCGATGTGAGGGAACGACGTCACATCGATCGATCGATGTAGGCTGAGTGAGAGATCGATGTGTCTCAGATGGACGTGGATCGATCGACGTCAGGGGCTGATGTCTATCTGTTTTGTTGGAAATTAATAGAAGAAAAAGGGAAGCTATGGGATCTTTTGGATGATCTTAGGGACTTCTTAGGACCTGATTGGGCTTAGTATAAGTCCTGGGAACACGACTTAGGATGATGAATCAACAGTGGGTACTTCGTAGGGTATTTGAATTGGACTCTAATGTGTAGGATCTAAGGGGTTAACGATGAACGTTTGAGGCTTCGATAAGGTTCAAATGGAGCGTGTAAGAAGGGTTTACTTCATTCCTCGTGTCCTTAGTATGAATGTTTATGTGAGGTAGGCCTGAACAAGTGTTGACACGTTTGAAAGTGAGAATATGATTGAATGATGAGAAATTGTGCATTTTTGCATTATTGCTCTTGCATTTGCATTATGTTTTGATAAGAGCTGTGCCTTGGCACAGGGTATAAAGTTTGCGAAATGAGCTGTGATGTGTTACAGGGTATAAAGACAAGCAGTAACCATCACAGGGTATAAAGTGAGTTGTAATGTAACACAGGGTATAAAGACAAGCTGTGGAACATTATAGGGTATAAAGTTAAGCTTTGGTGCGTCACAGGGTATAAAGACAAGCTGTGGCCTATCACAGGGTATAAAGTTATGTGACCAGACATTATGACATTGCATTGCACCGTTTTTGAAAAGTGAAGCATAAGCATTTGTGATTGTGTAGAGTAGTGCATATTCTGAACTGTCATGTATCATGTGAGATGTTACGGTAATATTGATTAGTGAATGGATTGTTATTGAACTGTTGAATGCTTATGACTTACTGTTCTTAATCTGTTATGCTAGTAATCTATATTCTTGAAGTTATACAAGACATGTGCCCCATCACCCCTTGATATTATATCCACTCATGTCTTGTCATGTGATGATCCCGTATGTCTTATAAGCGGGTTACTTGCTAGAGTTTTTTGCTAAGGGTACTACCGTTGTTTTGCAGATGAGCCCGGTTATGACATGATTTTCATAGAAGACGATGGCGAGTGGGCTGAGTGGGATGCTTAAAGTTCAGATTGGGAATTGTTTAGACTGATTCTTATTATCTTAGCTTTCTTTCGTTCACTTGAGGATTTATTTGGCTACGACCACGAACAATCTTTTGTAATCTTGCTACACCTTGGTGTACGGATTTGATGGTTTAGATTTTTATTTTGCATGTGTCTCCGTGCTTATTCTCTTACGTCATTGATGATGTGTATTCGAGAGGTGAGACGTCTTGTAGTCTTCTCAGTAGGCTATAACAGGTGCACCGGTTTGGATCCGCTGTCCGGGTCGGGGCGCTACAGGTGGTATCAGAGCCTAGGCTTCAGATCTACCTCAGAGACCTAGGTTACGTCATATAGACTGTTAAGCTGTGATCTTGACCCTAAGTTGATCCATAGGTCTAAGTATATGATCTTAGATATAAGTTTGATTGGGTTGGGTGTGTGCGAGCGTGAAGAAATTTAATTAATCAGCTTTAGTATTCTTTTGGTTTACGAGTTCCGTTCTGTACAACGCATATGGGCTTTCAAGAATATCCTTGGAATTACTGAATGCTAATAAGCGTTGATTTTGCAGATGATGCCTCCTAGAAGGGAAAACTGAGGAAACGGTGGCAACGGGAATAAAAACCCACAACCACCCCAGATGGTTGTACCTCAGACCCTTATGGATGCTATAACAGTGATAGCATAGGGCGTTGCTCAGCAGTAGCAACCACAACCCCCTCCGCCACCACCACCTCAGCTCGGTATCCGATATTATATTAGGGAGATGCGGAAGATGCATGCCCCCACCTTTGAAGGGACCACTGATCCAGAGGTGGCGGAGTTTTGGTTGGACGAAGTTGAAAAGTGCTTCATGCTGGTGCAGGTGCCTGAAGAAAACAAGGTGGATGTAGCCACACCCCTATTGACTGGCCGAGCCAGTGCCTGGTAGAATGGCATTCTTCCGAAAATGACTCCTCCTATTTTGTGGAGGCAATTTGTTAAGGCCTACAAGGAATGTTATGTGCCTGAGACTGCCATTCTGGAGAAGATGAGGCAGTTTATAAGTTGGAACACGACATGATGTCCATTTCTGACTATGCTGATAGATTCCATGCCTTGGGAAAACTCACACCCATGGTGTTGGAAAACAATAGGATGAAGATGCTCAAGTTTGACCAAGGTTTGAATCCCCGCATTCGGACGGCTATAGCGGGGTCTAGTCTGAAAACTTTCGAGGAGATGTTGGATGCCTGCTATTGGGTGGAGAGCGACATGCGCAGGTCACAGCCTAGAGAGGCTCGTGACGACACATGCAAGAGGTCAAGAGATGATATGAGTGGAGGTAGACCCGGACGTTGGTTCAAGATTCCTCGAAAAGGCCAGACAGGACCGTTTCAGAGGGCACCACATCAGAGTCAGCTTGATCGTCAGGCGCCCGGAGTGTGCCCACATTGTCAGAAAAATCATGTTGGGGAATGTTGGAAGAAGACGGGAGCTTTCTTTAAATGTGGTAAGACGGACCATAGGATCAAGGATTGCCCTGAGTGGAAGCAAAAGCCACAGGGAGAGGCAGGACCGTCGTAGCAACAAAGGGGCAGGCCCAAACCCAACGCGAGAGTACATGTCATGACTGACGCTGAGGTGCAGGAGAGCACTGATGTTGTGACAGGTACGATTTAACTTACATCCTAGCTGTTTAAGTTGAATTTTTGTTGTTTAAGTTGAAATGGAATGTGCCATACATGAAAATTTTTATGTGTTACACTCTTTGTGTTTAGGTGCTGTTCTAGTAAATAAGGTGCCTGCGAATGTGTTGTTTGATAGTGGGGCAAGTCATTCATTCATATCTAAGAAATTCGCCAAAGGACTTAACCGTCTGCTCGAGTGGCTTGAGACCCCCTTCCGAGTGCAGGCAGCTGGTGATCAAGTACTAGTGTCACATCATCAGTATAAAGATTGTAAGTTGGAGTTGGATGAGAAGGTGTTTCCCGCCACCTTAGTCCCGATTGCGATGCGGGATTTTGATGTGATATTGGGCATGGATTGGTTGACTAAGTATTATGCCAACATCGCGTGCAGACTTAAGCAAGTGACCGTTAAGGATTCCGAAATGAACGAGGTGACGGTTCAAGGAAATGTCAAGCTGACAAAGGCCCCCAAGAAAATTTATTTGACAGCGGTTAAAGCTTTTAAGGCTTTACAAAAGGGAGCAGAGGGATTTATGGTTTATGCTATGGATATTAAGCAAGAAACTCCCTCTATTGATCAGATTCCGGTAATCAACGAATTCAAAGACGTATTTCCAGATGATTTTCCTGGGGTACCCCCATTGAGAAAAGTGGAATTTGAAATCAACTTCATTCCCGGAACTGAGCCTATATCCAAGGCACCTTACAGGATGGCCCCAGCTGAACTTAAGGAGTTAAATGGTCAACTACAGGAGTTGTTAGACAAAAAGTTAATCAGACCCAGTGTATCACCTTGGGGAGCCCCTGTCTTGTTTGTCAAGAAGAAAGATGGCAGTTTGAGATTGTGCATTGACTACAAAGAGCTGAACAAAGTAGCCATAAAGAATAAGTATCCACTGCCAAGGATTGAGGATTTATTTGACCAATTGAAAGGTGCCCGATTGTTTTCAAAGATCGACCTTCGTCAGGGGTACCATCAGATGCTCGTGAAAGCAAGTGATGTTCCTAAAACTGCTTTCCGTACTCGATATGGGCATTATGAGTTTTTGGTGATGCCTTTTGGATTGACTAATGCCCCAGCAGCTTTTATGGACTTGATGAACACCGTGTTCTGAGAACAGTTGTATCAATTCGTGGTGGTGTTTATCGATGATATCTTGGTTTACTCCCCTGATGAACAATCTCATGCAGAACACCTAAGAGTGGTGTTGGAAATTTTGAGGCAACAGAAGCTTTATGCCAAATTCAGCAAGTGTGAATTTTGGCTAAGAAGTGTAGCCTTTCTCGGTCATGTAATTTCGGAGGACGGGATCTCAGTGGATCCTAAGAAGGTAGAAGCCATTACTGAATGGCCAAGACCTAATAATGTGACCGAAGACGGAAGCTTCCTACGCTTGGCAGGCTACTATAGGAAGTTTGTTGAAAGATTTTCGACAATAGCAGTTCCATTGAGTCGACTTACTCAGAAGAAGACTAAGTTTGAATGGACTGGTGAATGCGAGCAGAGCTTTTCTGAGCTCAAGAAAAGATTGACCACTGCCCCGGTGCTGGCATAACCCTCCGGCATCGACGGTTTCGTGATCTATAGTGATGCGTCCAAGAAAGGACTAGGTATGTATATCATTACGACTAATGCATTATAGATACATATGCCCGTCTTAAACTAACTTTCTGTTTATAGGTTGTGTTTTGATGCAAAATGGACGAGTTATCTCGTACGGGTCGAGACAGTTGAAGCCATATGAATAGAATTACCCGACTCATGATTTGGAGCTTGCAGTTGTAGTGTTTGCTCTTATGATGTGGAGACACTATTTGTATGGAGAGAAATGTGCAGTGTTCACAGATCACAAGAGCCTGAAATATTTATTCTCACAGAAGGAGCTTAACATGAGACAAAGGAGATGGTTGGAATTACTTAAAAGATTACGACCTCACCATCAACTATCATCTGGGAAAAGCAAATAGAGTGGCCGACGCGTTGAGCAGAAAATCTAGTCACGCCAGACAGTCTCCGTTGGAAAGGGATATTGAGGAATTTTGTCTCGATGTGGTAGACTAAATGGCGAATGTTCTTACAGCTCTGTCTATTAGTCCAGACTTGGTAGATAGAATTAAAGGAGCGAAGTATGATGATGCAACAGTGAGAGAAATCCGCGTGACAAATTGTCTACAGGACCAGTAAAAGATTTCCAGTTGAGAGAAGATGGAAGTCTATGGTTCCAAAATCGGTTATGCGTACCAGCTAATGATGAACTTCGGAGAGAATTGCTACGCGAAGCGCATAACTCGAGGATGTCTATTCACCCCGAAAGAACAAAAATGTACAAGGACCTCAAAATGAATTATTGGTGGATAGGGATGAAGAGAAGCATTGCAGAATATGTTGAGAGATGTTTAGTATGCCAACAAGTCAAAGCAGAACACCAACGACCTGGTGGTTTGATGATGCCACTTGAAATTCCTGAATGGAAATTGGAACACGTGACAATGGACTTCGTGATGGGATTACCACGAACCCAAAATGGTAATGACATGATTTGGGTTATTGTGGACTGTTTGACGAAGTCATCACACTTTCTAGCTATGCCGCATAGTACCTCATATGAGAAATTGGCGAACTTGTATGTGGACAACATTGTGAGTCCACATGGAGTTCCTGTCAGCATTGTGTCGGACCGTGATTCCAGATTCACTTCTAAGTTTTGGATGCCATTTCAAAAAGCGATGGGTACCGAGGTAAGAATGAGCACCGCCTATCATCCTCAGACAAATGGTCAGTCGGAGAGGACAATCCAGACTTTAGAAGATACGTTGAGAGCTTGCGCATTGGATTTTGAAGGAAACTAGGATAGTATGGTGAATCTGATGGAGTTCTCATACAATAATAGCCATCACAGTGCAATCGGCATGGCACCGTTTGAGGCTCTATACGGACGCAAGTGCAGATCCCTGGTTTGTTGGGACGAAGTTGGGGAAAGAACGATCACTGCACCAGAATTGGTCGAACAGACAATTGGAAAAGTTATAATCATAATAGAGAGGCTAAGGGTGGCACAAGATCGCATTAAGAGTTGGGCCGATACCAAAAGATGACCTTTAGAATTTACGTAAGGTGAAAAAGTCTATCTACGAGTCTCACCCACGAAAGGAGTGGTGAGATTTGGGATGAAAGGCAAGCTAAGTCCTCGATACATTGGTCCATACGAGGTGCTAGGTAAAGTTGGTGAAAGAGCATATCCGTTAGCTTTTCCTCCTATCTTATCGTAAGTCCACAATGTGTTCCATTTGTCTCAACTGAGGAAATACGTTCCAGATCTGAGTCATAATATTGAGGCTCAACCATTGGATGTTAGAGAGGATGTCACGTACGAAGAACATCCTATGAAGATTGTGGATAAGAAAGATCAAGTCCTACGCAAGCGCGTGATTCCGTATGTCAAAGTGCAATGGAGTAATCATACGGAGCATGAAGCCACGTGGGAACTTGAGGAGCAGATGAAGGAGTTATATCCACATCTTTTCCAATAAGGTACGCCAGTTTCGAGGACGAAACATTTTGTAAGCGGGTTGGAATGTTATGCCCCGCACCCTCCGTAGGATAATTAAAGGATAAAAGGTATATTAAATGTGATTAATGACGATTAATAGTAATGAATTAAGAATTAAAAATTAGATTAATTTGGTTTTTATTGAGGGGTTAAATACTAGAATTAATTAGTATTTAATTTAGAATTAAATATTAGAATTTAATTATTAAAGAAAAGGATTTAAGTTAAATACAATTTAGAAATTCCAATTTCACCCCTACCCATATTAAAATTGACGGAACGTCAGTTTCTCTATTCATTCAGAGAAACCGACGCCTCTCCTCCTCTCCTTAGGTGTTTTGTGCAACGCTCCAACCCTAGGGAAGATTTTCAGTCCGTTCTTCGCTTGTTCTTCAGATCTTCTTTGAGTAATCACAGGCAAGTAATCTACTTATGAGTTCCTACGATTTGCGAAAGAAAAAGGCCTATTTTTGATATCAAAATGGATCACCATGCAGTAGTTTCTTTCCGTGGATTTATATGTGAATTACGTGTTTTTGTTTTGACATTTGGCCACTGTATATTGAAAATCGTTTGTTCTTGTTGTTGATTCCGTGAAATCTTGCAAATCCCAATCCCTTGAAACCCTTTTTGTTTCTAATTGCGGTTGAAGGGAGGGAGAGTGAAAAGGTTAGATTTTGGGTGTGTTTTTGATGGATGATTTGAGTTTTAGGCTTGAATCTTTGATGTGTATGTGAAAGGTGTTGTTTTGGTGAATTAAGGATAAATTGATAGTGAGGGTTAGGCTCGAAATGGTTGGAAGGAAGTTGGGAATCGTTTGGGGTTCAGATCTGTAGTTTCTGCAGAAATCGCAGGATGAATTTCTAGAAAAACGATTACATCGATCAATCGATGTCAGAGACTGACGTACGTCAATCGATCGGTGTCTGACTGGTGAGGGACTGATGTGCTTCAGTTGAACGTGGATCGATTGACATAGGGTGAGGGAGAGATGGATGTGTCCCAGATGTACATCGATCGATCGATGTGAGGGAATGACGTCACATCGATCGATCGAGGTAGGCTGAGTGAGAGATCGATGTGTCTCAGATGGACGTGGATCGATCGATGTCAGGGGCTGACGTCTATTTGTTTTGTGGTAAATTAAGGGATGAAAGAGGTAAGCTAGGGGATCTTTTGGATGACCTTAGGGACTTCTTAGGACCTGATTGGGGTTAGTATAAGTCCTGGGAACATGACTTAGGATGATGAATCAACGGTGGGTACTTCGTAGGGTAACCATAACAGGGTATAAAGTGAGCTGTAATGTGACACAGGGTATAAAGACAAGCTGTGGAACATTATAGGGTATAAAGTTAAGCTTTGGTGCGTCACAGGGTATAAAGACAAGCTGTGGCCTATCACAGGGTATAAAGTTATGTGACCGGACATTATGACATTGCATTGCACTGTTTTTGAAAAGTGAAGCATAAGCATTTGTGATTGTGTAGAGTAGTGCGTATTCTGAACTGTCATGCATCACATGAGATATTACGGTAATATTGATTTGTGAATGGATTGTTATTGAACTGTTGAATGCTTATGACTTACTGTTCTTAATCTGTTATGCTAGTAATCTATATTCTTGAAGTTATACAAGACATGTGCCCCATCACCCCTTGATATTATATCCACTCATGTCTTGCCATGTGATGATCACGTATGTCTTATAAGCGGGTTATTTGCTAGCGTTTTTCGATGACGGCGAGTGGGCTGAGTGGGATGCTTAAAGTTCAGATTGGGAATTGTTTAGACTGATTCTTATTATCTTAGCTTTCTTTCGTTCACTTGAGGATTTAGTTGGCTACGACCACGAATAATCTTTTGTAATCTTATTACACCTTGGTGTACAAATTTGATGGTTTAGATTTTTATTTTCCACGTGTCTTCGTGCTTATTCTCTTACGTCATTGATGATGTGTATTTGAGAGATGAGACGCCTTGTACTCTTCTCAGTAGGCTACGACGGGTGCACCGGTTCGGATCTGCTGTCCGGGTCGAGGCGCTACATGAACTAAAGAGCTTCTTGCTCAAACATGTACAAGATGAGCCAAGGAATGTAGATGCCTGATTTTTTCTATGTTTATTGAGGCTATGATCTGATTGTCCTAGTGTTTCAATGCATATTATAAGATGTAAGGGCTGGTGGGAGGGCAGGATGGCATTTCATGCGTTAGCGTCGTAATATCGAGTCTAGTTTTTTGTTCTTCCTTTTTTTGGTTTATGATATTTTATAGAGTCTTGTAATATGGTTTATAGTGCTAATTATCATTTCCAGTGTTTTCTAAGATGACAAGGCTAAATTAGGAAAGTGGCTTGGAGAATCCCTTTTTTTCAGGAAGGCAGCCGGACACCGTTTGGTATTTTAGATACACAGGTCGGAACACATGTTCAAATAAGTTCAAACCACCTAGAGGGGCTAGAAAACTCAATTTGGGACGATTTTCATGCTTTACACTTTTTCTAATTCGGGCTACAAGAGGGACCGAAATCAAGTGGAAATTGGGAGTCCAGAATGGAAAGTACTGAAGATCACTGGATGAACACCTAGTATTTGGAAGCCCGTATCTCTGTCAAGAAGAGTCCAAATGAGGTGATTCACAAGCCCAATATCAAGGGCATTTCATGAGATACAACTTTGCTGAAGAGTGCAAAACCTAATTCGGCATCTAGAAGCGGGTAGAATCTAGTAACCGACAGGGTGTAATTCCAGTGCGAGATTCTAGGGATTTGAATTATGTAATCTTCCTTGAATAGCTTTTGCTTATCTTTTGAGTAAATTTTATTTAGATTGATAGGTAGTGATTTGAGGACCTTGATTGATTAGTTAATTTGTAGGAGTAGAAAATTATAGCATTATAAGAAGGAAAACTCGATAGCCATGTATAGGAGTTTTTGGAGAATTCAGAATTTCAGTTTTAGCAGTTTTGTTGCTTCCAAACGTGTGTTTCTACTTTGGTTTTAACAAACAAAAATCAAGGCTAGATCCAATCAAGGTTTGAGCAAGCCTAGTTGGTGAATCACAACCCAAGGATACGGAATAACGTGTTGGATTGGGAGATTCGAATTGCTCGACGTAGACGTTGTTCACATCTCTTGTTCAAGAAGGTGGTGTTTGCGCCATTGTCCCACACAAGGGTTGATCAAAGGTGTCCTTTGGAGTTGAGAGAAGCGATCGTCAATTCAAAACGATCAAAGATCATATCAAAGTGGTATCAGAACAAAGGTTTCTTCTTTACAACTCAAATATCCTTTAATTATTCTGCCTTCATTCTTCATCATCCCTCAGTTTCGTCAGTTTTTTCATCTTTCGAATTTTTCATTTTGAACTCCATACAACTGAATTCCTGAATCCATAGCTTAAATCCCCCTCTGGTAACTTTCGTTTAGTAAGGAAAAAGTCCCAGAACATACAAAAAAAATTACTCTTTTTGGACTTTTATTAGAACCCCGCCGATTTCCTACATCCCCATGTATGCACATGTAACTTAACTATTGCAAGGAACCTTTGTCCTCTTGCTTGACTCACGACATATTCACTCTCTTATATAAAAAAAAGACAAAATCAAAAGGATGCGTTTTTGTCAATACATAGAAAGCAAAAAAGAGAAACAAAGTCCAATTTTGGCTTCAGTCCACGTGCTCCACCACACATACTTTCCTTTTTGTTTGACTCACGTTTTATCTATTCAGCTATAAGAAAAAAAAAGAGGCATACGTTGGATTTTGCTGTGGACAGTACATGCGCACAAAAGTTTGGACCTTGCAAATATTTTGTACTCTTAACATTTCAAGGTCAATTGTTTATACACACTTGACAATAGGTTCATTGTATTAGGGCTTAAATTCTGCCGTAGCATATAAATCAAGTCTATTGCTTAAACGTGCTATCCGTGTCACTTATAAGTCTTGTTGCTAACGAAGCTTTTGGTAGATCTTAGACTTGTGTGACTTGATTGCGTTGTTGCTTGGATTGCGTTGTAATTTTCTTGTATCCAAGGCTAATCTTCCTTCACCATACACATGGCTAACTCTTGCATACAAAGCTATCGTCTTTCAAACCAAATCCAGCCTCAAAAATTCCTTATCGTGGAGATACAAAAACTGTTTTGTGACTTTGCACAAAACAGCCCCTAAGAGTTCCTTGAGCATCAAGAAAAGCCCTATTGAACCCTAAATCAAGGGCTACACATTGTGAAGAACCTATTTTTCATTGTGTTCTTGTTACAAGAAGTCAAAAAAAAGCATTCGACAGAATATCAAAAGAGCCGAGAAAAACAAGTGTACAAAAAAAAAGAAAAGTGCAAGAATAAGAAAAAACCAAGATTATTCTCAAATTATTTGCAAATCAAGTTCCATAAAAAAACTCAACAAGGTCGTTACCTTTGAAGCTACAAAAATACATCACCTTTTCATTGCCATACACTTAGATACTTGATTGTTACATTTGAATCAACAACTTGTAATTAATTTGCATAAGGCTAAGGTAAACTAAAGATTGCCCAAGGCAACCCTTAGTTTTCTTTGGCTCAGCCTTTGACATAATTTTTGGTCTCATTTTTCCTTGATTCTTAGAAGGTTAAGTGTGTTAAATTGTCTTGTTTTTGGCTTGATACCTTTAACTATTGGTTGCTGAAAATTGTTTGATACATTGGAGAAAAAAGGTGCATTGTCGGATTGTGCTAGCCAATTGAAAAGCTTGCTTTGGTTTTATCTAGCTCAAGATTGGCCGAGGAAAACACAAACTGTGAGTTACTATACAAGAGAGAGAAAAGAACATGCACATTGATTTTGATTTTCACTAACGTAATGAAATGTCTTTTGTCTATGTTAGTTTTTCTTTTCTTGTCTTCTTTATTTCATTTCAGGTGAAAACATGTCGTCGACCAATGCCGTGGATGAGGAGACACAGGCTGAGCTGTCACTTGAAAAGGTGTTGGAGAAATTGCAAGAAATCGCCAGCAAGGTGGAAGAATTAGATTGGAGAACCTTGAATCAACAAATTTCACAAGTTAAAGAGTTGGTTGGCACCATTTGGGGAGTCATGTGTTATGAGCGTGACTACAACGAGGTTGATAAATGCATGATTACCTTTGGAAAATCAAATGGTATTTGGGTAAGAAATTGACGTTGCAAAGTGCATAAGTTTCAAAATTGTCCACAACATGATAAAGATATTAAAGCATATTACAATGAATTGCTAGATGACATATATTATGCTTACATTGAAGAGATTGAAGAATTAATCATGATTAGATTCATTGCTGGGTTAAATAAAGAGATTGCACATGAAATGATGCATTGTAGATGTGAAGCACTTGAAGCTATGTATGAGCATGCAACCAACATTGAAAATTGGATAAAATTTAAGAAGGGCATGGATGATTATTTTGCTAAAATGCATAAGCGTGGCAAAGCTGAAATTGTTTCTAAAAAGGAGCAAAAAGCTGAAATTGTACCTAAAGCTGATGCTAACACAAAACCGAAAGTTGATTTGTTCCAACATGACTTGAATGAGGTCAAAGTTAATGCATCTAATGAGCATGAATTGCATGATAATACAGCTGAATTGCATGACAAAATCTTGGGTGAATTGCATGAGAAAAATAGTGAACATGAGGATGATTTACATGTTGAAGTAGCATCCCCTATTTGTCTTGATTTGTGTGAACCACATGCATTGTGTGATCTTGAATTGAAACATGAACTTGAGCTTCTGTCACATGAATTAGATGATGATTTAAATGATGAATCGGATGCAATTAATTTGGATGAAACTGGGTTGATAGTTAAGAGTGTTGGATCATTTGTTGTTGAATCTTTTAAAATACGTGTTGGTCTTCCTAGTCTACACTGTTTTCATGATCCTTTTCATATGAATCATATACACACGGCCTTTATCATGATCCATTCCCACAGTATGCTTGTTCATAGGATGATTCATGCCATATCACATTGCCTTGTTTCCCTTTCCAAATCATGGTGACTTGTGACTTTGTTTGCCATGATAAATTGTTGGTCTATGTATTGATTGAGTTTGACTATTCCTTGCATGATGGATTTTGATTGCATCCTACACATTCATGTTTGATTGAGAGAAGCATGACTATACACCCTTAACACATCAAGAAGAGGTTTGTATTAATGTGGAGTCGTGTTCTATTGTGTGATAAGTCTTTCTTTTGGAAGCTTCATAAGTGTCTCACTTGTACTTTGTTAATGCATCCTAAACATGTGAAAGTGAAGATACAAAAGAGGTATGACTCTACTCCTTATTTAACTCTTTGCCATCGTCTTTTACTTGTTTATGATTCTAGATATGCATTTATTGAGTTAGAGTTTCAGGTGTATGTCTTTGTGCACCCTAAACATGTTAGGAAGAGGTGTTTATTGCCGTCTAGATGTGTCATCATTGGAGTACATGGTTATCCCAAGCATGTTAGACTTAAATTATGCATAATCATTGCACTTGGTTTTTTTGAACTTGTATCTTACATAGTTTATGAGTCATTTATGGAGTATCCCTATTATCCATTTGTGTGTTTAGATTCGAGGTCAAATCTTTTTGAGGAGGGAGGGAATGATGTGATTCAAAGAGCCCTAAACGTACAAACTTCACAAACAAGGGCCTTGAACATACTAACTCCACAAACAAGAAGCTTTTGCACAAATAGAAGATGTAAACTAAAGAGCTTCTTGTTCAAACATGTACAAGATGAGCCAAGGAATGTAGATTCCTGATTTTTCCTATGTTTATTGAGGCTATGATCTGATTATCCAAGTGTTTCAATGCATATCATAAGATGTAAGGGTTGGTGGGAGGGCAGGATGGTCATTTCATGCGTGAGCGTCGTAATATCGAGTCTAGTTTTTTGTTTTGCCTTTGTTTTGGTTTAGGATATTTTACAGAGTCTTGTAATATATGTTTATAGTGCTAATTATCATTTTTGAGTGTTTCTAAGGTGACAAGGCTAAATTAGGAATGTGGCTTAGAGAATCCATATTTTTCATGAAGGCAGCCGGACACCGTTCGGTATTTTAGATACAAAGGTCGCATATCATGTTCAAATGAGTTCAAACCACCTGGAGGGGTTAGAAAATTCAATTTTGGACGATTTTCATGCTTTACACTTTTTCTAATTCGGGCTACAAGAGGGACCGAAATCATGTGGAATTTGGGAGTCCAGAATGGAATATACTGAAGTTCACTGGATGGACACCTAGTAATTGGAAGCCTGTATCTCTCTCAAGCAGAGTCCAAATAAGGTCATTCAAAAGCCCAAATTCAATGAAATTTCATGAAATAAAACTTTGCTGAAGAGTGAAAAACCTAATTCGGCGTCTAGAAGCAGGTAGAAGCTAGTAACCGACAGGGTGTAATTCTAGTGCGAGATTTTAGGGTTTTGAATTATGTAATCTTTCTTGAATAGCTTTGACTTATCTTTTGAGTAAATTTGATTTAGATTGATAGGTAGTGATTTGAGGACCTTAATTGATTAGTTAATTTATAGGAGTAGAAAATTATAGCATTATAAGAAGGAAAACTCGGCAGCCATGTATAGGAGTTTTTGGAGAACTCAGAATTTCAGTTTTAGCAGCTTTGTTGCTTCCAAACGTGTGTTTTTCCTTTGGTTTTAACAAACAAAAATCAAGGCTAGATCCAATCAAGGTTTGAGAAAACCTAGTTGGTGAATCACAATCCAAGGAAACGGAACGATGTGTTGGATTGGGAGATTCAAATTGCTCGACATAGACGTTGTTGACATCTCTTGTCCAAGAAGGTGTTGTTGGAGCCATTGTCCCACGCAAGGGTTGATCAAAGGTGTCCTTTGGAGTTGAAAGAATCGATCGTCAATTCAATACGATCCAAGATCGTATCAAAGTGGTATCAGAGCAAATGTTTCTTCTTTACAACTCAAATATCCTTTAATTATTCTGCCTTCATTCTTCATCATCCCTCAGTTTCGTCAGTTTGTTCATCTTTCGAATTTTTCATTCAGCTCTCCATACAACTGAATTCTTGAATCCATAGCTTAAATCCCTCTCTGATAACTTCCGTTTGAAAAAGTCCCAGAACATACAAAAAAAAATTACTCTTTTTGGACTTTTATTAGAACCCCGCCGATTTCCTACATCCCCATGTATGCACATGTAACTTAACTATTGCAAGGAACCTTTGTCCTCTTGCTTGACTCACAGCATATTCACTCTCTTATATAGAAAAAGACAAAATCAAAAGGCTGCGTTTTTATCAATACAGAGAAAGCAAAAAAGAGAAACAAAGTCCAATTTTGGCTTCAGTCCACGTTTCTTTTACCTCCACCACACAAACTTTCCTTTTTGTTTGACTCACGTTTTATCTATTCAGCTATAAGAAAAAAAAAGAGGCATACGTTGGATTTTGCTGTGGACAGTACATGCGCACAAAACTTTGGACCTTGCAAATATTTTGTACTCTTAACATTTCAAGGTCAATTGTTTATACACACTTGACAATAGGTTCATTGTATTAGGGCTTAAATTCTGCCATAGCATATAAATCAAGTCTATTGCTTAAACGTGCTACCCGTGTCACTTATAAGTATTGTTGCTAACGAAGCTTTTGGTTGATCTTAGACTTGTGTGACTTAATTGCATTGTTGCTTGGATTGCGTTCAATTTTCTTGTATCCAAGTGTAATCTTCCTTCACCATACACATGGCTAACTCTTGTATACAAAACTATCATCTTTTAAACCAAATCCAGCCACAAAAATTCCTTATTGTGGAGATACAAAAACTGTTTTGTGACTTTGCACAAAACAGCCCCTAAGAGTGCCTTGAGCATCAAGAAAGCCCTATGGAACCCTGAATCAAGGGCTGCACATTGTGAAGAACCTATTTTTCATTGTGTTCTTGTTACAAGAAGTCCAAAAAAGCATTCGGCAGAATAGCAAAAGAGCCGAGAAAAAAAAAGTGTACAAAAAAAAGAGAAGTGCAAGAATAAAAAAACCAAGATTGTTCTCAAATTATTTGCAAATCAAGTTCCATGAAAAAACTCAACAAGGTCGTGCCCTTTGAAGCCACAAAAATACATCACATTTTCATTGCCTTACACTTGGATACTTGATTGTTGCATTTGAATCAACAACTTGTAATTAATTTGCATAAGGCTAAGGTAAACTAAAGATTGCCCAGGGAAACCCTTAGTTTTCTTTGGCTCAGCCTTTGACATAATTTTTGGTCTCATTTTTCCTTGATTCTTAGAAGGTTAAGTGTGTTAAATTGTCATGTTCTTGGCTTGATACCTTTGACTATTGGTTGTTGAAAATTGTTTGATACAATGGAGAAAAAAAGGTGCATTGTCGGATTGTGCTAGCCAATTGAAAAACTTGTTTTGATTGTATCTAGCTCAAGATTGGCCGAGTAAAACACAAACTGTGAGTGACTATACAAGACAGAGAAAGGAACATGCACATTGATTTTGATTTTCACTAACGTGACGAAATCTATTTTGTCTTTGTGTTAGTTTTTCTTTTCTTGTCTTCTTTATTTCATTTCAGGTGAAAACATGTCGTCGACCAACGCCGTAGATGAGGAGACACAGGCTGAACTGTCACTTTAAAAGGTGTTGGAGAAATTGCAAGAAATCTCCAACAAGGTGGAAGAATTGGATTGGAGAACCTTGAATCAACAAAGTTCACCAGTTGAAGAGTTGGTTGGCACCATTTGGGGAGTCATGTGTTATGAGCGTGACTACAACGAGGTTGAAAAACACATGATTACCTTTGGAAAATCAAATGGTATTTGGGTAAGAAATTGGCGTTGCAAAGTGCCTAAGTTTCAAAATTATCCACAACATGATAAAGATATTAAAGCATATTACAATGATTTGCTAGATGACTTATATTATCCTCACATTGAAGAGATTGAAGAATTAACCATGATTAGATTCATTGACGGGTTAAATAAAGAGATTGCACATGAAATGATGCATTGAGATATGAAGCACTTGAAGCTATGTATGAGCATGCAACCAACATTGAAAATAGGATAAAATTTAAGAAGGGCATGGATGATTATTTTGCTAAAATGCATAAGCGTGGCAAAGCTGAAATTGTTTCTAAAAAGGAGCAAAAAGCTGAAATTGTACCTAAAACTGATGCTAACACAAAAACGAAAGTTGATTTGTTCCCACATGACTTGAATGAGGTCAAAGTTAATGCATCTAATGAGACTGAATTGCATGATAATACAACTGAATTGCATGCCGAAATCTTGGTTGAAATGCATGAGAAAACGAGTGAACATGAGGATGATTTAGATGTTGAAGTAGCATCGCCTATTTGTCTTGATTTGTGTGAACCACATGCATTGTGTGATCTTGAATTGAAACCTGAACTTGAGCTTGTGTCACATGAATTAGATGATGATTTAAATGATGAATTGGATGCAATTAATCTGTATGAATCTGAGTTGACAGTTAAGAGTGTTGAATCATTTGTTGTTGAATCTTTTAAAATGCGTGTTGGTCTCCCTAGTCTACATTGTTTTCATGATCCTTTTTATATAAATCATATACACATGGCCTTTAGCATAATCCATTCCCGCAGTATGCTTGTTCATAAGATGATTCATGCCATGTTTGCTCATGAGAGATGCCATATCACATTGTCTTGTTTCCCTTTCCAAATCATGGTAACTTGTGACTTTGTTTGCCATGATAAATTGTTGGTCTATGTATTGATTGAGTTTGACTGTTCCTTGCATGATGGATATTGGTTGCATCTGTAGAGAAAAAGGGGTTTGAGTGATTACAGAATACATGATTTAAATAATGTGTTACAAAGAAATGCATGACGCATTTTATGACTTAACACGTTTTTGCATGAAACTTGCCTTATATAATTCATATATAATGTTATTGTACTAACGAGCCATGAAGCTTTAAAACTTACATCAAATGACGAACATTTATTGTGTTTGAACTATTTTCAGGTGCCACCATTAATGAACTAAACTAGTTCATTACGTGAAGTACTTAGTTAAATGAACTAAGTAGTTCATTAAAGGAAGCTATATTTGGAAAAGGCACAAAGGCAACAAATTGAAGAATGGAAAGTCTTCTTCTCCCTCATATCACACGCCATTTAATATATATATATATATATATATTTATATATTCACATTTTTTATAAAAAGACACATACACATATATTCCAACGTACTACCGACACGTTATATATTTTACGAACGTATGTTAACGTCACACCACTATATTTACCTCATATTTATGAGTATATTCAGGTCTTATATCATATGATATAAGTCATGGTGATGATAAATTTATTACGACACGTTACAAAGTTCTAAACCAAATATTATCGTATCGGGTGAATACCAAAACTTTGCCAACGTGTCACGTACTTGCCATATATAGATGGCCAGCCCCTACACTTCAAAAATGGCCACAAATTTTGTGGCTTACATGGTATATACAGCCATAAAATCATTCCATGTTGGCACGCACAAATCACCCCAAATTAAGGCTAAATTGTGGAGATTCCAAATTCAATTTTTGCTACATGTTAGGCGCCACTTTAAATCAGCCATGCGTGCTGAATATTATAGTTTAATTTATGTATATTATGTGTAACATAATATATATAACATGTGCAAAAATTTGGATTTTAATCGGAGAAAAATCGGGTAATCGACAAATGTCAAAAATTCGGTTTTCTACGAACACGACACATGGAACATTTTTTGCATGACATATAACATGTATCTTGACACTTTTTACAAACTCTATACATTCTAAAGTGTTCTAGAAAAATCAAGTAAGAGCTGATTGGAATATACCATATGTGTATAATTATTGTGCACTATTTTACAAAGTTGGCAAAAATAAAATTCAGCACATTCACAAGCTATATCACACGCCTACTACAGCGTGTTGGAGCATATGTGGAGCTTTGTTGGCATCTTGATTGGCCGAGAATGAAGCATACAAAGTTGGTGACATAAAGAAAATCGCTACACAAGGTAACATTTCAAACTATGTCCCATTTGTTACACATGCTGAAAATTTCAGCATGTGTGCATTAGGGTGACCGAATTTTTGAGGTTAAATGTGCTATATTTACTACTTTGAATTATAAGGATTGATTGAAAGATAATATGACAATGTTTTAAAAATATTATGGAAATAATATGATAGTATCTTGGAATATCACACATGCTGAAAATTTCAGCATGTGTTGGAATGAATATGGCCGATTTTATGCAATTTACTAAGACTCTGAGCCTTCATATGACTGCCCTAACAAAGACAAGCAAACAAACAAACTTCTCATCATTGACCACGCATGATAATGAAATGAAATCCTGGATTTCAAATATGAAATCAAGGAATACGGATTTAGAGAAGATGATGAAACAATTTGACACAGGATCTAACTTGCTGGATCGTATTATTCTATCACAAAAACATGATAGTGATAAAACTGGATTAGGATACATTGAGACAAATGATGTATCAATTAAACCAACCAAATTCGTCTTGTCTAAGAAAGTAGACACACCCAAAGCAAACGTGGCGTCTAAGATGACGCAAAGACTCCCTCTCCCCTCATCTCGTCATACCTCTTCTTCATATCATGCAAAATATAATTATGTGCCATATAGATATGAGAAGAAACAAGTGATGCATACACGACATTCATTTCATCCATCTAGATCAAGCACTATGCACACCAACACGAGGATATATCAAAAACGCACTCCATATGATGCGTATAAAGGAGTTCTCGGCCTAAGGCCAATGTCCACTCACCACATGTCTACTACATTGCTACTTCATCTACATTCTTACCATTTCCTAGACCGAGAAAGATCACCCAAGTATGGGTACCGAAAGGTACTTTTACCAAGAGGTGAATAACTAACTCGCAAGGACCCAAAATTAAAAGGGTACCTAAATCACTCCCGTACGTTGCAGGGTACCCACACATTAAAAGACACATCTATCAAGTGGTTCCTTGACAGTGGTTGCTCGAGGCACATGACGGGTGACTCGAGCTTATTCACAAAGTTGAAAAAGGTCACGAAAGGCGGATCCGTGACCTTTGGAGACAACAATGAAGGCAAGATCATCGGAAAAGGTACAATTGGAAGCCCAAGCACCCTTCAAATCTCCAACGTCTTTTTGGTAAGTAACTTATCCTATAATCTTCTTAGCATTTCACAATTTATTGACAATGGTTTTGATGTGTGTTTTACTCATCCATATTGCAATATAATAAATAAAAATGGAGAAACAGTTTTAAAAGGAAAACGGGAAGGAGACATCTTTACACTTTCTATGGATGACATGTTAGACGCTAAGGTTAAGTGTTTTATATCAAATGAACTGAACGTTAATTTGTGGCATAGACGTTTAGGATACATCGGCATTTCTACACTTGAAAAACTCCAACGAAAGAACCTAATATGAGAATTGCCTACACTTGATTTAGACAACTTTCAGTTGTGTGAATCTTGCATTAAAGGCAAACAAACACGCGAGTCACTTAAACCTAAAAATGAAATAAGCACGACTAGAGTTTTAGAATTATTACACATTGATTTATTTGGTCCTAGTCGCACTACGAGTCTCGGCAGACGTCATTATGCATGTGTGATTGTTGATGACTTTTCTCGTTATACTTGGACTTTGTTTCTTGCACATAATATAGTGCCATTGAGATTGCGAAACTAATAAAACAACTTGAAAATCAATATGGTTTTAATGTGAAAAGGGTAAGAAGCGATAGAGGCGGTGAATTTAAAAACAAGGACATGATTGCATTTTGCGAAGAAAAAGGAATTAAACACGAGTTTTCGCCACCTAGAACTCCTCAACTAAATGGAGTAGTAGAAAGAAAGAATAGGACATTACAAGAAATTGCTAGAACCATGTTATGTGAAAATAAATTGCCTAGATTTTTGTAGACGGAAGCCGTAAATTGTGCATGTTATATAGTTAATCGATTGTCTATTAAAAAGAAAATTAATAAGGCGCCTTATGAGATATTAAATGATCGCATGCCTAAAATTGATTACTTTCGTGTGTTTGGTTGCAAATGTTTTGTTTTAAATACGAAAGATAATTTAGATAAGTTTGAATCTAAATCAATTGAATGCATATTTGTTGGGTATTCTGTGAATTCAAAAGCATATAGATGTTATGATCCCATCACTAGGCAAATTCTAGAATCTATTCATGTGAAGTTTAATGAATTTGGTGAGATTGATAAAGATAAAGAATATGACGATGATTTAGAATTAAAACCCATGTTGAATGATGATGATGGCACGCATGATACGCATGATACACTAGAAAAGCATGATAACTTAGAAATGCATGAGAACATAGAAAATAATCAACCAAGATGGAATAGAGATCACCCACACGATCTTATTATAGGCGATATCACTCACGGTGTGCGACCACGTAGAAGAATAAATGCGGATGAAATAAATCAATTTCATGCCATGATATCCGAAATTGAACCTAAAAATGTGTTTGATGCTTTGAGTGATTCTTCTTGGATTGATGCTATGCATGATAAACTTAATCAATTTGTAAGAAATGATGTATGGGATTTAGCGCCATGACCACAAGATAAGACTATAATAGGCACTAAGTGGGTGTTTAGAAATAAAATGAACGAAGAAAGAAAATTTGTTAGAAACAAAGCTAGACTTGTAGCACAAGGATATAACCAAGAAGAAGGAATAGATTATGATGAAACATTTGTACCCGTAACACGCTTAGAAGCCATACGACTTTTACTTGCTATTGCTTGCATGAAAGATTTTAAACTTTATCAAATGGACGTGAAAAGTGCATTCTTAAATGGATTTATACAAGAAGAAGTATACGTGAAATAACCACCCGGTTTTGAAGATTTGAAACATCCCGATCACGTGTAACTAAAGAAGGCACTATACGGTCTAAAGCAAGCACCTAGAGCATGGTATGATCGTTTTGGTACTTTTCTCTTAGAAAATGGTTTTAAAAGAGGCACTATATGTTAGTGTATGTGCCCTAGGCCATGATTTGGATATTTATGTTATGCATTTATTATTAATAAAAGAGGTTTTATTATCATTATTGTTGGTTAGTATGTTACACAATTTTGATATATGTCCCTGATTCATTATTCTTATGGAGATAAAATAATTTATAATCAGTATGAGTATTGATTTTATAATCATGAGATGATTATGTGTATGGTGATACGAATCAATCTCATAAATACTTGTTAGAGAACAGTGTATTGGATAGACCCATCATGAGATTGCTACATGGATTAGCGTCATAAGTAAATCTCATGATAGTCATGTTTTAATCCTTTGACTTGAGATTGTCATAGTTTCCAACATAAGGACTATTATATATTGACATGATCAAACGTTATCCGTAACTGGATAATAATAAAGGTCATGATTGAATGTGATATAAATTATGTAGAGGATATTGAACAATCAAGATAGAATTTGTCCCTCTCTTTTGAGAGAGATATCTTTGGGCCCCTCGATTAGTGAGACTGTGAAATGCATGGCCGTGCTCAAATGAATTGATAGTGTGATCAATATCATTTGTTTTATCAGTCTACTTAGAGATCGAGTAATCATATGATTGATCTATATAAGTATGACGCTGACCATGACTTATGTTCAAACTAGATATCGTGTGACAAAGGGATTAATGCATGTACTATTATTAGGCTAGTTGGACTTTACTCGTATTAATTGGGTAGTTGTAATGCCTTGCTAGAGGCCAATTACGACTTGTTGGTTTAATAGAGATTTAATCAACTGCCAATTAATATGGGCCTATCGGGTCACACACAAGAATGCGTAAGGCTGAGATTAATAATATTAATAATATTAATATTGGATATTAATTATTATTATTATTATCGTTTTTAATATTAATAATATTAATATTGGATATTAATTATTATTATTATTATTATTATTTTCGTTTTTTTGGTGATTATATATACATGTGTGTTATCGGATAATAACGAGAGAATCCATATTTGATATGGATTTTGAATATCCTGATAGAATCCGTATCTGATATGGATTTTGATTGGCATCAACTAATCCGATTAGGACTCGGATTTTGATGTCTACGTATGTGTATATATATTTGTGTATCTCGTATACACTAGACACACGAAAATACACAGAGTCATCAAAGAAACCCTAGAGCCGTTTTTGTGAAAAACCGAGTTCTTCAGCCGCGCCGTTTGAAGAGCTAGCACTCCGGGCGGAAGCGTTCGTGTGGATACCGACATAGGGTGTTCGTGATTTCGCACCTCTTCCATCTGCAGACTTCGAATCTACAGAGGTAGTTTTTGACTTCTTTTGTCGAATTAAACGAACAACATGGATCCTTGGTAGGAAATCGGAGATAAAGTTTTTGTTTTCCGCTGTGCGTTTTGCAGTGATCTCGGTTGATTTTCTAACAGTGGTATCAGAGCCACTTGTTGATTTCATTTAAATCGATTATATCATGCTTATGTGATTATATGTTTACTGTTTTTCGTATGGCATGATATGTACAAAAACCCCAACTCGGACTTCATATGATGAGAGAAGAATGGTGTTTTTCAAATCGTTTTCATGAGATGATTTGTATACGGCGGTTTTCGTTTGTCATGTGATGATCAAAACCGATTCTGTTTGTATTAGATATAAACATCCGCTATGTGTAAAACCCTATTCGAATCTCATCTGGTGAGAGCGGATTGATGTTTTCAATTCGTTTTCATGAGACGTTATGATTCGAGATTGTTATATGTGATATGAAGTTTTCGTTTTTCATGTGATGATCAAAAACGATTATGTTTATATCGATATGAACAACCGATAATGATTCTGTAAGAGTTATGCATATTAAAAACAGACAGATTATCAATTCGATTGATGATTATGTTTTTCGGATTTCGAATGGCAGATTGATTCTATTTCGGATTTCGAACAGCAGATTATCAATTCGATTGATGATTCTGTTTTGGGTTTTGAATGATAACTCTTGGTTCGATCGGTGCTTCTATAAGGGCTTACACGTATTCGAAACAGTAAGATCGTTAATATGATTGATGCCCTATAGTTCGTTACCGTGACATTAGGAATGTCAATATATATATTTATTTGTTATAATATGTTTGTGTAAAATATATTATAATTGTTGATGTCTTTGCATGGTGCATAGCATGGCCTCAGGACCTATGTGATTGACTTAGTCATACTTTTGTTTTGGGTTATTATGGCGTGCATGCCGCTATAGTTTTTGTTGTATTTTATTATACAAGTAGTTAGGTTTTTCTTTGTTATTGTAATAAATGAAGAATCAAGCTACAAAATGGTGATGGCGACACACACCAAGGACGAGTGGATTCCATGGAGATGGAGGCACGGGCTCAAGACAAGAAGATATGTATCATTGCAAATGTTGTAATAGGAAGTCTTTCACATATGGTTTCCTTTATTGTCTTCATCTGGTGTCATGAAGATCATATTTAGTTTGGCCATGCTATGTCACGTTTACATATTTATCATTTTGTATGATATGCGTGGATGATATATATGCATATAGGATGCTACGATATAATGATATGCAATGCAAGACATAAACTAAGTTGAACCCTCATTAATAATTTAAGTCTTGATGCCATCCATGTCTTAAACACCTATTAAAACTGGGATTGTATTAAAGTAGGTATTGCCAAAGCAATGTGCTTTAAACATTCCTAGCTACATAGGATGAGTAATAGTGCTACTCATATGTTTAAAACTGGTTAGACTTAATTGGGCTATCAAAACGGTTTTGGGCCTAAGGCATTAGATGGAATCTAACATACAATGATATATGATGTCATTATTCCATAAATTCTAAGAGTTACATGAGATGTAATTGGTAAAGATGTTACCTACCTAAATAACTTAATTTTAAGCGTCATGCCAAAGCTGAGTTTAGAATTAAGTCAAATATGGATCTTAGCTCACTAAAATATTTCTTTTGAGGGTTATATTTTAGTGGGAGTTTTATAAATTTTAACCTCATTATTAATAAAGTGTTACTTTGCATGTTTTGTAGATCATAAATGGCTGCTAATAACAATTCCACCTTATCGCTGCGATCTATCCTTGAGAAGGAAAAAATAAAAGAATGTGGGACTAATTTTGTTGATTGGTTTCGAAACTTGAGAATCGTTCTCAAGCAAGAAAAGAAGTCCTACGTGCTCAATGACCCTGTCCCTGAACCCCCTCCTGCTGATGCTTCTGTTGCTGTTAAGAACAAATATAAGAAGCATGTGGAAGATTCCAATGACATAGGATGTCTAATGTTGGCAACTATGTGTTCAGGACTTCAGAAAGACCTGGAACACTTAGAAGCTTATGAGATGAGTGTGCATCTCAAACAAGCTTTCCAACAACAGGCTAGGCAGGATAGGTTCGACAACGCTGTTGCACTTTTTGACTGTAAGATGTCTGAAGGTGAATCTGTTAGCGCTCATGTTTTAAAGATGAAAGGCTATATAGATCACCTTGCAAGACTTGGATATCCCCTGAGTTTGGAACTCACCACGGATTTGATCCTACACTCTTTGCCTAGCAGTTTTTCTCAGTTCGTTATGAACTACAATATGAATAATATGGAAAAGTCCATTCCTGAGCTACACGGTATGCTCAAAACTGCTGAGGGGAATATCAAAAAGCCTACCCATGTATTGAGTGTCAATATCAAGCCTATGAAAAGGAAAGGTAAAGGCAAGGGTAAGCCCAAAAGTGCGAAGGGTGCAAAAGGGTCCAAGGGTCAAGCTAAACCAAAACATGGTCCCAAGGCAAAGGTTCCTAAGGAAGGAACTTGTTTCCATTGCAACAAGCCTGGGCATTGGAAAAGAAATTGTGATGTTTATTTGGAGGAGTTGAAGAAGCTGAAGGGTAGTGCGACTACATCTTTAGGTATTTATGTTATAGAAATTAATTTATCTACTTCTTCTTCCTGGGTATTAGATACTGGATGTGGATCCCATATTTGTACAAATATGTAGGGGCTCAAAAGGAGTAGGATGCTGAAGAAGGGCGAGGTGGACCTACGTGTTGGCAATAGAGCAAGAGTTGCTGCTATAGCTGTAGGGACCTATGAGCTTGTCTTGTCCAATGGGCTTTTGTTAATTTTAAACAATTGCTTTTATGTTCCTACTATGAGTAGGAATCTTATTTCAGTATCTGTTTTGGATGATGAAGGTTATTCATTTTTAATTAAAAATAAGAAGTGTTCTATTTTTGATAAAAATGACTTGTTTTATTGTATTGCAAGTAGTTATAATGGCATTTATGTCCTTAACCTTGATGATTCCAATGATGGTAATATTTATAACATATCTTCAAAGAGAACTAAGCCAAATGAATTAAACCCTACATATTTATGGCATTGTCGCCTTAGCCATATAAATGAGAAGCGCGTATCTAAACTCCATCAAGATGGATTATTAGATTCATTTGATTTTGAATCATTTGAAAATTACGAGTCTTGTTTGCTTGGAAAGATGACAAAGACCCCTTTTACTGGACATAGTGAAAGGGCTAATGACTTATTGGGCTTGGTACATACAGATGTATGCGACCCAATCAGCATTAGTGCCAGAGGAGGATTTCAGTATTTCATTACTTTTACTGATGATTTCAGTAGGTATGGCTATGTCTACCTAATGAAACATAAGCATGAGTGTTTTGAAATGTTTAGAACTTTTCAAAATGAAGTACAAAATCAACTTGGTAAGACAATTAAAACGCTTCGATCAGATCGAGGTGGTGAATATTTGAGCCAAGAATTTGACCAACATCTAAGAAATTGTGGAATCGTTTCACAGTTGACTCCTCCAGGAACTCCAAAATGGAATGGTGTTTCTGAAAGGAAAAATCGAACTTTATTAGATATGGTTCGATCTATGATGGGCCAAGTAGATCTTCCTTTATCTTTTTGGGGTTATGCCTTGGAGACAGTTGCATTCATTTTGAACCGTGTACCATCTAAAGCGGTTGAAAAGACACCGTATGAGATGTGGACTGGTAAGAGACCCAGTTTGTCTTTTCTTAAGATTTGGGGTTGTGAAGCTTATGTGAAAAGATTAGTGTCAGATAAGCTAGCTCCAAAATCTATCAAATGTAATTTTGTGGGGTATCCTAAAGAAACTAAAGGGTATTATTTCTATATTCCCTCAGAGAACAAAGTGTTTGTTGCTCGAAATGGAGTCTTTTTGGAAAAGGAGTTTCTCTCCAAGAGAACCAGAGGGAGTATAGTACAACTTGAGGAAAGTCAAGTTCCACAAGATATCATTGAACCGTCTTTAGAGACAATTTCAGAACCACAAACAGTTGTGGAGCCAGAAAATGTAACATAAGTCCAACACAGATCTTATAGGATACATCGTCAGCCAGAGAGATATGGATTTCTTGTGACTGATGATAGTGAAGTTATGCTTATAGATCAAGATGAGCCTACTACCTATCAGGAAGCTGTGTTTGGTCCAGATTCAGATAGATGGCTTGGAGCCATGAATTCTGAGATGCAATCCATGTTTGATAATCATGTTTGGTCTTTAATTGATCCTTCAGAGGGTATTAAGACTATTGGTTGCAAATGGGTTTTCAAGAAGAAAACTGACATGGATGGAAATGTGCAAACCTACAAAGCAAGGCTTGTGGCTAAAGGTTTCAAGCAAACTCATGGTATAGACTATGATGAAACCTTTTCACCAGTAGCTATGCTTAAGTCTATTCGAATTCTCCTTGCCATTGCAGCATACTATGATTATGAGATATGGCAAATGGATGTCAAAACTGCTTTCCTTAATGGAAATTTACTCGAGGATGTGTACATGAAACAACCTGAGGGTTTTGTAAATCCTGAGAATTCAAAGAAGGTTTGCAAGCTTCAAAGGTCCATCTATGGATTGAAGCAAGCATCTCGAAGCTGGAATCTTCGTTTTGATGAAACAGTTAAGAACTTTGGTTTCATCAAGAATGAAGATGAACCTTGTGTTTACAAGATGGTTAGTGGGAGTGCAGTAGTGTTTCTGGTCTTATATGTGGATGACATATTACTTATTGGGAATGATATCCCTACCTTGCAAAAGGTTAAGGCTTGGTTAGGGAATTCATTTTCAATGAAGGACTTGGGTGAGGCTACCCATATCCTTGGTATCAAGATCTATAGAGATAGATCTAAAAGGATAATAGGCTTGAGTCAGAGTACATACATAGATAAAATGTTGAAAAGGTTCAACATGCAAGAGTCCAAGAAAGGATTCCTGCCTATGTCTCATGCCATTCATCTTAGCAAGAATCAATGTCCTAAGACATCTGATGAGCGAGATCGAATGAATAAAATTCCTTATGCTTCTGCTATAGGATCGATCATGTCTGCCATGTTACGTACTAGACCAGATGTCTCATATCCATTGAGCACAACCAGTAGATATCAAGCTGACCCTGGTGAAGGTCACTGGACAGCTGTCAAGAATATTCTTAAGTACCTCAGAAGGACTAAAGAAGTATTCTTGGTTTATGGAGGTTTGGATGACGAGTTAGTTGTAAATGGTTACACAGATGCTAGTTTCCAAACCGACATAGATGATTTCAGATCGCAGTCCGGTTTTGTATTCACATTGAATGGTGGAGCTGTTAGTTGGAAGAGTTCAAAACAAAGCACTGTGGCTGATTCTACAACACAGGCTGAGTATATAGCAGCATCAGATGCAGCTAAAGAAGCAGTTTGGTTGAAGAAGTTCATCACTGAGCTAGGAGTAGTACCTAGCATTGCAAATCCTGTGGACATTTATTGTGACAACAATGGTGCCATAGCACAAGCAAAAGAGCCTAGGTCTCATCAGAGATCTAAACATATACTCAGGCGGTACCATCTCATTCGAGACATCATCGATAGAGGAGATGTCAAGATATGCAAAGTTGACACAAACGATAACATAGCGGATCCATTGACTAAGCCTCTCTCACGGGTCAAGCATGATCAGCACACTAGATCTATGGGTCTCAGATATTTGTAGGCCTAGTGCAAGTGGGAGATTGTTAGTGTATGTGCCCTAGGCCATGATTTGGATATTTATGTTATGCATTTATTATTAATAAAAGAGGTTTTATTATCATTATTGTTGGTTAGTATGTTACACAATTTTGATATATGTCCCTGATTCATTATTCTTATGGAGATAAAATAATTTATAATCAGTATGAGTATTGATTTGATAATCATGAGATGATTATGTGTATGGTGATACGAATCAATCTGATAGATACTTGTTAGAGAACAGTGTATTGGATAGACCCATCATGAGATTGCTACATGGATTAGCGTCATAAGTAAATCTCATGATAGTCATGTTTTAATCCTTTGACTTGAGATTGTCATAGTTTCCAACATAAGGACTATTATATTTTGACATGATCAAACGTTATCCGTAACTGGATAATAATAAAGGTCATGATTGAATGTGATAGAAATTATGTAGAGGATATTCAACAATTCAAGATAGAATTTGTCCTTCTCTTTTGAGAGAGATATCTATGGGCCCCTCGATTAGTGAGACTGTGAAATTCATGGCCGTGCTCAAATGAATTGATAGTGTGATCAATATCATTTGTTTTATCAGTCTACTTAGAGATCGAGTAATCATATGTTTGAACTATATAAGTATGATGCTGACCATGACTTATGTTCAAACTAGATATCGTGTGACAAAGGGATTAATGCATGTACTATTATTAGGCTAGTTGGACTTTACTCGTATTAATTGGGTAGTTGTAATGCCTTGCTAGAGGCCAATTACGACTTGTTGGTTTAATAGAGATTTAATCAACTGCCAATTAATATGGGCCTATCGGGTCACACACAAGAATGCGTAAGGCTGAGATTAATAATATTAATAATATTAATATTGGATATTAATTATTATTATTATTATTATCGTTTTTAATATTAATAATATTAATATTGGATATTAATTATTATTATTATTATTTTCGTTTTTTTGGTGATTATATATACATGTGTGTTATCGGATAATAACGAGAGAATCCATATTTGATATGGATTTTGAATATCCTAATAGAATCCGTATCTGATATGGATTTTGATTGGCATCAACTAATCCGATTAGGACTCGAATTTTGATGTCTACGTATGTGTATATATATTTGTGTATCTCGTATACACTAGACACACGAAAATACACAGTCATCAAAGAAACCCTAGAGCCGTTTTTGTGAAAAACCGAGTTCTTCAGCGGCGCCGTTTGAAGAGCTAGCACTCCGGGCGGAAGCGTTCGTGTGGATACCGACAGAGGGTGTTCGTGATTTCGCACCTCTTCCATCTGCAGACTTCGAATCTACAGAGGTAGTTTTTGATTTCTTTTGTCGAATTAAACGAACAACATGGAGCCTTGGTAGGAAATCGGAGATCAAGTTTTTGTTTTCCGCTGCGCGTTTTGCAGTGATCTCGGTTGATTTCCTAACACTATAGATAGTACTTTATTTTTAAAACAAGATAAATCGGATTTACTAATCATTCAAAGTTATGTTGATGACATCATTTTCGGCTTCACCTCTCATAAACTTGTTGAAGATTTCAAAATTTGCATGAAATCTTAATTTGAAATGTCTATGGTTGGCGAATTGAATTACTTTCTTGGCTTGCAAATTAAACAAATGAGTAAAGGTATACATATAAGCCAAGTTAAGTATATAAATGATATGATTAAAAAGTTCAATTTTGAGAATTTAAAACCGTCTCTCACCCCTGTGAGTGTCACCACTAAATTAGATAAAGATGAACATGGTAAAGATTTTGATAATGCCTTATATAGATCTATGATTGGCTCGTTGCTATATCTTACTGCTAGTAGACCTGATATCATGTTCAGTGTATGTATGTGTGCACGTTTTCAAAGTCAACCAAAAGTGTCTCACTACAATGCTGTGTAAAGAATATTTCGATATATTAAGCACACACCCACCTTAGGCATTTGGTATGATAAAGATTGTGAATTTAACTTGCATGCCTATACTGATGCAAATTATGGTGGATTTAAAATAGATAGGAAAATCACTAGTGGCACTTGTCAATTTATAGGAAATTCACTTAGTTCATGGTTTTCTAAAAAGCAAGCAAGCGTAGCTTTATCTGCTACTGAAGCTGAATACATGGCACTTAGTCTTTGCTGCACACAATTATTATGGCTAAAACAACAACTTTCTGACTTTGGGATTACAGTAAATCGAATCCCTATATATTGTGATAGTATGAGCGCCATCAACTTATCTAAGAACCCCGTTCTATATTCTAAGGTAAAGCATATAGAAGTCCGCTATCACTTCCTTCGTGATCACGTCAATAATGGTGATATTATCATAGATCACGTGCACATAGAGGCACAAGTATCAGATATTTTCACTAAGGCACTAACTCATGCCATGTATGAAAATCTTCGTTCTAAATTGGGCATGATTTTTGCTAATTTGATTTGATTGTCTTTCCATATTTACATCCATTTTTTATTGACTATCCAAAATAAAGGGGGAGAGAATGCATGATTTAAGGGGGAGAGAGAGATTGATTGCACAAATCAAAGGGGAGAAATTTCTAAATTTGAAATTTGAAATTCAAAATTTGAATTTGTGCATGATTACAAAATACATGATTTAAATAACGTGTTACGAAGAAATGCATGACACGTTTTATGACTTGACATGTTTTTGCATGAAACCTGCCTTATATAGTTCATATATAATGTTATCGTACTAACGAGCCATGAAGCTTTAAATCTTAAATCAAATGGCGAACATTTGCTGTGTTTGAACTATTTTCAGGTGCCACCATTAATGAAATAAACTAATTCGTTAAGTGAAGCACTTAGTTAAATGAACTAAGTAGTTCATCAAAGGAAGCTATATTTGGAAAAGGCACAAAGGCAACAAATTAAAGAATGGAAAGTCTTCTTCTTCCTCATATCACACGCCAGTTAATATATATATCATTCGTGATTTAGCGTAACAACATGAATTCTCATCGTTATCGGATAGTGAGCTTCTCTTACCATTGCATGTTAATCACCTTGATGCACAGGACAGGGAAATTCTAGAACAGACAAACTGCTTCCAATCTGTCTATTTGGATACTAATTGTGAAAGCACGGAGAATATACCAACCGAAACAACCACGGTATCCTCTCTGCCAAGATTATTGCGGCGTCCACCGCAGGCTGCCACCGTTTTGCCAAGAATTACCAGGTTACGTGCAGCCCAACTCTTTAACTCTTTTGACACCTTAGCACAATGAAGTTACTTATTTGGAATGTTAGAGGACTTCGTACCTCTGAAATAAGAGTTACCTCACTAATTAGATGCTACAAACTGCATGGATTAGTAATAATTGAGCCAAGGTCAAGAATTACAAGCTTAGTGACGTATCGTTTACGTTTTGGTTTCTCTAAGGCAGTTTCAGTCTGTGATGATCATATCTGGTTTTTTTGGAAGGATTCTATTATTTCTTTGAAAGAGACGCGCTATGGTAACAAAAATTGCTCATTTAAATTGTTGTGGTTGTCTTTGGGAGATCAATTCTGGTTCACCGCTGTATACGCGCTACACACAATAGCTGCACGAAAGTCATTATGGGCAGACTTAAGGATTCTACATGATCATATCCAATTACCATGGTTGGTGGGAGGGGATTTTAACACTTTCCGTACACTTGATGAGCATCGTGGTCGATGCTCCCCCACCTTACGTCAACTACAAGATTTCAACAATTGCATTTCAGATTGTAATTTTTAGGAAATACCTTTTCAAGGATCTTTATATACGTGGAGCGATGGCCGAGGATTAGGTCGGGTTTTTCGCCGTCTGGATCGTTATCTATGCAACCCAGCGTTTATAGACTTATATCCATTCTCTCTTTGTCAACATTTATCCAGGGCAACGTCGGATCATTGTCCATCCTTCAATGTGATCAGACAGCCACCCGAATGCCAACTACATTTGAATATCTGCATGTGGGGACTATGTGAAAAGCTACGTCTTCTAAAAAAGCAAATAATACAGTGGAATAAAGAGGTCTTCAGAAATATATTTAACGCCGTGGCTATGGCGGAAGAATAGGCAATTAAACATGAAAAGGCTTATGATGAATTGCACACAGATGAAGCTTCGAGAACAACTCAGCCGAAGTCAAGCTCAGTTAAAAATGGCACAAAAAAGAGCTTTCCTATATTGGAAGAAAAGGCGAATATTAAATAGTTAAGTGAAGGGGATGCCAATACTGCGTATTTTCATCAAACTGTTAAAGAGAGACGTATGCGTCAGATGGTTTGAAGCATCCAGCGTGCTGATGGAATAGAATGTGTGCAACCCGCTGACATTGAATTTGAAGCAATTCGGTATTTCTCTACGTTGTTTGCATCTGAGCCTACTCATGAGGAGGAATCCATTTTGCAGTACGTTCCCTCGATCATAACTACTGATGATAACACAGCACTGCAAAGCATGCCAACCTTGCAGGAGATACGTTCTGCAGTTTGGGACCTTAGTCCCGACAGTGCTGCAGGACCAGATGGGTATCCAGGATCCTTTTATCGCCATTTTTGGCATATTATATACATGGATGTGCAAAAAGCAGTACAAGAATTCTTTCTTGGAGTAATCGTCCCAAAGAAGATGGCAGCTGCAACTATTGTTCGCATACCAAAAGTGCAAGTACCTCGGACGTTTGTAGATTATAGACTAATATGTTTGACAAATTTAATCTCAAAAGTTATTACTCGGTTGATCTCCACTAGGCTGTCCCCCATGCTGCCAAAACTCATTTCGCCTAAACAATCAGGCTTCATGCAGGGAAGAAGCATTACCGAACAAATATTAATGGCACAAGAAATGGTGCACGTAATAGACAAGAAAACCCGCGGGGATCATGTCATGGTAAAATTGGACATGGAAAAAGCGTTTGACCGGGTAAGTTAGCATTATTTGGAACTGCTTCTGCAGAAACTAGGCTTTCACCAGAGACTTATTTGCTTGATCATAAATAACTTCCATTCCACGCGATGCTCCATAATGTTAAATGGTAAGCAAGTTGGTTTCTTCCCTGTTGGGCGAGGAGTGAAACAAGGTGACCCCCTATCGCCGCTTTTATTTATTATTTCATTAGAAGGATTCTCGCGTGGGTTTAATACAATGATTTCACAGAAAAAATAAAGGGTTTTCATGCGGGTCGTACACCGTGTGTTTCACACTTAGGCTTTGTAGATGATTTGCTGATTTTTCTCAACGGCTCTACGACTAACTTGGAAAAATTTCGAGCTTTCTTGGAACTATATCAGGCAGCATCTGGCCAATTGGTCAATTATCATAAGAGTCAAGTTGTTGTGGGAGACAGCGTATCTGGGGTGGCGGATGCTCATGCATTGGGAATGAGATTAACATCTCTGCCTGTAAAATATTTGGGATCTTACTTACATAAAGGAATAAATTGAGCCCGTTATTGCACATCACTAATTCAGCATTTTGATTCCTATCTAAATTCTTGGTCTTCTAAGTTGCTATCGATGGCAGGTTGGCTAATACTCGTAAAGCATGTTCTCAACTCAGTGCCACAGCACATAATGGCTAGTTCGCGCTTTCCCAAAGGTGTAATTGATGTTTTAAGCCAAAAGCTATCGAAATTTCTGTGGAGGGATAGACACATTTGGCGATCATGGACTACGGTGTGTAAATCAAAAGAAGGCGGACTTGGTATCCGACATCTAGTATATATACAAAAGGCATTCGAGTGTCAGCTCTGGTGGAAGTATCAACATGGTATTGAGCTGTGGACTACATACTGCAAATCAAAATATGGGAATCGTAATATCATGCGCGCACATATATACGATTCACCATTGTGGAAGCGCCTATGCCGTATTGATCCATTCATGCGGGAACATGTACTTCATATTCAAAATAAATTTGATTGGATACCAGACACAAATAGACAATTTTCTCTTAAATCGGCCTGCATCACTATCAGTACAACTGGCACTCATCTTGCCGACCATCGTTACATTTGGTGGCCGAATGCACAACAAGGTATGCGTCTATTCCTTTGGCGACTTTGGACAAATTCACTGCCATTAGTGGAAAATTTATCACTATGGCAAACTATACATCCCACATAATGTGTCTTTTGTCGACGCTCCACGGACACCACGGATCATATCTTTCATGGCTGCACGCAAATACGGCCAATCTGGATTGAGGTGTCGATACTGTTCTCTGGGACCTTCCCTTGACAAGAACCTCTTAAACAATACATACGCAGATGGTGGAGATTATCCTCTCTTTCAACTATGGAGAACCAATTAAAGTCAGTGGTTCCGTCTATTATCACATGGGAAATCTTGAAAAGATATACAGTTGCTCGATTTGGCGATGAAAAATTCACCTACAGTTCTCTATATGAACATGTTCGTAGTGCCATTTACACATGGTGTTCAACAATGCGAGACAAGAAATTTGCTCGCCCTTTGCCTCATCTCCAAATATTAAATTTTGCACCGCTACTTTCACACAAGAGAATGCGCTTGGTGAAGTGGGGTCTTCTTCCTACTGGACGTCTCAAGTTAAATGTAGATGTGGCTGTTGGGGCAAAATCTGCAGCAGGTGGTGCTGTCTTGAGGAATGATAGAGGACACTTAGTTTCCGACATATGCTTTGCACTCCCCCGCCTATCATCGTTGCGTGCTGAGATACAAACAATGCTATTTTCCATACTTTTTTATGCATTGGATCACCAGCAAATTATTGTGGAGATAGATTGTAAATCTATTCTCTCGCTCATACCGAACAAAACACCTACAACGGGAAGTTTATCTGAGGACCTCGATAGACTTGTTGATTTCATGACTATCAATCAAGTCACATTGCAGTATTGCCCTCGTCAAGCCAACTCGACTGCCCATTTCCTAGCGCGGCATGGATTTCGATCTCAAGGAATTCGTTGGTATACCAGCATACGGGAACTTTCAGCTGTGGTGCGTGGAGCATTACAGTTGGATCTGCATCAACTACCCACTTTACGCCTATAAGATGTCTCACATTGTGTTGGCGATCGCTTCTTTTAGTTGCCTGTGTCACTATGCACAGGCAACACTGGTGCGTAACACATTCACAACTCCATGCTATTTCATGCTTATTCTCATACACATTTTATGTTTACTCTCATGCTGTTTTTGGTGGTGGATAATCAAATGCTGGACTGCTGAGGAACGAAAGCACACTGGTAGCAGCTCCTACAAACACCGCTTGTACTCATTCGCTTTATGGCCAGGCTATTGTTCACATCTGGAATCAAGGCGGCATTGGTACGTATGTCGTAATTTTATTTTCGTTCAACAATCTAATCTCAACACTAATGACATATCACTCTTTATCTTCGACTGAGGTGAAATGGAGAAGTCCATCTACTTGGAGGCAATATCATCTTCCGCTCATTCTGCGTGCATCATACACATCATCATGGGTTCTTTCCAAGCTTTTGGTGCAAGAGATCAAGCCTAGTTTACAAACTTTGTGCAACTACTTCTGTGCGGCTGCATCGACTAGGACCATCAAATTGCAAATTCCTATACTGCATATATGTGTAAAAATTCATCTCCCACTGTAATATTTCGCTGGCCAAATCATATAAATATGCACGCTTTTTCCTTCGCCAAGGTTTTATCCACAAGGGTGGTTTTACTTGGCAAGGTTTTAATGCGACATATCATATATGATTGGCGGTTGAAAATCATTTGCTTTCTTCATTATTGGTTTGATTATACGAACTCATTGTAATATGGTCTTCCCTCCACCATAAGTGAGGTCACCAATAAATACTCGTTCAAATAAAAAAAATATATATTCAGATTTTTTATAAAAAGGCACATACACATATATTCCAACGTACTACCGACACGTTATATATTTTACGAACGTACATTAACGTCACACCACTATATTTACCTCATTTTTATGAGTATATTCAGGTCTTATATCATATGATATGAGTAATGGTGATGACAAATTTATTACGACACGTTACAAGGTTCTAAACCAAAAATTATCGTATCGAGTGAATACCGAAACTTCACCAACGTGTCACGTGCTTGTCCTATATAGATGGCCAGCCCCTACACTTCAAAAATGGCCAAAAATTTCGTGGCTTACATGGTATATACAGCCATAAAATCATTCCATGTTGGCACACACAAATCACCCCAAATTAAAGCCAAATTGTGGAGATTACAAATTCAATTTAAATCAGCCATGAGTGCTGAATATTAAAGTTTAATTTATGTATATTATGTTGTACCCAGCGGAAAATCATATTGTACTTGAGCATTGTACAAGTGAACTAATAAAGGTTGCATCCTTTAAGTACAAGTTACCAAGTTTTATTATTACTTCTTTACTAAACTTTTGCTCAAAGCAAACATTATATAATCATACGAGTATGAGTTATGAAGCATGCGAAATGGCCAATTCACCCCCAAGACCCTAACAGATTTCGGCCACAAGGCCTCAAAGGACCTTAGAAGGTTTTTCAAATTATAAGAAGGCTTATCCTAAGGGCCTTCTTAAAACTAAGCCCAAAAGTAAATAGAGATTACAAGTAGTAGAGTAATTATACCAACATGAAATAAAAAAATATGGGAAATAATAGAAATACCCCTCCCAACACCCCTAGAATTCGGCCCCCTCACCAAGGCTTTCTAGAAGACTCCTTCTAATTCCCATTCTATAATTTTATATGAAAATTTGGAATAAAATAAACCATGCATGCAAGCATGGGGGACAAAGGCTAGTCAAATTTCAAGACCCTAAGATTCTTTCCCTTCCTTTCATGCCTTGTGCTCCCTCCCTTGACCATGCATGCGCCCCCCCCCTTCACCAACAATGGAGTCTTCTTCTTCTATTTAGTTAATAGCTTCATCTCCATATTCAATCTCCACACCATCAAGAATTGTACAAGCATGATATTAGAGCATTGAACACTTAGATTATTTTCTAAACCCTCATCACTCCATAAGGTTGGCTAGAGCTACAATTGCCAAGATCCTCTTCATCTTCAAGCTCCAAGAATCATCTAGGTAAGTTGCATGTCAAGGTACTTAGTTGAATTTCATAATTCTTAGATTGAAGCTCACATTGCCTCTCTTATGCTTGCCAAAACCGTGACCTCCATGGTCACTAGGTTCAAACTTTCCAAGCTCCTAAGTGGTGTTAGCTTCTTGGTGGATTAAACTCCATTCAAGCCTCATCTTGGTAAGATAATCTAGCCTTCATTTAGCTCTATTATTCACTTAAGATAATAGCTAACATTCATTCTCTTTCTTCCTCCAAAACCAAGGGGTGTGATTGAAGTTGGAGGGAGACTTCACTTCATTTCATCCAAGATTCAAGCTAGAGGAAGGTTCCTAGCTTAAAAGAGGCAAGTATACTTTAGACAATCTTGACTTATTTGTGAAGTGTATGCTTGAATGACTAGCCATCTTTAAGCTATGAATTTTAGTTGAAGATTCTAAGTATAAGACATGAAAACTAGTTGTTATAAAGAAAGGTGTTGGCATGATTGAATGACTTGCTACATGAATGTGTTGTGACTGTTTGGTATGAGTTATGTGTAGCCTAAAAATGATTTAGGAGACTTGGAATAATTATGTTTAAATGTGTAATTGATGTATGGTAAGTCATCTTAATAAATGAAGTTGATTGAAGAAGGTTTGAACAATGAAAAATGAAGAAGTGCTGAAACTACTGGGACTGGGCAGATTTCTGTGGTTGATTGTATGGCCTGAGAACGAACCTTAGAAATGTTCAATTAAGTTAATTTTTGGCATGAAACTACCTCTATGTGTGTAGTAAAGGTGAGAGTTGGAATTGCAGTAAAAAGAGTTATGTTTTATTTTTAATAAATCTTTTGGTAGAACTGCTCAAGATGAAATTACTGGAACTGGGCAGAACAGTGTGACGTCTTGCATGACCTGGAAATGAATCTTAGGAGTATTTAAATTGGCTAATTTTTGGTGTGATGTTAACTTCACAAGTATATGAAATGTGTAAGTTGGAATTTCAATGAAAGGAGTTGTGGTTTGTCCTAAATGAAATGCTTAGTAAGAGTTGGTCAAACAGAAGTACTGGAGTTGATTTGCTTGGATTTGAGTGCATCAAGGAATTGTATACATCTGATCCTGACTTTCAGTCAATATTTGATGCATGTGCCAATTCTCCATTTGGTAAGTATTATTTACATGATGGATATTTGTTTAAAGAAAGAAAATTGTGCATACCTAAGTGTTCTGTCAGAGAGATACTTGTTAAAGAAGCACATGGTGGATGTTTAATGGGTCACTTTGGTATCTTTAAGACATTAGAGATGTTAAAGGAATGTTTCTTCTGGCCTCATATGAGAGTTGATGTAGAGAAGGTTTGTGGAAGTTGTATAACTTGCAAGAAAGCTAAATCTACATCACATCAACATGGTTTGTACACCCCATTACATGTCCCTATGTCACCTTGGATTGATATATCTATGGACTTTGTCTTGGGATTACCTAGATCAAAAAATGGAAGTGATAGTGTATTTGTCGTCGTTGACAGATTTTCTAAAATGGCACACTTCATAGTTTGTAAAAAGGTTGATGATGCGTCTCACGTTGCAAACTTGTTCTTTCAGGAAGTTGTACGTCTACATGGCATGCCTAGAACCATTGTTAGTGATCGAGATGTTAAGTTCTTAAGTCACTTTTGGCGTGTGTTGTGGGGTAAACTTGGAACAAAACTCTTATTTTCTACTACTGCTCACCCCCAAACAGATGGTCAAACTGAAGTTGTGAATAGAACTTTGTCTCAATTATTGGATGCTATAATTCAGGAGAACCTTAAGAATTGGGAAGATTGCTTGCCATATATTGAATTTGCTTATAATAGAAGTGTTCACAGTGGCACCACTCATTCACCATTTGAAGTTGTATATGGTTTCAATCCTTTGTCTCCACTTGATCTTGTGCCTATTCCTGTTCATGAACGTGCAAGTATTGGCGGTAAGAATAAGGCTGAACTGATTAAGAAATTGCATGCTAAGGTTAAGCTACAACTTGAGAAGAAAAATAAACAATATGCAAAACAAGCTAACAAAGGACGCAAGGAAGTTTTATTTGAACCAGGTGATCTTGTTTGGCTGCATTTAAGGAAAGAAAGGTTTCCCAGAGAAAGGAAATCTAAACTCATGCCAAGAGGAGATGGCCCTTTCAAGGTATTTCAAAAGGTTGGAGATAATGCTTACATTCTTGACCTTCCTGAGAGTAAGTATGGTTCAAATTCTCATACTTTTAACGTTGCTGATCTTACCTCTTTTGGTGATGATTTAGATTCGAGGTCAAATCATTTTGAAGAAGGGGGGAATGATGAGGTTCATAACCCTCATCTATGTCAAGATAATGAGAATGCACATAATGTTACGAAAATGCAAGATCAAGGATCCTTAACAAGAAGTAAAACTAAGAAACTACGTGGTACAGATGACATCACAGACCGATAAACTGATATCATCCCTGTCACCCCTAGGAAGCAGTGGATTTTATTATCGACAACTAGTTAAAGCACAAGTTTCGAGATCTGGCGGGGAGTCTAGCCCGAAGGAAGCAGAGCAATGGTTGAACGAAGTCGAGAGTAACTTTTTGTGGGAACGGGTGCCGGATGAGATAAGGGCACGAATTGTCCGGCCATTTCTGATTGGTAAGGCCATCCAGTGGTGGAGAACGAGTATCCAGCCACTACCTCGACCGATAGCCTGGGCGAGATTTCTAGAAGAATTTTGTGGGACTTTCCTCTCCCTGGACTTTGTCATAAAGAGGATTGAAGAATTTGATGCGCTAAAACAAGAACTGGACACCACAGTCTCAGAGTATGCCCGTCAATTTATTACATTAGGTCGGTATGCTCCCATGATTATGGAAGACGAAAAGTATAAAGTGACAAGATTTATGCGTGGTCTAAGCTTTTAGATTAAGACTCGGTTAGTCAAGGCATATTCAAGGACTTTTAAGGAGCTGTTGGAGGACTGTTATAGAGCGGAGCGCGATAATAAGATAATGGAAGAACGAAATAAAAGACTTAATGAGCGTATTAAGAAAAGAGGTAGAAGGTGGCAGCCATATTCATATAGAACTAACAACAAAACAACAAGGAACACTAGTCTGCATTGAAGAATGATTTACCCAGGGATCTCTAAAACATACAAACCGCAAACAGGTACATCTGACTGTCCAACTTAAGATACAAGGTACCTATGTTTTACCTTGCTTATTTCCCAAGTATGAATAGTCATAGAGCGATGTGATAAGGAACCTTGAGGAAAGATTTCTACATAATCAGTGGTAAGTGGGCAAAGCAAACAACTAGAGTAGCACAACTAGAGCATGAAAACTAGAACACGTTACAAAGTTTTGGGCCCTCAACAATAAGATAAGTACCTGGATAAATAGAGCTCAACAAGACTACAATAAAGAATAGGCACCCGCTACACTACTTAAGAATCGATGATTTATTTGACCCACTACGGGTAAACAACTAACGAGTCGTATATGAACCGGGAGACATGTAATTGTTAGTCATTCTGCATGTAGGTATTCCTTAAGAGTGAATTCATAGAAATGATGTAAATAATGAAATATGTCGGACGGAAGCGTCACAAGGCCGTTGGAGAGGTCGGGTTTGATATTTATGATACGATTGGGCATAGGTCCAGAATTATAAGTGGGGATTATCCAACACACTCTAGCAGTGACGTTACGATCTAGCGGGATCTTGTGTGGCATAAGATTTTAAATAATTCATTAAATTATGATACCTTTATTCAATTCCTGCCTTGAAAGAGAAATCATAGATTTTATAGGAAAGAGGAATATATGAGATGTCATGAAGAGGCATAAAGAAACATAAAAGCTTATACTATACTAATTCCAGTTTCGAGGATGAAACTTATATTAAGGGGGGGGGGAGGATGTTGTACCCCACTAAAAATAGTACTGTATTCGGGGTTAGTATGAAGTGATGCAGTAGAACGATATTTGGGAAGGAGAATGTTGTAAGCTTTACCAACGTTTATTCAATATTAAATGAAAATAGTATACTACCCCAAGTGTGAATCATGAAGCATGTGAGTTGACAGCCTTCCTCCAAAAATTACTCATAAATCTCGGCCTAGAGTATTGGGGACATAAAAGTGGAGGTTCTTGTATTACAAGCAACAAACCCTTTGTAGTATTGGCGAAAGAAAGCATGGAAAGTTATGCTAGCATTTAGTGTCCTACTAAATGAGATGTAGAAAGTAAAAAGGGGAAAAGTATTTCTTTTCCCCCATTAAAGCCGCCGGGTTGAGGTAATGAGTAGGAGACCACCTTTTTGCTAAAAAGGGCTAACTACACACCTTAATTGCTTACTAAAGCAATTATACAAAATAGTTATGCATGATGTAGTCACAATGTGATGTTATTATAAGGATATGTAACTCCTCAAAATTTCCCTTAGAAACCGTGAAACACATGGAAGGAAGCATTAGGGATCAAGATTTTACTATGAATACTTCCTCTTACTACCTAGTAGCTTTCTCATTAAACATTCTAAAAAGTGACTCAAGCATAATGGAGGTACTAAATACATCCTAACGACCGGGTTCAAACTCATGGGTACTCCATGGTAACTCTTTTAACCACAATAGTAACTAACTTAAGAAATAAGAAGAGACAAAGCAATTTAGGGAGTAAATGAGCTTGGGTGACCTTTCTAGGTCTTCCAAAAGATGAGAAAGGTGATGAAGACGCAACATAATATACGTTAAGGGCAAATGCATGTGGCCTTTGGCCGAGAATCCCATCATGCATATAGTATGGTGTTCGTTTTTGATATGCATTTTGGTTTGCATGCACCGGGCGTGATCTAGATGCATTTTTATGATATGAATGTCGTATATACATCAATGGCTTTCTTTCATATCTATATGGCACATGAATGCGCTTTGTATGATATGAAGAATAAAAAGTACGATGAGATGAGATGAGTGGTGTACTAGTCTTCTTCTTAGGTTGTATAGTTTCATGCGGTTTCATAGATGTAGATAAAATCAATTTTGTAGCCTTATTTTGAACTTTATTTTCTTTAACGTATCCTACTCCGGTTTTATCATTTCCATGCTTCTGAGAAGAGATGAGACGATCTAGAATGCAAGTATCCGTATCGAATTGTTTTATAGCCTTTTCTAGATCTTCGTTTCTTGATTTCAAATTTGAAATCTCGACTTTCAGTTCAGTGTTCTCGGATGTCAATCATGAAATTTCAGACTTTAATGAATTTATGATGCAGGAAGACTCTTCTTTTGAATCGTTTAATTTAGACACAACATTTGTGTTAGAAGATTCTAACAATTTCTTGTCTTCAATTAATCGCTTCTTTTCTTTTGCAAGAGTCTTAGACAACTTATGCAATTCAAGATATTGAACATACAAATCATGATATGATGGTTCAGAATCTGAATCGGAATCGGAATCAGAATGTACCTCACTATCAAGAAGTGGAGGCCTTTGGCTTGGAATACCTTCTTGCTTGGTTTTGTGTCTAGTGGTTGCCATCTCACAAAGATCGTTGGATCTCCTTGCCGTGAGTGTGCCTACACTCTGATACCACTTGTAGGATCTGCAAGACACCACTAGTAGGGGGGTTTGAATAGTGGATGCGGAAAATGTAGTTTTTAAAATTGTTTTAGACCAAAAACACAACTTCTGAAAACATTTTCTGTTTTCAGGACCTGTTTTGAAACGTTTTGAAAACTAGGTTATAGGTCTTCAAAAATTCTGACATTTAGAGAGACCTTAGTCTCAGATGTTTTGAGTATCTCCTAAAATTTCAGATTAAAATTCAACCTTTAACCCCTTTAAAAATCGTTGGTGGTCAGATTGCGCAAAATCTGCCAGAAATGGTAGTCTGATTTCAAAAATTAATTCCAATTAAACCGTGATTCCAAATGCTATGAAAATTTAATGACTAACCCCTTATTAGGTGTATTTTATTGGGTTGAAACAGTTTTGAAAAATTCTTTTGGGAAGTTAGTCAAATACGTTCAAAGTCTCAACCTTTGCAAGCCTGAAAATCAGACTGCACTAGTCTCAGAACGTTTGACATTTGAATGATTTATACTTGTCCAAAACGGTTGAAACGTGCACCAAATGAACCTTAAGACGTGTGGCTATGTTTTCTGAAAGTTTTGTGATTTTTGAAATTCGTTTACTATTTTTAAGAACGTGATTAAAATGATGCACTGTGCTGGAAACTGAAAGTAAGTGCTGAAAGTAAAGAACACAAGGAATTTTATACTGGTTCGGTTAAATCAACCTACTCAAGTCTTCGAGGACACCTTCCTCGGTTATCACTAATTACAAAACACAAATAACACCTTACCACATAGAGTTGATGGAGTTACATACCAACTCCAACCCTTTACAAACCTTGTAAGTGATTACGAGGATCACGAACACCACCACCTATCGGATGCAAGATTGATCACACTTTGATCAATCTTTCACAACAATATAGAGTATATGGTTGTATAGATGAAGCCTATTCAAGATGTATGGATATGAATACAATAGGCTTTAAGAGAGAAGAAAGAAAGAAGTGTAGAAAGGAGTAGAAAATGTTTTTGATCTTGGAAACTTGTAAGACTTGTCTTGTGTTTTTATTTGTTCTGCTCTTTCCCTTTTATCAATAGTAGCCTCCCCTTGCTGCCTCTTTCTTCTTTTGAAAATTATCTTCTAAGTCATTGGAAGAGTATATTGAATCATTGTGACATTTCCTTGCTTACTTGGCAACTCCTCATTGGATGATCATTAAGCCCTTGCTTACTTGGCACTCATTGATTGGATGAAAGTTGTCATCATTTGATGACTAGATAAATCTGAAAATAACCTTTAAGAACATGTTCCAATTAGTCATAAAAATGTTGTCGTAAGTAACATATCAATTCCACATAATTAGCAAGACAATTCATCACAATTTTCTATGAAAAAATCGGCCATCCCCTTTCTCCACATGCTGAAATAATCAGCATGTGCTTTATCAAGACTTATTCAAATTGTTGCCATGTTTGCATTAGATTAATTCCTTGAAATTAAGGAAGAAATCAATCATCATTTAGTACATAACATTTCTACTTATTTTAGAATAAAATTAGTAAACATCATGACCATAAAATCGGCCATATTCATTCCAACACATGCTGAAATTTTCAGCATGTGTGCTATTCCAAGATACCATCATATTATTTCCATGATATTTTTAAAACATTGTCATATTATCTTTCAATCAATCTATATAATTCAGAGTAGTAAATAGGACACCATTTAGCTTAAAAATTTTGGCCAGCCATAAAATACATATGCTGAATTTTCAGCATGTGTCACAAATGTGACAAAGTTTGAAATGTTACCTTGTGTAGCTCCTTTCTTTATGTCACCAACATTGTATGCTTCATTCTTGGCCAATCAAGATGCCAACAAAGCTCCACATATGCTCCAACAAGCTGTAGTAGGCGTGTGATATAGCTTGTGCATGTGCTGAATTTTATTTTTGCCAACTTTGTAAAATAGTGCACAATAATTATACACATGATATATTCCAATCAGCCCTTAATTGATTTTTTAGAACACTTTAGAATGGAAAGAGTATGTAAAAAGTGTCTAGATACATGTTATATGTCATGCCAAAAATGTTCCACGTGTCGTGTTCGTAGAAAACCGAATTTTCGACGTTTGCCGATTACCCGATTTTTCTCCGATTAAATTCCAACTTTTTGCACATGTTATATATATTATGTTACACATAATATACATAAATTAAACTTTAATAATCAGCACTCATGGATGCTTCAAAGTGGCGCCTAACATGTGACAAAAATTGAATTTGGAATCTCCACAATTTGGGCTTAATTTAGGGTGATTTGTGTGTGCCAACATAGAATGATTTTATGGCTGTATATACCATGTAAGCCACGAAATTTGTGGCCATTTTTGAATTGTAGGGGCTTGCCATCTATATATGGCAAGTAGGTGACACGTCGGCGAAGTTTTAGTATTCACCCGATACGACAATTTTTGGTTTAGAACATTTTAACGCATCGTAATAATTTTGTCATCACCATTACTTATATCATATGATATAAGACCTGAATATACTCATAAATATGAGGTATATATAGTGGTGTGACATTAACGTACGTTCGTAAAATATATAACGTGTCAGTAGTACGTTGGAATATATGTGTGTAGTGCCTTTTTAAAAAAATCTGAATATATATAAAAATATATGTATAAGGAGTGTATAAAGGAGAGGAGAAACTTTTCATTCTTCAATTTGTTGCCTTTGTGTCTTCTCCAAATATATCACCATTTAATGAACTACTTAGTTCATTTAACTAAGTACTTCACTTAATGAACTAGTTTAGTTTATTAATGGTGGCACCTGAAAATAGTTCAAACACAAAAAATGTTCGCCATTTGATGTAAGCTTTAAGGCTTCATGGCTCGTTAGTACGACAACAATATGTATGAACTATATAAGGCAGGTTTCATGCGAAAACGTGTTAAGTCATAAAACGTGTAATGCATTTCTTTAGTACACGTTATTTAAATCATGTATTTTGTAATCACTCAAACCCCTTTTTCTCAACAATGGTCAAGATGGATATGGCTAAAGCTTTTGATCGAGTCAGTTGGCGCTATCTTGAACTACTTTTACAAGTTTTTGGATTTGATACCAGGTTGACTCAATTCATGTTGAATAATTTGCGGGCTACTCGTTGCTCGATCCTTATCAGTAGTAAAACAAACAGAACCTTTCTTTGTAGGGCGAGGGGTGAAGCAGGGTAACCCACTATCGCCACTGTTATTTATTCTATCCTCTGAAGGTTTCTCTCGTGGGTTGAATGCATTAGCACAATCGGGTTCTATAAAATGTTTTCTTGCAGGTCGCGTGCCTTGTGTTTCCCATTTGGCCTTTGCAGATGATTTGTTGATATTTTTAAATGGTCAAACCCGCAATCTGTTGAAGTTTCGCACCTTCTTAACGACATATCAACAAGCATCAGGACAACTTGTCAATTATCAGAAAAGTCAGATAGTGGTGGGCCAAGGGGTCTTTAATGGCACAGCTTCTGCCTTGGGTATGCGATTATCCTCTTTTCCCATTAAATATCTTAGGTCATTTCTGTATAAAGGCATCAACCGCTCACGGTACTATACATCTCTTATCTCTCACTTTGATGCTAAGCTGTCATCATGGTCGACCAACATGTTGTCAATGGCTGAACGGCTCGTCTTATTAAATCATATATTGAGTTCCATGCCTACACATATCATTGCGAGTTCTCGCTTACCAAAAAGCGTAATAGATGTTCTGCATCGAAAAATGGAATCATTCCTATGGAAAGGGCAATATTATTCGAGAACGTGGTCTTCATTGTGCTTACCCACGGAGGCTGGAGGCTTGGGTATCTGTAATCTAGTGCACTTGCAGAAGGCATATGACTGTCAACTCTGGTTGAAGCATTTTCACTCTTCTATGCTTTAGATAGATTTCTGTAAACATAAATACGGTACTCGATCAGCTATATATAGTCCTATATCTATGACTCTCTAGTAGGGAAGCGTCTGTGTAGCATCCACAGTTTTATGGAGTCGAAGGTCGAGCATACACCGGCTAACACACATTGGCTGCCAGATGCTAATGGACAGTTCTCATTAAAGTCAGCTTATGCTACTATTTTGTTCTTGGAAGATTATTTTTCGGAATCACGTTATATTTGATGGGCGCGCTCTCAGCCAGATATGCGTCTCTTTCTATGGAGACTCTGGACGCGATCCTTGCCACTATTTGATAATTTACGATGTTGGCAAATGGTATTCCCTTCGCAATGCGCTTTTTGTCACCAAAGCTCGGACATGCAAGATCATATTTTTCTTCACTGCCCATGCATTAGTCCATTATAGACAGAAATATCCATCACTTTCTCGGGATCACTGCCTAGTAACTGCACTATCAAAGCCCATTTAAACCGCTAGTGGCGCTAATCCAATAACACAACAATGACTTGCCAGTTGTGCGTGGTAGTCCCGTCCATTGTCACATGGACAATCTGGAAGGAATATGCAACTAATCGATTTGGTGAAGAAGCTTTTAACTACACCCGATTGTTGAATAAAGTCTGTTCCTCCGTGTATACATGGTGTTCCACGATGAATGGTAAGAAGTTTGTAACAACCATTCCTTATTTAGTTCACTTGTCCTATTCCCTTCCCCTATAGACAAAGCGATTACGGCTTATACGGTGGGAGTTGCCTCAATCGGGGAAGGTGAAACTCAATGTTGATGCGACAGTAGGCCAGGGCTAGGCTGCGGGAGGTGCTATCTTGCGGAATGATCAGGGTCAATTTGTTTCGGCGGTTTGCTTTCTGTTCCCTCCAGTCAGTCCGTTGCTTGCAGCAGTATTAACATTGACATTTGCACTGCTTCTTTATGCGCAAGACCAGGAACATATTATTGTTGAAAGAAATCGTAAATTCATTATTTCTATGATGCCGGCGACACACACTATCACGGGTCCCTTGGCTACGGATTTTGCAACGGCAGTCATGTTCCTCACTATAAATCAAGCGACTATTCAGTATTGTCTGCGGGAGGCGAACACGGCATCTCATACACTTGCCCAGCATGGGTACCGCGCTGCAGGACATCACAAATTTCATTCTCTCCAAAGCCTTCCTTGTGAGGTGAGGGGCGCAATTCTCATGGATGTGCAGCTGCCTACTTTCCGACATTGAACATAGTGTAACTATGTGTTGGCGAAATAAGCAAATGGTTGTCTGTGTTTTTAAACAACACAAGCAACACTGATGCGATCTTCTACTTATTTCTATTGTCATCTTCAGTATATATGTTATGATCTTATGTGTTTGCTTACATAACTTTCTATGGTGCAACTTCTTCCTCTATACGGCTGCTATGACATTGTTGCGCCTCCTTCTTCGCAACACGGGATGGAGATACACACTTGCGGAGCAATCGCTAAATCATAGGGGAGAAAGGCAACACTTGGAGGGAACGCCTTGGTTCACACTGAATCAAGGTGACATGGGTATGTGTTGTCTCCTACTACATACTGTTACACTCTTTGCCAGCATGCCCCTTACGTCTATCCTTTCTTGGTATGGCTGCGAGGTGCATTTGACTACCCAACTCGGCGTCTTTTTGGGTTTGCATTCACGTTGTTGTGCTGCGATGACTGCCCACGCAAGGAATGTTTTTGAGGATTCCACATCACCACCTATGTTTCATTACTGGTTGTACTATATTGGATAAACACTCCAAACGGATAAATATGTACGCTTTTTCCTTCGCTAAGGTTTTATACACAAGGGTGGTTTTACTTGGCAAGGTTTTAATGCGGCATATCATATGCGAATGGAAATTAGCACTCATTAGCTCATTGCACTATCTATTTTTGTATGATGATTCTTTGTAATATGGTATTCCTCCGCCATTAGTGAGGCATTTTAATAAATCATTCTTCTATAAAAAAATATTATATATATTCAGATTATTTATAAAGAGGTATAATACTCATATATTCTGACGTACTACCGATATGTTACATATATTACAAACGTATGTCAACGTCACACCAATATACTTACCTCATATTTATGAGTATATTCAGGTCTTATATCATATGATATAAGTCATTGTGATGACAAAATTATAGTGACAAGTTACAAGGTTATAAACCAAAAATTGTCGTATCGGATGACTAACGAAACTTCGCCAACGTGTCACGTACTTGCCATATAAAGATGGCCAGCCTCTATACTTCAAAAATGGCCAAAACTTTCGTGGCTCACATGTTCAATTGAGACATGAAATGATTCCATGTTGGCACACACAAATCACCCAAAAATTAGGCTAAATTTGTGGAGATTCCAAATGCAACTTTTTAAGCACATGAGGCGCCATTTCAAACACCCTTATGAGCTGAATATCTACTTTATTTTATGCATATTATGTGTGACATAATATATATAACATGTGCAAACGTTTGAATTTAATTAGAGAAAAATCGTGTAATCGACAAAAGTCGAAAATTAGGTTTTCTACGAACATAACACATGGAACATTTTTGGTATGACTTGTGACATGTATATAGACAATTTTTACATAATCAAGACATGTTAAAGTGTACTAGAATATTCAAATAAGGGCTGATTACAATTTTCATATCTGTATAATTATTGTGCATTATTTTACAAAGTTTACAAAAATGAAATTCATCACATGATGGAGACTTCATACACGCCTATCAAATGCTAGATGGAGCCTATGTGGAGCTTAGTTGGCATCTCAATTGGTGGAGAATATGCCACACAAGGTTAGCGACATAAAGAAGGAAGCTACACAAGGTAACAATTCAAATGTTATGCAAATGTAACACATGCTGAAAATTCAGCATGAGACACTTACTGTTGGCCGAATTTTATGTCTTTAAGGTGTCAAATTTGCTTCTCCAAATTGAAGGGATTAATTGTTGATTATTTGGCAACATTTTAAAATCTTTTTGGCACATGTTTTTCACTTTATTCTCAGGTTTTACAGCCACTAAATGGTGACAAGATTGGATCAATCATAGAGTACCAAGTAAGCAAAGCCAAGTCATTCATCCAATGAAAATGTGCCAAGTGAGCAAGGTGGTATCATATCTACACAAGGCAATCTACCAAGGGCATTAAAGAGAATTCTCAACATGGTAGAAACCCTATAGGGGGCGGCCACATCAAGTTAAAAAGGAGAGAAGTAGTGCAAACAAAGTCAAGACTACAACTCTCATTCTCTCAAGATCAAGAAGCTCAACCATTTCCTTCTTTTCTTTTTTCTTTCTTCTTCTTCTTCTTCTTCTTCTTCTTCCAAGCCTTTGCTGTTATATTTAAAATATTGAACAGGCTTTGTTTATATCACCATACACGACTCATTTTTTGTAAAAGGTTGATCAAGGTGTGATCTAACCTTCATCCGTTCGATGGTGGTGTTCGCGATCAGTGTGATTGATTGTACGTTTGTAAAAGGGCGGAATTGTTGTGTAACTCCAGCAACCCTTGCTATAAGGTGTTATTTTGTGTTTATTGATAATCGAGGAAGGTGTCTTCGAAGACTAGATAGGTTGATTTAACCGAACCAATATAAAATCCTTGGTGTCTTTACTTTAAGCACTTTACTTTCAGTTTTCAGTTTCTGCGTTGATTTCGTTGCAGTAGTGAAAATATTAAACGACTTTAAAAAATTCTAAAAATTTGCAGAAACATAGCCATGCTCTTAAGTTTCATTTGGCGCAAGTTTCAACCTATTTGGACAAGTATAAGTCAATCAAACATTAATAGTTCTGAGACTAATGCAATCTGATTTTCAGACTTGCAAAGGTTGAGGACATCAACGTATTTGACATACTTCCCAAAGGAACTTTTCAAAACTGTTTCAACCCATTAAATTTTCAGACCATTTGGAGTTACGAATTAATCGGAATAAATTTTTCAAGTCGGAGTACCATTTCTGGCAGATTTACGCAATCTAACCACAAACGTATTTTCAAAGGGTTAGGAGTTGAATTTGAATTTGAAATTTTTAGGAGATACTCAAAACATCTGAGAGCAGAATATCATCAAATTTCATAATTTTTGAAGGTATCTAACAAGGTCATTTAATTATTTCAAATGAGGATCTGAAAACAGGAACTGTTTTCAGAAGTCGGGTTTTTTTGGGCCAAACATTTTTAAAAACAAGTTTTTCCGCACACACTATTCAACCCCCCTTCTAGTGGTGCTATACAGGTCCTACATTTTAATGATTGATTTTGTTTCTTCAATTGCCGTGACTTTAGGATCCCATTCAGCAGGAAGGATTTGCAGCACCTTTTGAACTTTCTTGTTGTTGGTAAATGATTTTCCTAAAGCTTCAAGGGCATTGAAAATGTTAGTAATCCTCAAATCCATAGATTTTATGGATTCGTTCGACAACATTTTGAAAGATTCAAGCTCAGATATAAGCATGTTTATCTTTGACTCTTTTACATTGCTAGTACCTTCATGCTTTAATTCTAATGATTTAAGTTGAACTATCTCATTTTCACAACTTTCTAACTTAGATTTCAACATATTATTTTTAGTATTTAATGCATGTTCATTTTTCCTATATGATTCAATCTTAATCTTTAAAGAATCAAGAGTATTAGTAGACTCTTGTTTAAAAGATTCTAATTGATAAAAAAATTCCAAGTTGGACGTCCTCAATTTGTCATTTTCTTCAATTAGTTTCTTCTTTGCATAAGACAGCCTTTTACAGTGAGCATGCATCCTTAGAAATTCTTCATACAGTTCATCAAATGACATTTCATTATCAGAATCTTCATCAGACGAAGAACTTGCCTCGTTGGATACGAAGCAGACTTGAGCTTTCTTAGTGTCAGATTCTTAGTCGGACGAGTCGCTCCACGTGCTTGCCTTCATTGCTCGTTTGCCTCTTCTTGACTTGGACTCCTTTGTCTTAGTCTTTTGCCCTTGTCCTTAGCTTGTTTGTTATTATTGTTATTTTTCTTGGCTGGGAAATCATATGAGATATGTCCTTTTTGACCGCATTTGTAGCATTTTAACTCTTTATTTTACCACTTTTTTCCATTTCTATTTGGTTGTTTGAAAAACTTTCTAAGTTTTCTAGCTATTAATATTAAATCATCATCTAATTTATTATCACTATTACTATCATCATTATTTGTGTGTGACTCAGCTGATTTGAAAGCAATAGACTTACCGGATGATTTAGATTATTCGGAATTTCGTTTGTTTAGTTTTACTTTGTAAACTCTAAGTGAACCGATCAATTCATCCATTTTAGTGATTGATTTTGTTTCCGCAATTTCCGTGACTTTAGGATCCCATTCACTAGGAAGGCTTCGCAGCACCTTTTGAACTTTCTCGTTGTTGGTAAATGATTTTCCTAAAGCTTCAAAGGCATTGAAAATGTTTGTAATCCTTAAATCCATAAATGTTGTGGATTCGTTCGGCAACATTTTGAAAGATTCAAGCTTAGACATAAGCATGTTTATCTTTGATTCTTTCACACCGCTAGTAGCTTCATGCTTTAATTCTAATGATTTCCACATGTTGTGTGCACTTGTGCAATTTGACACATATCCTGCTTCAGAAGTCGTTAGTTAGTTTAACAGTAATTGCATAGCCTTAGCATTCATTATCTTCGGAAGACCATTCACTTTTATATTTTTCCACTTCTTGTGTGTCTCCACTAACTTGTACAATTTTAATTTCGAATGTACGGCCCATCTTCAACTATAGACCATAAATCGATGTCTATAGCCATTAAGAATAGCCTCATTCTAAGTTTCCAATGAACGAAATTATTTCAATCGAAAAAAGGAGGACGTTGTGTACACATACCTTCGAACTCACTTTTGTGTAAAATAATGGCCATTGTGTGTACCTTAGACTTGATATTACCAGGCTACTATGTATTATTATTTCTTGGCCTTGTATTCTTCGTATGATTTTGAATCTTGCTTCTCAGAGTGGTTTTAGCCTGGCTCTGATACCAATTTTTTGACCGTGCACCTGTAATAAACACCACTTAATGGGGAATGAATAGTGGTCAGCGGAAATTACACTACTACCCTTGATTAAAATCCCCTTTGAAAACAGAATCTGAGACCACCTCAGATTCAAAACTCGTTTTTGAAAAATTCATAAATCGGTGCACACAACTCCAAAAAGTATCCAAAATTTCCAGAACTTAACTTCAATGTCTTGAAAAGGCTTTATCCAAAAATCAGATAAAAATAAGATTGTTTGACCCTTCAAACAAATAAAAAGATTCAGATGGCCAATCTGGACAGAATTAGACAGAATGTTGCTGAACTTTGAAAACGTGTTTCTCTTTGAATTTTTAACCAAAAAGGTTGATCTTTGTATCAAACCACTCCTTAGGATGTCAAGTTTATGTTTCCAAAAGGCCCTGATCTTAAACCATTCTTGGTTAAAAAAGAATTCATGTTTTTTCAAAACTTGTAAGATTGCAGCCAGATTGGAGCTGTTATCTTGCAAGGACTGAAAGACTAACTTTCCATTGCTCAAATCAAGTGCTTCTTATAGAAAATGAAAGCTAACAGTCTAAAGTATGACGCCACCAAAAATCACGAATTTTGAAAGTGTTTAGCTATTTTGTCAAAACATGAGAAATTGTGTGAAATCTGCAGAGAAAAACAGGCAGAAAACAGAAGAGTGTAAAGAAGACAAGAACATCATCATCATCATCATTCGTACCCAGTATAGCCCAACGACAACAAAAGCTATCGTTAGGGTATGTGGAGTGTAAGTGGTAGGTAGAAAATACCTCTGTCCCAAGGGATAGAGATTCTGCTTCCAGTGAGACCCCCGGCTCTATATGTGCCGAAAGAAGACAAGAACACCAAAGATTTATCCTGGTTCGGTTAATGTGACCTACTCCAGTCCCAAGGAACATGATACGATCTTGAATCTTATGGAATTAACGATCTTTTCTTTCAACTCCAAAAGACAGCTTTGATCAGCCCTTGCGTGGGACAATGACACAAATACCATCTTCTTGGACAAGAGAAATCAACAACGTCTACGTCGAGCAATTATAATATCCCAATCCAACAAGTCGTTCAGTATCCTTGGATTGTGATTTATCAAATAGGTTTTCTCAAACCTTGATTGGATCTAGCCTTGATTTTAATTTGTGAAAACCATAGAAACCACACAAGTGAAAGAAAAGCACACAACTGCCAAAAGATTGGAATTTTGAAATTGAAATTCTGAGAAATCTGCCTTCTCGTGCTGCATTTCATACCTTATATAAGGCTATATTTTTGCTATTCCTAAAAGATAAATAATAAATCAAACTCATCAGATCACTACCAATCAATCTAAATCAAATCTACATAAAAGACAAGTCAAAGCTAATCAAGGAAGATTACATAATCCAAATCCCTAAAATCTCGCCCTGGAATACACCCTGTCAGTTGTTGACTTCTACCTGCTTCTAGACGCTGCATTAGGCTTTTAACTCTTCAGCAATGTTGTAGCACATGAAATGGACTTGAATTTGGGCTTTTGAATCACCTCATTTGGACTTTTCTTCAAAGAGACACGGCCTTCCAAAAATCAGGTATCTATCTAGTGGGATTCAGTACATTCGATTATGGACTCCTATCTTCCATTTGATTTCGGTCCATCTTGTAGCACAAATTAGGAAAAGCGCAAAGCCTAAAAATTGTCCAAAACTGAATTTTCTAACACCTCCAAGTAGATTTAACCCATTTGAACCAGTACTCCGACCTACGCATCCAAAATACCAAACAGTGTCTGGGTGCCTTCCTGAAAAATAGAGATCATCCAAGCCACTTTTTCTTATTTAGCTTTGTCACCTTAGAAAACACTCAGAAACGACCATTAGAACTATAAACACATATTAAAAGATTCTATAAAATATCCTAGACAAAAACAAAGACAACACAAAAAACTAAACTCGATATTACGACGACAACACATGAAATGACCATCCTGCCATCCTACCAGCCCTTACATCTTATAATATGCATTGAAACACTTGGACAATCAGATCATATCCTCAATAAACATAGAAAAATCATGCGTCTACATTCCTTGGCTCATCTTGTATATGTTTGAATAAGAAGCTCTTTAGTTTACATCTTCTATTTGTGCAAAAGTTTCTTATTTATGGAGTTTGTATGTTTAGGGCTCCTTGAATCGCATCAGAACACCTTTCCTTAGATTTCACTATGTATGAACCAAATTACAACAAGAACCAAGCTTGATCCTTGGGTTAAACACCAACCCTATTCAAGACTTGGATGAACACCTCTATGCAACTCTTGCTTGCAACACCTCTATCACCTATTGATGTAGCCTTATAAATTTGGCTAATCAATCTTGAAAATGAGACATAAGGAGGCGTGTGTAGTGTAGCTCAACAACAACAAGAAATGAAACACCTTAGCGGCACAAAGAAAGAATCAAGAAGAAGAGAATATCAAGAATGATTTTCAAGTTTGCTTGAAAGTTGTGTGTTCTTCTTCTTCACCTTTGCATTCTATTTATAGGGTTAAATGAACCTTGTAGATAAGAACTCCAATGTGTCACTATCTTCATCATCAATGCTTAAGTGTCTTCACACTATTGGGTGGCCACATAATCACCTTATACACTTGGCAAAATGAAACAACATAATTGGTCCACCTTTGTACACATATTGGCCGAATTTTTTGTCTCCAAAAGTGTCTTGGAATTTGCTTGAAATGCAGAGATAAAACTAAAGGATAATACCACAACAAAACCTCAACTCCTTGGCAAGATAATACGTATGTGATGGCTGAAAATTTCGAACAATTCAAACATTTTCTTCCATGTAGCCGTTGGCTACTATTTCAAATGTTTCCAAGTTGGCAATTTTGCCAACTAGCTTCTTTTTGGTTGATCCACTTGTCACCAAGTCATAAAATGAGTACACCATCATTTCCACCTGTATATACACGTTTTTGAGGCTGTATATATGCCTATCAACCCAGATTTTTTAAGAGAAATCAACAAATAATAGTTGACAAGATTATGTCAACATACAACACCAAAATTCCAACTTTTTCTCCTTGTATGTTGTGATCAATTTCACACATTTAACACCTTTAATTTCTCTGAAAAATGATGATCAATATCCTCCAATAACATATAGAAGAAGGTCATCAAGAAAGAAATAGAATGTGACATCACAACTCGTCACATATCCCGATACTGTCGATAATATTATCAATTCGGAGAAATAATAGAAAAAAACAAAATAATATTCGAGTTAATTATAAATCAACTCGAGAATGAAGATAATAATATACTGAAGAGATTCCTTGAGTAAAAATACCAAAAGTGCCCTCAGAGGTAAAATGGCCAAAATGCCCCTGATGAGAGAATAACTCCAGAAATGACCCGGATGGTCAGAAATAGATATAATAAAACCTTTGTCATGATAAATAAGATGAGAATAAGTCCTCGAAATGTTTTCACCATGTCATGTTCCTACAAACTCAAAATACCAATTTTCCCCTTTTTGGTATGTTGTAGAAACACATTAGTCATAAGACATTTATAATCATCAAAACAAATAATATTCAAATAATGAACATATAGAAATCATGTAGAAATAAAAACAACCATTTTATCGAAATTTAGAAAAAATATTTAAATATCCTAGACATCGATCGATCGAAGTGCCTCAGTTTTAGAGATCAATGTCTCACAGTGAGTTTCAGAGTTTGTCTCTGACCTACATCGATCGATCGAAGTGAGGATTCGGTGTACATCGATCGATCAATGTGTCTCATGTTTAGAGATCGAAGTCTCACAGTAAGGTTTTGGTTTTTCTCTGCCTTATATGGAACGATCGATGTGAGGGATCGAAGTATATCAATAGATCGAAGTGCAAGAACCTGAGAGATCAATGTCATTTTTCTTAACTTTTTCAACTCTTAATCATTTATAACAATATGTGTACATTTTTAAGTATCCACCACTTAAAATCATGACCTTGAAAATTATCCGAACATATTTCTCAACAATTACATGTCTAAGAAGTTTGAGATTAATTGGAAAAAAATCGTGTAATCGACGGAAGTCAAAAATTCGGTTTTCTACACTTACAATGCTTGGAACGTTTTGGTCATGGTGTAACATGTATGTAGAAACTCTTTAAACATCCAAGACATATTAGAGTATTCTAGAAAAATCAATTAAGGGTTGATTGAAATTTACTATTTGCGTAAAGATTATATCATTATTTGACAAAGTTTACAAAAGTAATTTCAGCACATCGTGCTGATGATTTACATGCCTGTTACACATCATTTGGAGCCTAAGTGAAGCTTGTTTAGCACTTTTATTGGTGGAGGATAAGCCAAATGTGATTGATGACATTGAAGAAGGCAAGATACACGTGGAAACATTTCAAAAAAAACAAATGCAGAAGTTTCAGCACATGTTTCAATATGGCCGATTTTTGTACCTCATTTTGCTCTAATTGTCTTCCAAAATTGTGGAGCAATCACATCTTGATTGATTGAAACTTAACTTGTGTGTATTTGAGGATGTGTTTCAGATTTTTGGTTGAATTTCCAATTCATTTTATGGAATTCCAAGGTGGACAAACGATGTCCAATCATGAAGCGACAACTAGACAAAGACAAGTAGTTCGTCAAATCATATTTCACCAAGTAATCAAGGGTGTGTTAGCATATTATACAAGGCAATCTTCCAAGGCATTCAAGACAAATTTGAAGGGAGTTTTCACCAGCCTAGGCATGCCATTCACACCTATAAGTAGGGGCAAAGTGTTCAAGAATAGGGGCAAAGTGTTCAAGACAAAACCAAGTCAAAGTTCATATTCTATCAAGATCAAGCAAGACTGTTCTCTTCTTCTCTTATTCTTTTCTCTTGCTCTTACCCTCAAGCCTGTCATTCTTATCTTTCATATACTATATAGACTTTGTTTATACCACCCACACACGTTCATCTCTTGTACAAGGTTGATGAAGGTATTCATTTGTTTGCTGGTGGTATTCGTGTCGTTGTTTTTGATAGTTTGTTGTAAAAGGGTGGAGTTGGTGTTTGACTCTAGTCACCCGTGTGTCAAGGTGTTATTTGCGTTTAGTGAATACTGAAAAGGTGTCCTCGAAGACCAGAGTAAGTCGATTTGACCAAACCAGTATAAAAATCCTAGTGTTATTTACTTTCAGCACTTTTACTTTCAGTTTCAGTTTTCTGCATCGTTTTCATACGCACGGAAAAATAGCGAAAATTTTCAAAAAATCTCCAATTTTTTCAGAAATATAAAAACATGTCTTAGCTTTCATTTGGAACAAGTTTCATCAAATTTGGATAAGTATAAGTCACTCTAACATGCATAGTTCTAAGACTAGTGCACCAGAGGAGGCCATGTGATGGTTGTAGGATCTGCAAGGCACCACTAGAAGGGGGGGTTGAATAGTGTGTGCGGAAAATGTGGTTTTTAAAATTGTTTTAGAATAAAAACCCAACTTCTGAAAACAGTTTCTGTTTTCAGGACCTGTATTGAAACGTTTTGAAAACTATGTTACAGGTCTTCAAGAATTCTGAAACTTGGAGAGATCTTAGTCTCAGATGTTTTGAGTATCTCCTAAACATTTCAGATTAAAATTCAACGTTTAACCCTTTTAAAATTCGTTTGTGGTCAGATTATGCAAATCTTCGAAAAACGGTAGTCTGATTTGAAAAATTAATTCCAATTAAACCGTGACTCCAAATGCTATGAAAATTTAATGAATAACCCCTTATTAGGTGTATTTAATTGGGTTAAAACAGTTTTGAAAAATGCTTTTGGGAAGTTAGTCAAATGCGTTCAAAGTCTCAACCTTTGCATGCCTGAAAATCAGACTGCATGAGTCTCAGAACCTTTGATGTTTGAATGACTTATACTTGTCCAAAAGGGTTGAAACTTACACCAAATGAACCTTAAGACACGTGGCTATGTTTCCCATAAGTTTCGTGATTTTTGAATTTTTTTTACTATTTTTAAGAACATGATTAAAAATGATGCATTGTGCTAGAAACTGAAAGTAAGTGCTGAAAGTAAAGAACACAAGGAATTTTATACTGGTTCAGTTAAATCAACCTACTCTAGTCTCCGAGGATACCTTCCTCGGTTATCACTAATCACAAAACGCAAATAACACCTTACCACAAAGGGTTGATGGAGTTACACACTAACTCCAACCCTTTACAAATGCTGTAAGTGATTACAACGATCACGAACACCACCACCTAGCAGATGCAAGATTGATCACACCTTGATCAATCTTTTACAACAATATAGAGTATATGATGGTATAGATGAAGCCTGTTCATTATGTATGAATATTAATACAATAGGCTTTAAGAGAGAAGAAAGAAAGAAGTGTTGAAAGAAGGAGTAGAAAATGTTTTTGATCTTGGAAACTTGTAAGACTTGTCTTGTGTTTTTGTTTGCCTTCCTCTTTCCTTTTTATCAATAGTGGCCTCCCCTTGCTGCCTCTTTCTTCTCTTGAAAATTATCTTCTAAGTCAGTGGAAGAGTATATTGCATCATTGTGACATTTCCTTGCTTACTTGGCAACTCCTCATTTGATGATCATTAAGCCCTTGCTTACTTGGCACTCATTGATTGGATGGAAGTTGTCATCATTTGATGACTAGATAAATCTGAAAATAACCTTTAAGAACATGTGCCAATTAGTCACAAAACTGTTGCCATAAGTCACGTATCAATTCCACATAATTATCAAGACAATTCATCACAATTTTCTATGAAAAAATAGGCCATCCCCTTTCTCCACATGCTGAAATTTTTAGCATGTGCTTTATCAAGACTTATTCAAATTGTTGCCATGTTTTCATTAGATTAATTCCTTGAAAATAAAGAAGAAAATCAATCATCATTTAGTACATAACATTTCTACTAATTTTGGAATAAAATTAGTAAACATCATGACCATAAAATCGACCATATTCATTCCAACACATGCTGAAATTTTCAGCATGTGTGATATTCCAAGATACCATCACATTATTTCCATAATATTTTTAAAACATTGTCATACTATCTTTCAATCAATCCATATAATTCAAAGTAGTAAATATGGCACCATTTAGCTTAAAAATTTCGGGCAGCCATAAACTACACATGCTGAATTTTCAGCATGTGTCACAAATGTGACAAAATTTGAAATGTTATCTTGTGTAGCTCCTTTCTTTATGTCACCAACATTGTATGCTTCATTCTTGGCCAATAAAGATGCCAGCAAAGCTGCACATATGCTCCAACAAGCTATAGTAGGCGTGTGATATAGCTTGTGCATGTGGTGAATTTTATTTTTACCAACTTTGTAAAATAGTGCACAATAATTATAAACACATGGTAAATTCCAATCAGCCCTTAATTGATTTTTCTAGAACACTTTAGAATGGATAGAGTATGTAAAAAGTTTCTAGATACATGTTATATGTCATGCCAAAAATGTTCCATGTGTCGTGTTCGTAGAAAACTGAATTTTCGACGTTTGTCGATTACCCAATTTTTCTCCGATTAAATTTCAACTTTTTGCACATGTTATATATATTATGTTACAAATAATATACATAAATTAAACTTTAATATTCAGCACTCATGGCTGATTTAAAGTGGCGCCTAACATGTGACAAAAATTAAATTTGGAATCTCCACAATTTGGCCTTAATTTGGGGTGATTTGTGTGTGCCAACATGGAATGATTTTATGACTGTATATGCCATGTAAGCAACGAAATGTTTGGCCATATTTGAAGTGTAGGGGGCTGGCCATCTATATATGGCAAGTACGTGACACGTTGGCGAAGTTTCGGTATTCACCCGATACGATAATTTTTGGTTTAGAACCTTTTAATGTGTTGTAATAATTTTGTCATCACCGTGACTTATATCATATAATATAAGACCTGAATATACTCATAAATATGGGGTATATATAGTGGTGTGACGTTAACGTACGTTCGTAAAATATATAACATGTCGGTAATACGTTGGAATATATGTGTGTAGTGCCTTTTTAAAAAAATCTGAATATATATAAAAATATATGTATAAGGCGTGTATAAAGGAGAGGAGAAAATTTCCATTCTTCAATTGCCTTTGTGCCGTCTCCAAATATATCACCATTTAATGAACTACTTAGTTCACTTAACGAAGTACTTCACTTAATGAACTAGTTTAGTTCATTAATGATGGCACCTGAAATAGTTCAAACACAACAAATATTCGCCATTTGATGTAAGCTTTAAAGCTTCATGGCTCGTTAGTACGGCAACACTATATATGAACTATATAAGGTAGGTTTCATGCAAAAAAGTGTCAAGTCATAAAACGTGTCATGCATTTCTTTAGTACACGTTATTTAATTCATGTATTTTGTAATCACTCAAACCCCTTTTTCTCAACAATGGTCGAGATGGATATGGCTAAAGCTTTTGATCGAGTTAGTTGGCGTTATCTTGAACTACTTTTACAGCTTTTTGGATTTGATACCAGGCTGATTCAATTCATGTTGAATAATTTGTGGGCTACTCGTTGCTCGATCCTTATCAATGGTAAACAAACAGAACCCTTCTTAGTAGGGCGAGGGGTGAAGCAGGATGACCCACTATCGCCACTGTTATTTATTGTATCCTCTGAAGGTTTCTCTCGTGGGTTGAATGCATTAGCACAATCGGGTTCTATAAAATGTTTTGTTGTAGGTCGCATGCCTTGTGTTTCCCATTTGGCCTTTGCGGATGATTTATTGATATTTTTAAATGGCCAAACCCGCAATCTGTTGAAGTTTCGCACCTTCTTAACAACATATCAACAGGCATCAAGACAATTTGTCAATTATCAGAAAAGTCAGATAGTGGTGGGCCGAGGGGTCTCTAATGGCACAGCTTCTGCCTTGGGTATGTGATTATCCTCTTTGCCCATTAAATATCTTAGGTCATTTCTTTATAAAGGCATCAACCGCTCCAGGTACTGTACATCTTTTATATCTCACTTTGATGCTAAGCTGTCATCATGGTTGACCAAGTTGTTGTCAATGGCTGAACGGCTCGTCTTATTAAAGCATGTATTGAGTTCCATGCCTGCACATATCATTGCGAGTTCTTGCTTACCAAAAAGCGTAATAGATGTTATGCATCGAAAAATGGCATCATTCCTATAGAAAGGGCAATATCATTGGAGATCGTGGTCTTCATTGTGCTAACCCACGGAGGCTGGAGGCTTGTTATCTGTAATCTAGGGCAATATCATTGGAGATCGTGGTCTTCATTGTGCATATGACTGTCAACTCTGGTGGAAGTATTTTCACTGTTCTATGCTTTGGGTAGATTTCTGTAAACATAAATACGGTACTCGATCAGCTATATATTCCTATATCTATGACTCTCTGGTAGGGAAGCGTCTGTGTAGCATCCACAGTTTTATGGAGTCGAAGGTTGAGCATACACCGGCTAACACACATTGACTGCCAGATGCTAATGGACAGTTCTCATTAAAGCCATCTTATGCTACTATTTCGTTCTTGGAAGATTATTTTTCGGAATCACGATATATTTGGTGGGCGCACTCTCAGCCAGATATGCCTCTCTTTCTATGGAGACTGTGGACGCGATCCTTGCCACTATTTGATAATTTACGATGTTGGCAAACGGTATTCCCTTTGCAATGCGCTTTTTGTCACCAAAGCTTGGACATACAAGATCATCTTTTTCTTCACTGCCCATGCATTAGGCCATTATGGACAGAAATATCCATCACTTTCTCGGGATGACTGCCTAGTAACCGCACTATCAAAGCCCATCTAAACCACTGGTGGTGCTAATCCAATAACACGAAAATGACTGGCCAGTTGCACGTAGTAGTCCCGTCCATTGTCACATGGACAATCTGGAAGGAATATGCAACTAATCGATTTGGTGAAGAAGCTTTTAACTACACCCGATTGTTGAATAAAGTCCGTTCCTCTGTGTATACATGGTGTTCCGCGATGAATAGTAAGAAGTTTGTAACAACCATTCCTCATTTAGTTCACTTGGCCTATTTCCCTCCCCTGCGGACAAAGCGATTGCGGCTTATACGGTGGGAGTTGCCTCCATCGGGGAAGATGAAACTCAATGTTGATGCGACAGTAGGCCAGGGCCAGGCTGCGGGAGGTGCTATCTTGCGGAATGATCAGGGTCAATTTGTTTCAGTGGTTTGCTTTGCGTTGCCTCAAGTCAGTCCGTTGCGTGCAGCACTATTAACATTGACATTTGCACTGCTTCTTTATGCGCAAGACCAGGAACATATTATTGTTGAAACAAATCGTAAATTCATTATTTCTATGATGCCGGTGGCTCATACTATCACAGGTCCCTTGGCTGCGGATTTTGCAAGGACAGTCATGTTCCTCACTATAAATCAAGTGACTATTCAGTATTGTCCGCAGGAGGTGAACACGGCATCTCATACACTTTCCTGGCATGGGTGTCGTGCTGCAGGACATCACAAATTTCATTATCTCAAAAGCTATCCTTTTGAGGTGAGGGGTGCAATTCTCATGGATGTGCAGCTGCCTACTTTCTGACATTGAACATAATCTCACTATGTGTTGGCGAAATAAGCAAATGGTTGCCTGTGTTTAGTGTTGCTGTGATCTTCTACTTATTTCTCTTGTCATCTTTAGCATATCTGTTATGACCTTATGTGTTTTCTTACATAACTTTCTATAGTGCAACTTCTTCCTCTATACGGCTGCTATGACACTGTTGTGCCTCCTTCTTCGCAACATAGGATGGAGGTACGCACTTGCGGAGCAATCGCTAAATCATATAGGAGAAAGGCAACACTTGGAGGGAACGCCTTGGTTCACACTGAATCAAGGCAACATGGGTATGTGTTGTCTCCTATTACATACTGTTACGCTCTTTGCCAGCATGCCCCTTACGTCTATCCTTTCTTTGAGGTGCATTTGACTACCCAACTTGGCGTCCTTTTGGGTTTGCATTCACATTGTTGTGCCGCGATGACTGCCCACCCGAGGGATTTTTTGAGGATTCCACATCACCACTTGCGTTTCATTATTGGTTGTACTATATTGGCTAAACACTCCAAACGTATAAATATGTACGCTTTTTCCTTCGCCAAGGTTTTATCCACAAGGGTGGTTTTACTTGGCAAGGTTTTAATGCGGCATATCATATGCGAATGGAAATTAGCACTCATTAGCTCATTGCACTATGTATTTTCGTATGATGATTCTTTGTAATATGGTATTCCTCTGTCATTAGTAAGGCATTTTAATAAATCATTCTTCGATAAAAAATATTATACAAGGTACAGTACACATATATTCTGGCGTACTACCAACATGTTACATATATTACAAACGTATGTCAACGTCACACCAATATACTTACCTCATATTTATCAGTATATTCAGGTCTTATATCATATGATATAAGTCATGGTGATGACAAAATTATAATGACAAGTTACAAGGTTATAAACCAAAAATTGTCGTATCAGGTGACTAACGAAACTTCGCCAACGTGTCACATACTTGCCATATAAAGATGGACAGCCCCTATACCTCAAAAATGGCCAAAACATTTTGTGGCTCACATGTTCAATTCAGACATGAAATCATTCCATGTTGGCACACACAAATCACCCAAAAATTATGAGCTGAATATCTACTTTATTTTATGCATATTATGTGTGACATAATATATATAACATGTGCAAAAGTTTGAATTTAATCGGAGAAAAATCGTGTAATCGACGAAAGTCAAAAATTAGGTTTTCTAGGAACATAACACATGGAACGTTTTTGGCATTACTTGTAACATGTATCTAGACACTTTTTACATATTCAAGACATGTTAAAGTGTACTAGAATATTCAAATAAGGGCTGATTACAATTTCCATATGTGTATAATTATTGTGCATTATTTTACAAAGATTACAAAAATAAAATTCAGCACATGATGGAGACTTCATACACGCCTACTAAATGCTAGATGGAGCCTATGTGGAGCTTAGTTGGCATATCAATTAGTGGAGAATATGCTACACAAGGTTAGTGACATAAAGGAGAGAGCTACACAAGGTAACAATTCAAATGTTATGCAAAGGTAGCACATGCTAAAAATTCAGCATGAGACACTGCTGGCCGAATTTTATGTCTTGAAGGTGTCGAATTTGCTTCCCAAAATTGAAGGGATTATTTGTTGATTATTTGGCAACATTTTAAACTCTTTTTGGCACATTTTTTTCATTTTATTCTCAGATTTTACAGCCACTAAATGGTGACAAGATTGGACCAATCATAGAGTGCCATGTAAGCAAAGTCAAGTCATTCATCCAATCAAAATGTGCCAAGTGAGCAAAGTGGTGTCTTATCTACACAAGGCAATCTACCAAGGGCATTAAAGAGATATCTCAAGATGGTAGAAACCCTATAGGGGGCGGCCACATCAAGTTAAAAAGGAGAGAAGTAGTGTAGGATCTGCAAGGCACCACTAGAAGGGGGGCGGGTTGAATAGATGGTGCGGAAAGTGTGGTTTTTAAAATTTGTTTGAACCTAACCAATTCAACTTCTGAAAACAGATTCTGTTTTCACGACCAGTTTTAAAACGTTTTTAAAACCAAGATAGAGGTCTCCAAAAATTCTGAAATTTTTAGAGAACTTAGCCTCAGACTTTATGAGGGTTCTCTAAAAATTTCAAATTAAAATTCAACCTTTAACCCCTTCAAAAACCGTTGGTAATCAGATTGCTCGAATCTGTCAGAAACGGTAGACGGTTTTGAAAAATTTATTTCTATTTGTGTGGATGTCCAAATGCTCTGAAAATTTGACCACTAACTCCTTATATACTATATTTAATTTGGCTGAAACAGTTTTGCAAATTTCTTTTGGAAAGTAGGTCAACTACAATCAAAGTCTCAACCTTTGCAAGTCTTAAAATCAGACTGTACTAGTCTCAGAACTTTTGATGTTTGATCAACTTATACTTATCCAAATGGGTTGAAACTTGTGCCAAATTAACCTTAGAACGTGTGAGTATATTTCTGAAAATTTTTGTGATTTTTGAAAATCGTTTACTATTTTTGCGAATGCGAACAAGAAGCATAAACTGTGCGGTAACTGAAAATAAATGCTGAAAGTAAATGGCACCAAGAATTTTATACTGGTTCGGTTATAAACAACCTACTCCAGTCTTCAAGGAACACCTTCCTTGGTTCACAATAATCACACACACGCAATACACCTTACCACAGGGTTGATAGAGTTACACCTAACTCCAACCCTTTACAAACCTGGTATGGTGAATACAATTTGCACGAACACCACCACTTCACAAGAATGAAGATTGATCACACCTTGATCAATCTTTTACAAAGATATGGAATATGTGGTGGTCTATATCAAGCCTATTCAAGGATAGAAAGATATGAATACAATAGGCTTTCAAGAAGAAAGAAAGAAAGAGAATGTAGAAGAAGAAGGCTAAAACACTTTTGATCCTTGAACTTGCAACTCTTGTTCTTGTTCTTGTTTTGCTCTTCTTTCTCTCCTTTTAATTGGTTTGGCCGCCCCCCTAGTAGGTCCTTCTCCACTTGAAAATTATCTTCTAAGTCCTTGGGAGAATGTAAGACATCATTGTGACATAGTCTTGCTTACTTGTCACCTTCTCATTGGATGATCACTTAAGCTTTGCTTACTTGGCACTTCATGATTGGTGGGATGTTGTCATCATTGATGACTTGGAAAAATCTGAGAATGACACTTTAAACATGTGCCACAATCATCACAAAATAATTTCCATAAATCATAAGGTTATCACATAAAGTTAAGCAAGATAATATCTCTCAAAATTGGGTAAGAAATTCGGCCATAAACATGTCTTGCACATGCTGACATTTCAGCATGTGTAACATCCACTCTTTCTTCAAAATGTTGCCTATTTTGCATTGCTTTAATTCAAGAATTCAATCAACATTTAGTATACAATATTCTCATCATGTATTGAATAAAATTTGGCAACCATGTGGCCTATATTTCGGCCATATACATTACACACATGCTGAATTTTTCAGCATGTGTGATATTCAAAAATATCACTTTCTTTATTCCATATAATATTCAAAACACTTCCAAATTGTCTCCCAATTAATTCACTTAATTCAAGAAGTAAAATATGCCTCATTTACTTGATAAAATTCGGCCACCCTTAAACTGACATGCTGAAATTTTCAGCATGTGTTTCAAATGAGACAAGGTTTGAAATCTTACCATTTGTAACTTCTCTCTTTGATTCACCAACATTGTATGATTGATCCTTGACCAATCAATATGCCAACAAGGCTCCAAATAAGCTCCATCTTGGCTGTTATAGTCGTTGGTAATATGTTTGACATGTGCTGAATATTATTTTTGCTAACTTTGTAAAATAGTGCACATTTAATAATACACACATGTTATATTCCAATCAGCCATTAATTTAATTTTCTAGAACACTTTAAGATATATGTCATATGCAAAAAGTGTCTAGATACATGTCACATGATGTACCAAAAAGTTCCATGTGTTGTGTGCGTAGAAAACCGAATTTTCGATATTTATCGATTACCCGATTTTTCTCTAATTTAAATTCCAAATTTTGCACATGTTATATATATTATGTTATACATAATATATATAATATATACTTTAAATCTCAGCACTTGTCTGGTCTAAAGTGGTACCATTAACATGTGACAAAATTAAACTTGCAATCTTCACATTTTGGCCTTAATGTGGGATGATTTGTGTGTGCCAACTTGGAAAGTATTTTTGGCTGAATATTACTTGTAGCCCACGAAAGTTTTATCAATTTTTGAAGTATAGGGGCTGGCCATTTATTTATGGCAAGTACGTGACACGTTGGCGAAGTTTCGGTATTCGCCCGATACGACAATTTTCGGTTTAGAACCTTTTATCGTGTCGTATTTAATTTGTCATCACCATATCTTATAATCATATGATATAAGACCTGAATATACTCATAAATATGAGTTAAGTATAGTGGTGTGACGTTAACGTACGTACGTAAAATATATAACGTGTCGGTAGTATGTTGGAATACATGTGTATGTGCCTTTTCTTAAAAAATCTGAAAATATATGTAATATATGTATATGTGGCGTGTCACATTAAAGAGGGAAGGAGGAAAAAACTTTCCTTCCTTAGCTTTGTTGCCTTTGTGCCTTTTCCAAATGTGGCTTCTTTTAATGAACTACTTAGTTTAATAAACTAAGTACTTCATTTAATGAACTAGTTTAGTTCATTAATAGTGGCACCTGAAAATAGTATAAACACAACAAATGTTTGCCATATGATGTAAGCTTTAACGCTTCATGGCTCGTTAGTACGGCAACATAATATATAAGCTAAATAAGGCAAGTAATAGCAAATTATTATGCATACATGTATATCTTATGCACGTTTTATCTTATGCTCGTTTTTGTGCACATTTAAATCATGTATTTGAAAATCACACAAACCCCTTTTTCTCTACAATCTCCCCCTTTTGATGATTTTCAAAATAACTTATGCACATGATTTAAATCCTATCGCTCCCTCTTCAATTATGCATAAATTCAAAATTCGAAATTTAAATTTCGAATCCACTCCCCCTTGATTTATGCAATCAGTATCTCTCTCCCCCTTAAATCATGCTTTCTCTCCCCCTTTATTTTGGAAAGCAAATCAAAAGATGCTTGTAAAGAAGAAAAAATCATGCATTTCATATATGTGCATTCGTAAGGGTTATTTATTCAACCTTTTGAAAATGTCCCTTTTGGTACCCACATTTGGGTGACCTTTCTAGGTCTTCCAAGAGGTGAGAAAGATGATGAGAACGCAACATAATAAACTTTTGGTGCAACTGTATCTGGCCTTTGGCCAAGAACTCCTTTATACGCATTATATGTAGGACGTTTTTGATATGTCCTTGTGTTTGTATGCGTAGTGCGTGGATGGAATGAATGTCGTGTATGCAATACTCTTTTCTTTTCATATCTATATGGTACAAAGTTGTATTTCACATGACGTGAAGAGGAAGTGGGGCGTGATGAAGAAAGGGGCGGTTTTTGCGTCATCTTAGACGCCACTTGAGGCTTTGGGATGTCTACTTTGTTAGACACAACAAACTTAGTTGGTTTGGTGGATACTTCATTAGTGTCAATGTATCCCAAACCCGTTTTGTCACTGTCATGCTTTTGTGATAAGATAATGTGATGCAGCATGTTAGATCCCGTGTCATATTGTTTCACCTTTTTCTCTACATCCGCATTCCTTGATTTCAAGTTCGAAATCTCGGATTTCAATTCAGTGTTCTCGGATGTCAATGATGAAATTTCAGATTTTAATGAGTTTATAATGCATGACGACTCTTCTTTTGAATCGTTTAATTGAGACACAAGATCTTTGATAGAAGATTCTAACAATTTCTTGTCTTCAATTAATCGCTTTTTTTCTTTTGCAAGAGTCTGTGAAAACTTGTGCAATTCTAAATATTGACTAAATAAATCATCATAAGAATATTCAGAATTAGAATCAGAGTCGGAAGATACCTCATTTGATGCTTTAGATGTAAAGCATACTTGTGCCTTGTGTTCTTCCGTATCATCAGTCTCAGAGTCGGATGTGTCACTCCAAGTAGAGGCTTTGAAGGCTCTTCTCCTTTGCTTAGGTTCTGAGACGAGTCTATTCTTGTTCCGATCATTGTCAGGGTATTTGTTTGTTTGCTTTTCTTTATTAGGGCATCATATGATAGATGTCCAAGTTTGCCGCATTCATAGCACTTTACTTCTTTATTTTTATTTTTATGATCCTTAGATGAGGTAGACTTATGTTTAATCGATTTTCTCTATATTTTTCTTAATCTTTTAGCCGTCGTGATCAAGTTCTCATCATCGGAATCTATGTCACTATCATCTATGACGTATTCATTTGATTTAAATGCTATAACCCTATCATTATTAGAAATGGAATCAGAATGTCTTAAAGCAAGTTTGTTTTCATATGCCTTAAGTGATCCGATTAGTTCTTCCATTTTAATCGATTTGGTCTCTTTGCTTTCTTCTATGGTCGTTACTTTAGGATCCCACTCGGATGGAAGGCTTCGCAAGACCTTTTGTACCTTTTCCTGCATAGTGAAGGCTTTTCCAAGAGACTCAAGAGAATTGTAAATGTTAGTCAAGCATAAATCCATCTCAACAATAGACTCATTTGGCAATAATTCAAAGGACTCAAGTGTGGACATAAGCATATTGATTTTGGACTCCTTTACTTGGCTAGTCCCTTCATGTTTAATTTCAAGAATATGCCACATCTCTTGAGCACTAGAACAATTAGACACGTAACTAGCCTCACTCTTACTTAGGCCGTTTAATAGTAGTTGCATGGCTTTAGCATTCATACTCAACTTCCTTTTGTCATCACTAGTGTATTCTTGTTTCGTTTTTGTAACCTCTAGTGTGACACCATCAATAATTGACATCTTAGTAGGAACAAATGGACCGTCTTCTATGATGGACCATAGATCAATATCAATAGCCATAAGAAAGAGTTTCATTCTTAATTTCCATTGAATAAAAGACTCACCGTCAAAAAGAGGAGACCTTACAGTTGACATGCCTTCTTGCACGGTTGTGGTTGCCATCTCACTGAATCGTTGGATTCTTTGAAGTGAGTGTTCCTGCGCTCTGATGCCAATTATAGGATCTGCAAGGCACCACTAGAAGGGGGGGATGAATAGATGGCGCGGAAAGTGTGGTTTTTAAAATTTGTTTGAACCTAACCAATTCAATTTCTGAAAACAGATTCTGTTTTCAGGACCAGTTTTAAAACGTTTTTAAAACCAGGTTAGAGGTCTCCAAAAATTCTGAAATTTTTAGAGAACTTAGCCTCATATGTTATGAGGGTCCCCTAAAAATTTCAAATTACAATTCAACCTTTAACCCCTTCAAAAACCATTGGTAATCAGATTGCTCGAATCTGCCAGAAACGGTAGACGGTTTTGAAAAATGTATTCCTATTTGTGTGTATGTCCAAATGCTCTGAAAATTTGACCACTAACTCCTTATATACTATATTTAATTGGTTTGAAACAGTTTTGCAAAATTCTTTTGGGAAGTAGGTCAACTACAATCAAAGTCTCAACCTTTGCAAGTCTGAAAATCAGACTGCACTAGTCTCAGAACTTTTGATGTTTGATCGATTTATACTTATCCAAAAGGGTTGAAACTTATGCCAAATTAACCTTAGAACGTGTGAGTATATTTCTGAAAATTTTTGTGATTTTTGAAAATCGTTTACTATTTTTACGAATGCGAAAAAGAAGCGTAAACTGTGTAGTAACTGAAAATAAATGCTGAAAGTAAATGGCACCAAGAATTTTATACTGGTTCGGTTATAAACAACCTACTCCAGTCTTCAAGGAACACCTTCTTTGGTTCACACTAATCACACACATTCAATACACCTTACCACAGTGTTGATAGAGTTACACCTAACTCCAACCCTTTACAAACCTTGTACGGTGAATACAATTTGCACGAACACCACCACTTCACAAGAATGAAGATTGATCACACCTTGATCAATCTTTTACAAAGATATGGAATATGTGGTGGTCTACATCAAGCCTATTCAAGGATAGAAAGATATGAATACAATAGGCTTTCAAGAAGAAAGAAAGAAAGAGAATGTAGAAGAAGAAGGCTAGAACACTTTTGATCCTTGAACTTGCAACTCTTGTTCTTGTTCTTGTTTTGCTCTTCTTTCTCTCCTTTTAATTGGCTTGGCCGCCCCCCTAGTAGGTCCTTCTCCACTTGAAAATTATCTTCTAAGTCCTTGGGAGAATGTAAGACATCATTGTGACATGGTCTTGCTTACTTGTCACCTTCTCATTGGATGATCACTTAAGCTTTGCTTACTTGGCACTTCATGATTGGTTGGATGTTGTCATCATTGATGACTTGAAAAAATATCACTTTCTTTATTTCGGCCATATACATTACACACATGCTGAATTTTTCAGCATGTGTGATATTCAAAAATATCACTTTCTTTATTCCATATAATATTCAAAACACTTCCAAATTGTCTCCCAATTAATTCACTTAATTCAAGAAGTAAAATATGCCTCATTTACTTGATAAAATTCGGCCACCCTTAAACTCACATGCTGAAATTTTCAGCATGTGTTTCAAATGAGACAAGGTTTGAAATCTTACCATTTGTAGCTTCTCTCTTTGATTCACCAACATTTTATGATTGATCCTTGACCAATCAATATGCAAACAAGGCTCCAAATAAGCTCCATGTTGGCTGTTATAGGCATTGGTAATATGTTTGACATGTGCTGAATGTTATTTTTGCTAACTTTGTAAAATAGTGCACATTTAATAATACACACATGTTATATTCCAATTAGCCCTTAATTTAATTTTCTAGAACACTTTAATATATATATCATATGTAAAAAGTGTCTAGATACATGTCACATGATGTACCAAAAACATTCCATGTGTTGTGTGCGTAGAAAACCGAATTTTCGATATTTATCGATTACCCGATTTTTCTCTAATTTAAATTCCAACTTTTGCACATGTTATATATATTATGTTATGCATAATATATATAATATATACTTTAAATCTCAGAACTTGGCTGGTCTAAAGTGGTACCATTAACATGTGACAAAATTAAACTTGGAATCTTCACATTTTGGCCTTAATGTGGGATGATTTGTGTGTGCCAACATGGAAAGTATTTTTGGCTGAATATTACATATAGCCCACGAAATTGTTATCAATTTGTGAAGTATAGGGGCTGGTCATTTATTTATGGCAAGTACGTGACACGTTGGCGAAGTTTCGGTATTCGCCCGATACGACAATTTTCGGTTTAGAACCTTTTATCGTGTCGTATTTAATTTGTCATCACCATATCTTATATCATATGATATAAGACCTGAATATACTCATAAATATGAGTTAAGTATAGTGGTGTGACGTTAACGTACGTACGTAAAATATATAACGTGTCGCTAGTACGTTGGAATACATATGTATGTGCCTTTTCTTAAAAAATCTTAAAATATATGTAATATATGTATATGTGGAGTGTCACATTAAAGAGGGAAGGAGGAGAAAACTTTCCTTCCTTATCTTTGTTGCCTTTGTGCCTTTTCCAAATGTGGCTTCCTTTAATGAACTACTTAGTTTAATAAACTAAGTACTTCACTTAATGAACTAGTTTAGTTCATTAATAGTGGCACCTGAAAATAGTATAAACACAACAAATGTTTGCCATATGATGTAAGCTTTAATGCTTCATGGCTCGTTAGTATGGCAACATAATATATAAGCTAAATAAGGCAAGTAATAGCAAATTATCATGCATACATGTATATCTTATGCACATTTTATCTTATGCTCGTATTTGTGCACATTTAAATCATGTATTTGAAAATCACTCAAACCCCTTTTTCTCTACAAGTAGTGCAAACAAAGTCAAGACCACAACTCTCATTCTCTAAAGATCAAGAAGCTCAACCATTTCCTTCTTTTCTTTTTTTCTTTCTTCTTCTTCTTCTCGCAATCCTTTGTTATAATATTTAACATATTGAACAGGCTTTTTTTATGTCACCATACACGACTAATTTGTTGTAAAAGGTTGATCAAAGTGTGATCAAACCATCATCCGTTCGATGGTGGTGTTCGCGATCAGTGTGATTGATTGTATCGTTTGTAAAAGGGTGGAGTTGGTGTGTAACTCCAGGAACCCTTGTGATAAAGTGTTATTTTTTGATTAGTGAAAACCGAGGAAGGTGTCTTCGAAGACTGGATAGGTTGATTTAACCGAACCAGTATAAAATCCTTGGTGTCTTTACTTTAAGCACTTTACTTTCAGTTTTCAGTTTCTGCGTTGATTTCGTTGCAGTAGTAAAAATAGTAAACGACTTTCAAAAATTATAAAAATTTGCAGAAACATATCCACGCTCTTAAGTTTCATTTGGCGCAAGTTTCAACCCATTTGGATAAGTATAAGTCAATCAAACATTAATAGTTTTGAGACTAGTGCAATCTGATTTTCAGACTTGCAAAGGTTGAGAACATCAACGTATTTGACATACTTCCCAAAGGAATTTTTCAAAACTGTTTAAACCCATTAAATTTTCAGACCATTTGGAGTTACGAATTAATCGGAATAAAATTTTCAAGTCGGAGTACCATTTCTGGCAGATTTGTGCAATCTGACCACAAACGTATTTTCAAAGGGTTAGGAGTTGAATTTGAATTTGAAATTTTTAGGAGATAATCAAAACATCTGAGAGTAGAATCTCACCAAATTTCATAATTTTTTAATGTCTCTAACCAGGTCATTTAATTATTTCAACTGAGGATCTAAAAACAGGAACTATTTTCAGAAGTCGGGTTTTTTGGGCCAAACGTTTTTAAAAACAAGTTTTTCCGCACACACTATTCAACCCCCTTCTAATGGTGCTATACAGGTCCTATATTTTAATGATTGATTTCGTTTCTTCAATTGTCGTGACTTTAGGATCCCATTCAGCAGGAAGGCGACCTTTTGAACTTTCTTGTTGTTGGTAAATGATTTTCCTAAAGCTTCAAGGGCATTGAAAATGTTAGTAATCCTCAAATCCATAGATTTTATGGATTCGTTCGACAACATTTTGAAAGATTCAAGCTCAGATATAAGCATGTTTATCTTTGACTCTTTTACATTGCTAGTACCTTCATGCTTTAATTCTAATGATTTAAGTTGAACTATCTCATTTTCACAACTTTCTAACTTAGATTTCAACATATTATTTTTAGTTTTTAATGCATGTTCATTTTTCCTATATGAGTCAATCTTAATCTCTAAAGAATCAAGAGTATTAGTAGACTCTTGTTTAAGAGATTCTAATTGATAAAAAAATTCCAAGTTGGACGTCTTCAACTTGTCATTTTCTTCAATTAATTTCTTCTTTGCTTTATACAGCCTTTTACAGTGAGCATGCATCCTTAGAAATTCTTCATACATTTCATCAAATGACATTTCATTATCAGAATCTTCATCAGATGAAGAACTTGCCTCGTTGGATAAGAAGCAGACTTGAGCTTTCTTAGTGTCAGATTCTAAGTCGGACAAGTCGCTCCATGTGCTTGCCTTCATTGCTTGTTTGCCTCTTCTTGACTTGGACTCCTCTGTCTTAGTCTTTTGCCCTTGTCCTTAGCTTGTTTGTTATTATTGTTATTTTTCTTTGTTGGGAAATCATATGAGATATGTCCTTTTTGACCGTATTGGTATCATTTTAACTCTTTATTATACCACTTGTTTCCATTTCTATTTGGTTGTTTGAAAAACTTTCTAAGTTTTCTAGCTATTAATATTAAATCATCATCTAATTTATTATCACTATTACTGTCATCATTATTTTTATGTGTTGTAACCCAACATGGGATCCTTTATTTGCGATTTATATTAGTTACGACTGATGACTATTACTGTACATTTCATCTCGGATAATGGCAATATGCCTGTAGTACTTGAGAGTGAATGAGGGACCATGGGGAGAGGACACAAAATTTTCGCCCCAAGGTCTTATAAGTTCGGCCAACAAGCCCAAGGAAGGCACATCACATTATCTTATCTTGTGATTTTAAACAAATGAATAGTTAAGGGAATATGTTAAATAAACCAAAAATTAAGAAAGATAGAAATTGAATTAGGCATGGTTGGGGGCATTAAAGACCCCCAACCGCCGGATACTAAGGGGAGGGGGAGGCTAATTAAGGAGCCAACTACTTAACCTATCTACTAAGTAACCTAACCATATTTAACTAACCAAGATTAACAAAAAATAATTATGGTTAGCATAAATAATCAAGGTTAGAAATAAAGTAACATTGGTTAGCCAAAAAGTAACCAAGGTTGGGAGAGTTAATTTGGAAACCCCCCCATCCCAACGGCTACAACCAAGTAGCCAAGAAGAGTTCCCTCCAAAAGCAAAACCCTAGTTCCATTCTCTTACACCAAACAAGAAGCCCTCCTCTCTTCCCTTCCCATAAGCCATTCGACCTAAGCACATACCCAAGGGATTATGGTTCATACTCAAGAGAATATAGGCTCAAGGATTTCAAGCCTTAAAGGACTCTTGTTTAGAGAAGCTTGGATACTACTCAAGCTCCTCTTTGGTAAGCCATTTAACTCCTTTTCTAAGAGAATATCTAGTTAAAGAATATAGACTAACCATGCTCCTTTCTTTTCCTTCCACCACCGTGGGAATGCTTGCATAGGAAAGAGAAGGATTCCAACTTTACTACACCTCTCCAAGAAGAGTAAGCAAGGAAGGCAAGTACACTATACTCTTTAAGGCTTGAATGTGAAAGTGTGTGCATGAATAGCTAGATGTGCTTAAGATTTAATCTTGGTAGTCTTTAGGCCAAGTTGAAGGCCAAAACTTTCGGCCTTGGTTATTTAAAGTGAGGGAGTGAGATCTTGTTTCAAAGGTAAAATCTTTTGGAGTTATATGTCTCATTATGTGTAAACTAAGATAAACAAGTTAAAGATTCTTCCTTTTCCCAAGGAGAGCTCACGGTGGAAGGGGTGAAGGGGGATGAGTGTGATTTTCGTATGTACGTGCTAACTTGGTAAGAAATGGAGATAAGTCTATAGTCTTGTGGTGTGTTGCGCATAACATGCTCTTAGATTCCTTATTTTCTTTCATGCACCGAAAATGGGACTGTGATGGAGGGGTGCGTATACACTACAATGGTATACTAGGTGTTTGTGCCAAGAATGAAAGATAAGGACACTTAGGAACAACATATGACCACTAGAAAAACTTCTGGAATTGGACAGAAACTGGGGTTGTTTTGAGAGATCAAAAAGGGGGTCTTAAGAACTTTCAAACCTGCTGACTTTCGGTATGCTGCTAGCCTTATATGTATGTGAGATGTGAGAGGTGGAATTTCGATAAAAGGAGTTGTGAATTATTATTAATAAATCCTTTGGTAAAACTGCTCAAGAAGAAATTACTGGAACTGGGTAGAACAGTGTGACGTTTTGTATGACCTAAAAATGAATCTTAGGAGTATTCAAATTGGCTACTTTTTGGTGTTTTGTTAGCCTCATATGTATATGAAATGTGTGAGTTGAAATTTCAATAAAAGGAGCTACGGTTTAGTTTTAATAAATTTTCTAGTGAGAATGGTCCTGCTGATAATGTTGTACTGGACAGAATTTGAATAACGTGATTAGTAGCTTAGAAATGGACATTAGAGGCGTGAAAATTAGCTAATTTTTGGTATGAAGCTAAACCTGTGAATAAAGTAAGTGTGAGAGTTCGAATCTTGTCAAAACGATTTAGGGATTATTTTTAATGAATTTTCTAGTAAAATGGGTTAGGCTGAAATACGTTGGACTGACAGAAATTGTGTGTCATATTGCATGATCCGAAATTTAATCTTAGAAAAGTGCATTTGGGCCCAATTTTGGTAGGACACTAATCCAATGAGATTATTAAGCTGGAAAGTTGGAGTTTCCGAAAAATGATTAAAGGATTGATCAGAATAAATTTTATAGTAAAACTGGTCATTCCAGAATTCAGTTTTGTATCCACTCTGAGAAAAGAATAACGATTCCCTTAACAACATCGCCTTGCCTTAAAACTTACCGGGTAATTACTTATGACACTTATAGACGAGTACATGCGAACCAAGTTGTAGCGCCTGCACACCGGCCCCGCCGAAGTCCGTGCACCCGCCGTACTTCACTAAGGAGAGTACTTGGCGTCATCCATACGCGTCGTGATCCATGATTCTAATGCATGGATCTTTGTGCTTTCGCGCAATAAACATGCGAAACCGTGGCAGAATTTAAATCTTTGAATTAAAGCGTCATCATAAGCAGTTAAAGATTACAACCCACATAAATCGTAGCAGAAAACGACAAAAGTAAATTGTTTTCCGTCACAATTACAAAGCATCATCATCATCCCTTAACGCTGGTATGCTCGGTCTACTAACCCTGGACATCCTCCAATGCACTCATGGGTAGGGAACCCTAGGCTCGTCATCAATCCATTCAACTTTGTCTCCTGCCACCTCTGGAGAGAAAAATAGGGTGAGTGACGATGTCACCAGCAAGTATACTATAATAGTCATGAGTTAAATGGAAAGTATGAGCAAGAACCGAACCCCAAATAATATTTGGTTTAGAAGCATACCTGTCCTCCGATCAACATTCGATAAGGATCATCGCTTAATGCAGTAAGGTCATAACTTAAGAGAATCACTAGTTAGAGCAGAATATAACACAAGGAGACTGTAACATGCATCGACGAGTAACCCAATAATCATCATCACTTGGGTTCTACAAGATCATGACAACTTAGTCTAAATATCATGCGTCGCTTCACAATGACTCCATACGTGACATGCATGCATATGCACATGTAATGCGTCATGATAAGATGAGAAAACGATTTTTCATGCTTTTCTTTCAAATCATCATCGTCATAAAACAATAGAGTGTTCAGATCTATCTTCTCGGATCTGAGGCGGTAACTTCTCCCCTTCGAATCTATTCCTCCCGGATTCGGAACAATAACGTCATCATACTTGCCGGGTCTATTCTATTCTGGGCCCGCACGGTCATCATACTGGCAGGGTCTATTCTATTCCGGGCCCGCACGGTCATCATACTTGTAGGTTATATTCTATTCCGGGCCCGCACGGTCATCATACAAGCAGGGTCTATTCTATTCCGGGCCCGCACGGTCATCATTCATACTGGCCAGTTCATACTCACATACGGTACCGGTGGGGAAGCGTTCTTTTAAAAACACAAAAATCATCTTTTTGAAAACGCTATTCATCTTTCTTTCACGTAAAATCCATGCCATAAATCATGCATGTGACGATGAATGCAATATATGACATGTAACGTGCAAATGACGGCATAGTGCATAACAAAAACGAATGGACACATTCCGTTGACATGCTGGAATTTTCCAGCTTCGTAACGTCTACTTCTTCTTAGAAGTTTTCTGCTAAAATGCAGTTTTTGGACCCATTTAACCACATGTACTCCTCCGTGACTGTCATAAGTGAACGCCATGCATGTGTTGCGAACTTACGATATCAATATGGGACTCATTTACTCCTTTTCATAAAACAATGCAATCTGAATTCTGAAACGACCATATTTTACTATAAAATTTATTGTGACAAATCCTTTAATCTTTTTCTGGAAATTCCAACTCCCTAAATTAATAAACTCATTGGGCTAGCATCCTGCCAATGTTTAGCCCAAAACCAATTTTCTAAGGCCCTTTTCCAGATCATGCAAAGTGTGACATAAATTCTGCCTATCCAGCATAATTCAGTTTGACCCGTTTTACTAGGAAATTAATTAAAAATAAACCACAACTTATTTTGATAAAATTCCAACTGCCATCTCTCCTTTATTCATGAGGCTAGTAACATGCCGAAAATTAATGGATTTGCATACCCCTAAGGTCCATTTTTAGGCTACCAAACACATTACTTGAATTCTGTCCAGTACAACTTTTCCAGTAAGACAAATCTTAGTAGAAAATTCATTAAAAATACACCGTGGCTCTTTTTAAGGTGATTCCAACTCTCAAACCTAAAAAACACATACAACTATTAGCATACCAAAAATCAGTAGAATTGAAGGTTCCTAAGGTCCCTTTTCTGGCTTTACAAAACAGCTAAAGTTTCTGTCCAGCTTCAGAATCTTTCAGTGATCATATCTTCTTCCTAAATATCCTTGGCTCACATTTTTGTCACTATTACTTAGCAAAAATTTGAGATGAACACACACACCCTTCACATCAGCCTCATTATTTGGTGCATGCAAGAAAATCACAAACTCAAGAGTATTTTAAGCCTAACACACAACAAGATTAAACCTTGTCCCCATTTCCTTGCTATAATGACATTTTCCATTTAAAACTCACCCAACTTCCCTTACCCTTCCACCGTGGCCCCTTTCACCATAAAAGAAAGGATCTTTAACACATTCAAGCCTAGATTAGAACATAAACATGCATATAACCATCAAAGAACACATCTTTGGAGCAAAGTTCCACTCCTTCACATTTAAAAGCCTAGGGCTGAAAGTTTTGGCCTTCAACTGACCATTTCACAACTAAGATTAAATCTTAGGTATTTCTAGCCATTCATGCACACACTTTCACATTTAAACCATAAGAAGTATAGTGTACTTTCCTTGTTCGCTTACTCTTCTTGGAAGGGTGAAAAGTTGAAGTCTTTCTCTCCTCTACACATGCATTCCCACGGTGGTGGGGGAGATAGAAGGGAAGATAGTCTATGCTTTTAACTCAACATCCTTCCAAAAGAAAGCTAGAGGGCTTACCAAAAGGAGTGTGAGTAGTGTCCAAGCTTGTCTAAGCTAGAGTTCTTGAAAGCTTGAAATCCTTGAGCCTAGAGACCATTAAGGTCACGGTTTTGGAGCAAAGAGAGGCACACCATGAGTTTCATCTTCATGAAGGTAGAAATGTCTTCTTAGGAGGCTAAGAATACTTACCTAATGTCACTTAGCTTTGGAGGAATCCAACTCTTCTTGGTGGTCCTCTTGGCCATGGGTTGGAAGAGGAAAAAGGAAGGAAAGAAGTTCCTTTTTGTTCTTGAGACACCTTGGGGTGTTAGGAATCTAGGAAATGTTCAAGTGTACTTTGGGGAAAACTCTTCCTTTCTTGGCTAAGCTAGCCGTTGGGTAATAAGGGGTGTGGTTAGGGTTTGCCTTAGTTCTCCAAGTTGGGTGGCTTAACCATGGTCATCTTTGACTAACCATAGTTCCTTTTAGGTATGGTTAGGGTAACTCTCATTAAGTCTAGCCACCTTTCTTAATTAGCCTCCCTCCCCCTTCCCTTCTTAATGTAACCGGCGGTTGGGGTCTTTAATGACCCCAACTAGCCTTTGTAATTTTATTTTTCTCCTCTCTCTTTTGTTTTTATAGAAAAATGATACACATGTATGCCATTAGTTAACATTTAAATAAGGATTTTAGTGATAGTCCTTCTTGGCTATGGCCGAAATTCACAAGGCCATGGAGCAAATGGAATCCTTTCTTGTAATGCACATAGTACTCTTCATAATATACTTATATTGATCATTGTAATTTCATGCGCAAGCGTAAATTGTCACATGTTTACTAACTCAACTTTAGGTACAAGACGGATTCTATAATTAGGTTACAACATCCTCCCCCCCTATTATAAGTTTCGTCCTTGAAACTTGAAAGTGCTAACCAAAGAGGTGAGGGTACAAATTTTTCATGTTTTCTTCTAGTTCCCAGGTAGACTCATCCACAGAATGGTTCTTCCATTGTACCTTAACCATTGGTATAGTTCGTTTTCTTAGCACCTTTTCTTTACGATCGACTATCCTTTCGGGTTCTTCCTCATAGGTTGTGTCAGCTTCCAACTTCAAAGGTAGATCTTTTATGACATGACTAGGATCATGTACATATCGTCGCAATTGAGAGACATGGAACACGTCATGGATCTGAGATAGGGTGGGCGGTAGAGCTAGCCGATAGGCCACTTTTCCAATTCTTTCAAGAACCTGATATGGCCCAATAAATCTTGCGCTCAACTTCCCTTTAATACCAAATCTTTTAACTCCCTTTGTTGGCGACACTTTGAGAAACTCTTTTTCTCCATCTTGGAATTCTAACGGTCGTCGCTTCTCGTCCGCCCAGACCTTGCTTCTATCCTGTGCCGCTTGTAACCTTTGCTTTATAATTTTTATCTTCTCCCGAGCTTGCTCGACTAGGTCGGGTCCCGTGAGAATCTTGTCTCCTATTTCATCCAAATAGAGAGGAGATCGGCACTTTCTTCCATAGAGTGCTTCGTATGGGCCATTCCTATAGATCGATGGTAGCTGTTGTTATATGAAAATTCTACTAGTTTGAGACTTCGATCCCAGCTTTTCCCAAAATCGAGGGTGCAAGATCGCAACATGTCTTCCAGTGTCTGAATAGTTCGTTCTGATTGACCATCCGTTTGGGGATGAAATGCCGAGCTCATATGAATCTCAGTACCCATTGTTTTCTGAAAAGCCGTCCAGAATCGTGATGTGAAGCGAGGGTCGCGATCACACACGATACTTAGGGGTACTCCGTGAAGGCTTACAATTTGTTCTACGTACATCGTGGCCAACTTTTCCATTGGGGCCTTGATTGTCATAGCCATGAAATGGGCAGACTTGGTTAGACGATCAACAACCACCCAAATGGCATCGTAACCGTTTTTCGTTTTCAGCAAGTAAGTCACAAAATCCATAGAAATGTGATCCCATTTCCATTCGGGAACCTCGAGAGGCTGTAGCAACCCCGCGGGTTTCTGGTGTTCCGCTTTCACCTTTTGGCACACGAGGCATTTTTCCACGAATTCTGCAATCTGTCTTTTCATGCCGCGCCACCAGAATCGTTGCTTCAAGTCTTGGTACATCTTGTGAGCTCCATGGTGGATGGATAATTGCGAGCTATGTGCTTCCTTTAGAACCTCGTTCAAAATTTCTTCGTTATTGGGTATGCACAATCTTTCTTGAAACCACAGACTGTTGTAGTCCCGAACCTTAAATTCTCCAATGGATCTTTTCTGTACTCGATCCTTTATCTTTCTTAGAGTTTCGTCCTTTTCTTGCTCCTCTTTAATTCTATCTATTAACGAAGGGATTATCATCAATTTTGCGAGCATGCCCTCAATTGAATCGACTTCTTCCAAATCAAATTCTTCCATGTCACGCTATAAAGGAGGTTGGCGTGGATGACTTGTTTTTCTACTTAAGGCGTCCGCCACCTTATTGGCTTTTCCCGGGTGATATTGAATTGATAGGTCATAGTCCTTTATTAGTTCCAGCCATCTTCGTTGTCGCATGTTCAGTTCTTTTTGGGTGAATAAGTATTTGAGACTTTTGTGGTCCGTGAAAATCTTGCACTTTTTGCCGTACAAATAGTGTCTCCATATTTTTAGTGCGAAGACCACAGCTGCCAACTCAAGGTCGTGTACAGGGTAGTTTTGTTCAAAGGGTTTTAACTGCCGAGATGCATATGCAATTAGTCGATCTTTCTGCATTAGTACACATCCTAACCCGTTCTTAGAGGCATCACTATATACCACAAAGTTTTCTCCAGGAATGGGCAGTGCCAGGACTGGGGCGGAAGTCAGTTTCTTCTTCAATTTGGTAAAGCTACTCTCACAGTCTGAGGTCCATTCAAACTTGGTTTTCTTCTGGGTTAAGCGGGTCATGGGCATAGCAATCCGGGAAAATCCTTCTACAAACTTTCGATAGTAACCCGCGAGACCTAGAAAACTTCGTACCTCCGTAACATTTGTCGGTCGGGGCCACTCCGTAATTGCTTTGATTTTCTTGGGATCTACAGATATTCCTTCTTCGGATATCACATGCCCTAGGAAGGCTACGCTTCATAGCCATAACTCACACTTAATGAATTTCGCATACAATTGCTCTCTTTGCAAAATGTCCAGAGCAATCCTTAGATGAGTTGCATGGGTTTCTTTGTCTGGTGAGTATATCAGGATATCGTCTATGAAGACTACAACGAATTTGTCCAATTGTTCCTGAAAAACTCGATTCATTAGATCCATGAATGCGGCAGGCGCATTGGTCAGTCCGAACAGCATTATTAGGAACTCGTAATGTCCATAACAGGTTCTGAATGCAGTTTTGTGGACGTCTTTAGCCTTGATCCTCAACTGGAAATATCCCGAGCGAAGATCAATCTTACTGAAAATTCTTGCCCCCTGCATCATGATACCTTTAGGTAGGGTTCATAAGAAACTTTATTACTAAATAAAAATGTTTCGTTCGCTTACCCGAAGCTGGTCGAACAAGTCGTCGATCCTTGGCAAGGGGTACTTATTCTTTATGGTGATTTTATTGAGCTCTCTATAGTCGATACACAACCGCATGCTTCTGTCCTTCTTTTTGACGAATAGTACCGGAGCTCCCCAAGGTGAAACACTTGGGCGTATCAGCTTCTTTTCTAATAACTCCCGTAGATGCTCCTTCAGCTCTTTTAGTTTTGCGGGGCCCATTTTGTATGGGGTCTTCGATATTGGTTCAGCTCCTGGAATCAGGTTGATCTCAAAAGCTGTTTCTCGCTCCGGGGGAAGGCCTGGCAATTCCTCCGGAAAGACCTCCGGGTACTCTCGGACTACTGGAACTTGAGTTAAGTCTGTGGGTGCTTGATCAGTGTTTATGGCATAGACCAGATATCCTTGATGTCCTTTCTTTAAAGCTTTACTGGCGCGAATTGCATTTACATAAATATTCTTAGGGTTCTTTCGTAACTTCGATCCCCCTTGAAATGTTACGTCTTTATGTGTGGGGTCGTTAAAGGTAACCTGCTTTTCACTACAATCGATGTTGGCACGGTTCTTGGAAAGCCAGTCCATTCCAAGAATCACATCGAAGTCCGTCATGGGTATGGAAATCAAATCGGCGTCAAACCGATGGTTATTAAATTCAAGTTCACAATTTTTGAACACTTGGTGAGCTACAAGCACCTGCTCCCCAGCTGCTTGGATTCTATAAGGTGCATCACTATAGGTTGGGCCTTTCTCAATATTCTTTGCGAATTTCTTGGATATGAAAGAGTGGTTGGCGCCACTGTCAAATAGTACGTTGGCAGGTATTGAACATACTAGTATAACTCCGGAATCATGCAATTCTTACTAATCAACCATAAGAAAACAATGTTGTAAAAGAAAAGTAGTACGGTTTCCGGAAAATACCTGTCACTACATTGTCGGCTTCCTCAGCAGCTGCGTCGGTCATAGCGTGGACTCATGCGTTGGTACGCTGACGCTGAGGTTTTGGCGGCTGTTGCTGTTGCTGGGTTCCTTTTTCAGGACACTCTCTGGCCATGTGTCCTGTTTTCCCGCATCCAAAGCATGTGGTCCCTTTGTTTTGGCAGTCCTTTAGGATGTGCCCAGTCTGACCGCATCCGAAACATTTGCCAGTCTGGACATAGCATTCTCCTACATGGAACCTTCCACAATGAGCGCATTTTGGAATGGTAAGTTGTTGTCCCTGATTCTGTGATTGGTTCTTCTGGGAGCAGCGCTGAAATCGGTTCTTCCCTTGGCGCCCTGGCCCTTTGGCGTTTTGCTTGGCGGTCTTACGGGGCCCTCCGCTTCCGGTCGTCTCCCTTCCCCTCTTCTGATTAAACTCATCCCTGCGGATGATATCTCGCTCAATTCGATAGCAGGCATCTAGAATGGCACCAAAGTTGGCTGGGTTGGCATTAACCAACCAGGTTTGGATTCTAGGGTTCAGTCATCTCTCAAATTTCAACATCTTTGTTTTCTCGTCATTCATAGTGGATGGTTGGAATCTTCCCAGAGCTATAAATTTGTTGGCGTAATCAGCAACCGTCATTCCCGACTCTTGCATTAAGGATTCAAATTAATGTCTTTTCTGTAGCTTGACTGAAGGGGGTATGTAGAACTTATTAAACTCCTGTAGAAACCTTTCCCAGGGAATTGGTCTTGGCAAGGCTTGGTGATTGGCCTTCCACCATTGGTTGGCCTCTCCTAACAGAAAGGGTCTGACTGCTTGAGTCTTCATTTCTTCTAGGGCTCTGATCAGTTCGAAGCAATTTTCTACCTCATCAAGCCATTTTTCAGCCATATCAGAATCTGACTTCCCTTCGAACGGCGGAACATTGGCTCTTTTCAACTTCTCAAAGTAATACTGAGCATCTCTAATCGGCTCGTGAGGTTGAGGGTTATTTTGCTGGAGCATCACTTGTCCAATTTGTGTAACCGTTTGGCAAAAGTTTTGAAAAGTATTCATGTTTGGCATCATAGGTGGAAAAGGTCCTTGTGGTGGAGGGACATTCTGAACTGGCGGTGGTCCTTGGCCTTGAGGTGGTGGAGGCGGAGGGGCCTGAGTGGGTGGAGGTGGGACAGGCTCTTGCTCCTCGGGCCTAGCTCTGGTCGGTCTCCCTCTGGGTCGCACCATCTGCAGCACGCAGTGTCGACTTTATTTAGCACAGAAGCGTCACAACCGGTAATCAAAATGTAACTAATCATATCGGGAGAACATATGCATACATACGTTACTATTCAGAATTATGATAGGTCATGAGGTGGGACCTACCACTGGGCCGTGCCCTACTCGGTTGGTCAAAGTCGTTCCGTTCTAAGGTCAACTCTCATCTAAGATCAATTCTTAGGTCTAAGATCAAACTTAGTCGACTATAATCATAACTTAGTTCTACATTCTACCCAGATCTGGAGCCTTAGCTCTGATACCACCTGTGGCGCCCCGCACCCCGGCCCCGCCGAAGTCGGTGCACCCGTCGTACTTCACTAAGGAGAGTACTAGGCGTCGTCCATACGCGTCGTGATCCATGATTCTAATGCATGGATCTTTGTGCTTTCGCGCAATAAACATGCGAAACCGTGGCAGAATTTAAAACTTCGAATTAAAGTGTCATCATAAGCAGTTAAAGATTACAACCCACATAAATCGTAGCAGAAAATGACAAAAGTAAATTGTTTCCTATCACAATTACAAAGCATCATCATCATCCTTTAACGCTGGTATGCTCGGTCTACTAACCCTGGACATCCTCCAATGCACTCACGGGTAGGGAACCCTAGGCTCGTCATCAATCCATTCAACTTTGTCTCCTGCCACCTCTGGAGAGAAAAATAGGGTGAGTGACGATGTCACCAGCAAGTATACTATAATAGTCATGAGTTAAATGGAAAGTATGAGCAAGAACCGAACCCCAAATAATATTTGGTTTAGAAGCATACCTGTCCTCCGATCAACATTCGATAAGGATCATCGCTTAATGCAGTAAGGTCATAACTTAAGAGAATCACTAGTTAGAGCAGAATATAACACAAGGAGACTATAACATGCATCGACGAGTAACCCAATAATCATCATCACTTAGGTTCTACAAGATCATGACAACTTAGTCTAAATATCATGTGTCGCTACACAATGACTCCATACGTGACATGCATGCATATGCACATGTAATGCGTCATGATAAGATGAGAAAACGATTTTTCATGCTTTTCTTTCAAATCATCATCGTCATAAAACAATAGAGTGTTCAGATCTATCTTCCCGGATCTGAGGCGGTAACTTCTCCCCTTCGAATCTATTCCTCCTGGATTCGAAACGGTAACGTCATCATACTTGCCGGGTCTATTCTATTCCAGGCCCGCACGGTCATCATACTGGCAGGGTCTATTCTATTCCGGGCCCGCACGGTCATCATACTTGTAGGTTCTATTCTATTCTGGGCCCGCACGGTCATCATACAAGCAGGGTCTATTCTATTCCGGGCCCGCACGGTCATCATTCATACTGGCCAGTTCATACTCACACACGGTACCGGTGGGGAAGCGTTCTTTTAAAAACACAAAAATCATCTTTTTGAAAACGCTTTTCATCATTCTTTCACGTAAAACCCATGCCATAAATCATGCATGTGACGATGAATGCAATATATGACATGTAACGTGCAAATGACGGCATAGTGCATAACAAAAACGATTGGACACATTCCGTTGACATGCTGGAATTTTCCAGCTTCGTAACGTCTACTTCTTCTTAGGAGTTTTCTGCTAAAATGCACGTTTTGGACCCATTTAACCACATGTACTCCTCCGTGACTGTCATAAGTGAACTCCATGCATGTGTTGCAAACTTACGATATCAATATGGGACTCATTTACTCCTTTTCAGAAAACAATGCAATCTGAATTCTGAAACGACCATATTTTACTATAAAATTTATTGTGACAAATCCTTTAATCTTTTTCTGAAAATTCAATCTCCCTAACTTAATAAACTCATTGGGCTAGAATCCAGCCAATTTTTAGCCCAAAACCAATTTTCTAAGGCCCATTTCCAGATATGCAAAGTGTGACATAAATTCTGCCTATCCAGCATAATTCAGTTTGACCCGTTTTACTAGGAAATTAATTAAAAATAAACCACAACTTATTTTGATAAAATTCTAACTGCCATCTCTCCTTTATTCATGATGCTAGTACCATGCCGAAAATTAATGGATTTGCATACCCCTAAGGTCCATGTTTAGGCTACTAAACACATTACTTGAATTCTGTCCTGTACAACTTTTCCAGTAAGACCAATCTTAGTAGAAAATTCATTAAAAATAAAACGTGGCTCTTTTTAAGGTGATTTCAACTCTCACACCTAACAAACACATAAAACTATTAGCATACCAAAAATCAGTGGAATTGAAGGTTCGTAAGGTCCCTTTTCTGGCTTCACAAAACAGCTAAAAGTTTGGTCCAGCTCAAGAATTTTTCAGTGATCATATCTTCTTCCTAAATATCTTTGGCTCCCATTTTTGTCACTATTACTTAGCAACAATTTGAGATGAACACACACACCCTTACATCAGCCTCATTATTTGGTGCATGCAAGAAAATGACAAACTCAAGAGTATTTTAAGCCTAACATACAACAAGATTAAACCTTGTCCCCATTTCCCTGCTATAATGACATTTTCCATTTAAAACTCACCCAACCTCCCTTACCCTTCCACCGTGGCCCCTTTCACCATAAAAGAAAGGATCTTTAATACATTCAAGCCTAGATTAGAACATAAACATGCATATAACCATCAAAGAACACATCTTCGGAGCAAAGTTCCACTCCTTCACATTTAAAAGCATAGGGCCGAAAGTTTTGGCCTTCAACTTACCATTTCACAACTAAGATTAAATCTTAGGTATTTCTAGCCATTCATGCACACACTTTCAGATTTAAACCATAAGAAGTATAGTGTACTTGCCTTGTTTGCTTACTCTTCTTGGAAGGGTGAAAAGTTGAAGTCTTTCTCTCTTCTACACATGCATTCCCACGGTGGTGGGGGAGAAAGAAGGGAAGATAGTTAGTCTATTCTTTTAACTCAAAATTCTTCCCAAAGAAAGCTAGAGGGCTTACCAAAAGGAGTGTGAGTAGTGTCCAAGCTTCTCTAAGCTAGAGTTCTTGAAAGGTTGAAATCCTTGAGCCTAGAGACCATTAAGGTCACGGTTTTGGAGCAAAGAGAGGCACACCATGAGTTTCATCTTCATGAAGGTAGAAATGTATTCTTAGGAGGCTAAGAATACTTACCTAATGTCACTTAGCTTTGGAGGAATCCAGCTCTTCTTGGTGGTCCTCTTGGCCGTGGGTTGGAAAGGAAAAAGGAAGGAAAGAAGTTCCTTTTTGTTCTTGAGACACCTTGGGGTGTTAGGAATGTAGGAAATGTTCAAGTGTACTTTGGGGAAAACTCTTCCTTTCTTTGCTAAGCTAGCCGTTGGGTAATAAGGGGTGGGGTTAGGGTTTGCCTTAGTTCTTCATGTTGGGTGGCTTAACCATGGTCATCTTTGGATAACCAAGATTACTTTACCACTAATTATAGTTACTTTAGACCAACCATAGTTTCTTTTGACTAACCATCTTTCCTTTTAGGTTTGGTTAGGTTAACTCTCATTAAGTCTAGCCACCTTTCTTAATTAGCCTCCCTCCCCCTTCCCTTCTTACTGTAACCGGCGGTTGGGGTCTTTAATGACCCCAACTAGCATTTGATATTTTTATTTTTCTCCTCTCTCTTTTGTTTTTATAGAAAAATGATACACATTTATGCCATTAGTTAACATTTAAATAAGGATTTTAGTGATAGTCCTTCTTGGCTATGGCCGAAATTCACAAGGCCATGGAGCAAATGGAATCCTTTCTTGTAATGCACATAGTACTCTTCATAATATACTTATATTGATCATTGTAATTTCATGCACAAGCGTAAATTGTCACATGTTTACTAACTCAACTTTAGGTACAAGACGGATTCTATAATTGGGTTACAACACAAGTGGCCTAGAGTGTGCATCTTAACGGAGAATAACTAAAGTGAAGATGACGTTACTAAGCTGGAAATTCTCTAGCATGACGACGAGACGTGTTCATTCGTGCATGATACGCATTGGACCAAGGTTTGCATATTACATGACATGCATTTGCATCATTGTCACATACTTGATTCATGACATGAGTTTTGTAAAGAAGAAAGATGAAAAGCATTTTCAAAAGATGATTTTTTTGAAAGAAATGATTCCCCACCGGTCTCGTGTATGAGTATGAGATTGGCCAGTATGAACCCACCAAATCAGGGTTAAGTGATCTGATACGAGGCCGTGCGGGTCCGGAATAATAGACCCGACAAAGACGAGATGACGTACCACCTCAGATCCGGGACATAGATCTGAATACGAGAATATGAGGCCGTGCCGGTCCGGATATAATAGACCCGTCCAGACGAGATGATGTACCGCCTCAGATCTGGGATATAGATCTGAACACTCTATTGTTTTATGACGATGATGATGTTTTGAAGAGAAGCATGAAAAGATCATATTTCTATTTTCATCTCACGGCATCACATGCACATATGCATGCATGTTACATTCATGTACTGACTCACGAGATTTAAGTAGGAATGACCGCACACACCCTAAGTATGACATCTCTAAATGATCATCCTTGTCATGGCATTCATCAATACGAGTTGTAGTATTTTAATGTTATGTTCTACTATGGGTAATGATTTTTTTTAAGTAATGACACGTTACACATACATACGCATGCTTGCTGCATTCACGAAAGAACACGTGGGGTCCAACGTTATGACGAGCATATAGATCTTATGACCCTTGTTATGCTGTTCATTATATAAGTTACAGTTCTGTTATGATAAATTCAGTTCTAAGCGACAACTTTTCTCTGAGAAATGAACTTGCTATATTAAGTGATGATATATATATAGGACGAAGATCTGACGACGGGCAGGTATGCTTTAAACCAGAAAATTTTGAGGGTTCGATTCTTGTTTGCACTTTCCATTTAATCCCTGATTAGTATAGTATACTTGCTGGTGACGTTGTCACTCACCCTTATATTTTTCCCAAAAGTTGCAGACGACAAAGTGGAATGGATCGATGACGAACCTAGGGTTCCGTATCCGTGAGTGCATTGGAAGATGGACTAACCTAAGAGGAATGACCGGCCAGCTATGATGTTATGTATTTGGTAGGAGAAACATTTGCTTTTGTGACTCTGGATACTTTTATTTTGAGATGTAAACTATGAATGATCGTATGGAGCTTTACATTATTTTGAAGCTTTAAATTCTGCCACGGTTTCGCTTAATTATCTATGTGTAAGCATGTTAATCCGTGCCTTATACCATGGAGCATGCCACATATGAGACGATGCCTAGTACTCTCCTTAGTGAAGTACGGCGGGTGCACCCACTCTATCAGATCCGGGAAGAATGTAGAACTAAGTCATGATTGTAGTCAACTAAGTTTGATCTTAGATCTAAGTTCTAATCTTAGATGTGAGCTGACCTTAGAATAGGATGACTCAAGACTGGAAAAATTAGGATGCAGCCCAGTGATGTGTCCTAACTAATGACTGATCACAAATTTAAATTATAACGCATGTACATATATGCTCTTCCTACATGCTTAAGTAAAATTTTCCTACTTATTTCGATATTCTTTTGTTAAATAAAGCCGACACTGCTTACTGCAGATGGTACGACCCAGAGGGAGACCAGCCAGAGCTCGAACCGGGGTGCAGGAGCCTATCCCTCCTCCACCTGCGCAAGTTCTTCCACCCCCGCCGCCTCAAGGCCAAAACCCACCGCCAGTTCAGAACGACCCCCCACCACAAGGACCTTTTCCACCCATGATGCTAGATATTAATGCTTTTCAAAACTTTTGCCAAACAGTCACCCAAATTGGGCAAGTAATGCTGCAACAGAATAACCCTTAACCTCACGAGCCGGTCAGAGATGCCCAGTATTATTTTGAAAAGCTGAAGAAGGCCAATGTACCGCCATTTGAAGGAAAGTCAGACTCTGATGCTGCTGAGAAGTGGCTTGATGAGGTGGAAAATTGTTTCGAACTAATCAGAGCTCCCGAAGAAGTGAAGACTCAAGCAGTTAGACCGTTTCTGTTAGGGGAAGCCAACCAATGGTGGAAGGCCAACCTATAAGCCTTGCCAAGACCAATCTCCTGGGAAAAGGTTTCTCCAGGAATTTCACAAATTTTATATACCCCCTTCAGCCAAACTGCAGAAAAGGCATGAATTTGAATCCCTAGTGCAAGAATCTGGAATGACGGTGGCAGAATATGCTAATAAGTTCATAGCTCTGGGGAGATTCCAACCATCCACTATGAACGATGAAGAAACTAAAATGTTGAAATTTGAAAGAGGACTGAATCCCAGAATCCGAACGTGGTTGGTTAATGCCAACCCAACCAACTTTGGTGCCCTTCTAGATGCGTGCTACATGTTTGAAAGAGATATCATCCGTCGAGATGAGTTTAGTCAAAAGAGAGGTAGGGAAGTGTTAGGAAGTGGGGTCCCCGAAAATCCACAAAGCAGAACACAAAGGGCCCAGGACGTCAAGGGAAGAGTCAGTTTCCACGCCGCCCCCAGAAGAATCAAGGGTCCCAGCCTGCCATTCCAGACTGCTCTCATTGTGGTAAGCACCACGTAGGAGAATGTTAAATTCAGACCGGGAAATGTTTTAGATGCGGTCAGGGAGGACACATCACCAAGAACTTTCCAAACCAAGGCCCCACCTGCTTTGGATGCAGGAAAGCAGGGCATTTAGCCAGGGAGTGCCCGGAAAAGGAGGCTTTGCAGCAACAGCAGCCACAAAAACCTCAGCGTCAGCATACCAACGCACGAGTTTACGCTATGACTGACGCAGCTGCTGAGGAGGCTAACGACGTGGTGACAGGTATTTTCAGAAAACCTTACTAGTTCTCTCTTTTACAATATTGTTGCGTTATAGTTGCTTAGTGAGTATTGTATAATTCAGGAGCTATACTAGTATGTTCAATACCTGCCAACGTGCTATTTGATAGTGTCGCTAGTCACTCTTTCATATCAAAGAGATTTGCAAAGAATATTGAGAAAACCCCAACCTATAATGATACACCCTATAGAATTCAAGCAGCTGGGGAGCAGATGCTTGTAACTCACCATGTTTTCGAAAATTGTGAGCTTGAGTTTGATAATCATCGGTTTGACGCCGATTTAATCTCCATACCTATGACGGACTTCGATGTAATTCTTGGAATGGACTGGCTCTCCAAGAATTATGCCAACATCGACTGTAACGAAAAAAGGCTACATTTAAGGGCCCCACACGAGAAGAGATAACATTTCAAGGAGGATGAAAGCTACAGAAGAGTCCTAAGAACATATATGTAAATGCAATCCGCGCTAGTAAAGCACTAAGGAAAGGACATGAAGGGTATCTTATCTATGCTATAAACACTGATCAAGCAACTATAGACCTGTCCCAAGTTCCAGTGGTTCGCGAATACCCAGATGTTTTCCCAGAAGACTTGCCAGGTCTTCCTCCGCAACGAGAAATATCTTTTGAGATCAGCCTAGTACCGGGAGCTGAACCAATATCAAAGGCTCCCTACAGAATGGCCCCAGCAGAACTAAAAGAGCTGAAGGAGCAGTTACGCGAATTGTTGGAAAAGAAATTGATCTGCCCGAGTGTTTCACCGTGGGGAGCTCTAGTACTGCTCGTTAAAAAGAAGGATGGAAGTATGCGGTTGTGTATTGACTATAGGGAGCTCAACAAGATCACTATAAAGAATAAGTACCCTTTGCCAAGGATCGACGACTTGTTCGATCAGCTTCGGGGGGCAAGGATTTTCAGTAAGATTGATCTTCGCTCAGGATATTTCCAGTTAAAGATCAAGGCTGAAGACGTCTAGAAAACCGCATTCAGAATCCGTTATGGGCATTACGAATTTCTATTAATACCATTTGGGCTGACCAACGCCCCTGCAGCATTCATGGATCTAATGAATCGAGTCTTTCAAGACCAACTGGACAAATTCGTAGTAGTCCTCATCGATGACATACTGATATATTCACCGGATGAAGAGACCCATGCCACCCATTTAAGGATTGCTCTGGACATTCTACGAAGGGAGCGTCTGTATGCAAAGTTTAGCAAATGCGAATTCTGGCTACAAAGTGTAGCATTTCTAGGGCATGTAATATCCGAAGAAGGTATATCGGTAGATCCCAAGAAAATCGAGGCAATCACGGAATGGCCCAGACCGACGAATGTTACAGAAGTACGAAGTTTTCTCGGTCTCGCTGGTTACTATCGGAAGTTCGTGGAAGGATTCTCGCGAATTGCTATGCCTCTAACCTGATTAACCTAGAAGAAAACCAAATTCGAGTGGACCTCAGATTGTGAGAAGAGCTTTATTTAATTGAAAAGGAAATTAACCTCCGCCCCAGTCTTAGCACAACCTATTCCCTGAGAAAACGTTGTTGTATATAGTGATGCTTCTAAGAACGGGCTGGGATGTGTACTGATGCAGAAAGATCGAGTGATTGCATACGCATCCTGACAATTGAAGCCATTTGAACAAAATTACACTGTACACGACCTCGAATTGGCAGCTGTGGCCTTCGCACTAAAAATATGGAGGCACTACCTATACGGCGAAAAGTGCGAAATTTTCACGGACCACAAAAGTCTCAAGTATCTGTTTACCCAAAAAGAGCTGAACATGCGATAGCGAAGATGGCTGAATTAATGAAGGACTATGACCTATCAATTCAGTATCATCCGGGGAAAGCCAACAAGGTAGCAGATGCATTAAGTAGAAAAACAAGTCATCCATGCCAACCACCTTTGCAGCGTGACATGGAAGAATTTGATCTAGAAGAGGTTGATTCGATTGAAAGTATGCTCGCCAAGTTGGTGATAGTTCCTTCCCTAATAGACAGAATTAAAGAGGAGTAAGAAAAGGATGAAACCCTAAGGAAGATAAAAGACCGGGTACAAACAAGAACCACCGGAGAATTTAAGGTCCGAAACGACAATAGTTTGTGGTTTCAAGAAAGATTGTGTGTACCCAATAATGAAGACCTACTAAATGAAGTTCTTAAAGAAGCACATGACTCACGATTATCCATTCATCCTGGAGCAAATAAGATGTACCAAGATTTGAAACGACGGTTCTGGTGGCGTGGTATGAAAAGACAGATTGCTGAATTCGTGGGAAAATGTCTCGTTTGCCAAAGGGTGAAGGCAGAACATCAGAAACCTGCAGGATTGCTGCAACCTCTCGAAGTTCCCGAATGGAAATGGGACCACCTCACAATGGACTTTGTTACCGACCTGCTTAGAACGAGAAGTGGTTACGATGCTATTTGGGTGGTAGTTGATCGACTGACTAAGTCTGCCCATTTCATGGCTATGACCATCAAAGCTCCACTGGAGAAACTGGCTACGATGTACGTAGAACAAATTGTGAGCCTCCATGGAGTACCCTTAAGTATCGTATGTGACCGTGATCCTCGTTTCACCTCACGATTCTGGACAGCTTTTCAGAAGGCGATGGGCACTGAGATCCACATGAGCTCGGCATTTCATCCCCAAACGGATGGTCAATCAGAAAGAACCATTCAGACACTGGAAGACATGCTGCGATCCTGCATACTTGACTTCGGGGGAAGCTGGGATCGAAGTCTCAAACTGGTAAAATTTTCTTATAATAACAGTTATCATCGATCCATAGGGATGGCCCCGTACGAAGAACTCTATGGAAGGAAATGCCGTTCTCCGCTCTACTGGGATGAAATAGGAAATAGGATTTTCACTGGACCTGACCTAGTAGAGCAGACTCGAGAGAAAGTAAAAATCATAAAGCAAAAGTTACAAGCAGCCCAAGATAGAAGCAAGGTTTGGGCAGATGAAAAGCGATGACCTTTAGAATTTCAAGTTGGGGAAAAAGTATATTTAAAGGTATCGCCAACTAAAGGAATTAAAAGATTCGGTATAAAAGGGAAATTGAGCCCAAGATTTATTGGACCATACGAGGTTCTGGAAAGGATTGGGGAAGTGGCTTATCGACTCGCTTTACCACCCACCCTATATCAAATACATGATGTGTTTCATGTATCCCAATTGCGACGATATGTACACGATCCTAGCCATGTCGTGAAGGACCAACCTTTGAAACTCAAAGCCGATACGACATATGAGGAGGAACTGGAGAAGATAGTTGATCGTAAGAAAAAGGTATTAAGGAATCGAGCAATACCAATGGTCAAAGTGCAATGGAAGAATCACTCCGTAGATGAGTCAACCTGGGAAATGGAAGAACACATCAAGAACTTGTACCCCCACCTTTTTGGTTAAGCACTTTCAAGTTTCGAGGACGAAACTTATAATAAGGGGGGAGGATGTTGTAACCCAACATGGGATCCTTTATTTGCGATTTATATTAGTTACGATCGATGACTATTACTATACATTTCATCTCGGATAATGGCAATATGCCTATAGTACTTGAGAGTGAATGAGGGACCATGGGGAAAGGACCCAAAATTTTCGCCCCAAGGTCTTATAAGTTCGGCCAACAAGCCCAAGGAAGGCACATCACATTATCTTATCTTGTCATTTTAAACAAATGAATAGTTAAGGGAATATGTTAAATAAACCAAAAATTAAGAAAGATAGAAATTGAATTAGGCATGGTTGGGGGCATTAAAGACCCCCAACCGCCGGATACTAAGGGGAGGCGGAGGCTAATTAAGGAGCCAATTACTTAACCTATCTACTAAGTAACCTAACCATATTTAACTAACCAAGATTAACAAAAAATAATTATGGTTAGCATAAATAATCAAGGTTAGAAATAAAGTAACATTGGTTAGCCAAAAAGTAACCAAGGTTGGGAGAGTTAATTTGGAAACCCCCCCCATCCCAACGGCTACAACCAAGTAGCCAAGAAGAGTTCCCTCCAAAAGAGAAACCCTAGTTCCATTCTCTTACACCAAACAAGAAGCCCTCCTCTCTTCCCTTCCCATAAGCCATTCGGCCTAAGCACATACCCAAGGGATTAAGGTTCATACTCAAGAGAATATAGGCTCAAGGATTTCAAGCCTTCAAGGACTCTTGTTTAGAGAAGCTTGGATACTACTCAAGCTCCTCTTTGGTAAGTCATTTAACTCCTTTTCTAAGAGAATATCTAGTTAAAGAATATAGACTAACCATGCTCCTTTCTTTTCCTTCCACCACCGTGGGAATGCTTGCATAGGAAAGAGAAGGATTCCAACTTTTCTACACCTCTCCAAGAAGAGTAAGCAAGGAAGGCAAGTACACTATACTCTTTAAGGCTTGAATGTGAAAGTGTGTGCATGAATAGCTAGATGTGCTTAAGATTTAATCTTGGTAGTTTTTAGGCCAAGTTGAAGTACAAAACTTTCGGCCTTGGTTATTTAAAGTGAGGGAGTGAGATCTTGTTTCAAAGGTGAAATCTTTTGGAGTTATATGTCTCATTATGTGTAAACTAAGATAAACAAGTTAAAGATTCTACCTTTTCCCAAGGAGAGCTCACGGTGGAAAGGGTGAAGGGGGATGAGTGTGATTTTCGTATGTACGTGCTAACTTGGTAAGAAATGGAGATAAGTCTATAGTCTTGTGGTGTGTTGCGCATAACATGCTCTTAGATTCCTTATTTTCTTGCATGCACCGAAAATGGGACTGTGATGGAGGGATGCGTATACACTACAATGGTATACTAGGTGTTTGTGCCAAGAATGAAAGATAAGGACACTTAGGAACAACATATGACCACTAGAAAAACTTCTGGCATTGGACAGAAACTTGGGTTGTTTTGAGAGATCAAAAAGGGGGTCTTAAGAACTTTCAAACCTGCTGACTTTCGGTATGCTGCTAGCCTTATATGTATATGAGATGTGAGAGGTGGAATTTCGATAAAAGGAGTTGTGAATTATTATAAATAAAGCTTTTGGTAAAACTGCTCAAGAAGAAATTACTGGAACTGGGTAGAACAGTGTGACGTTTTGTATGACCTGAAAATGAATCTTAGGAGTCAAATTGGCTACTTTTTGGTGTTATGTTAGAATCATATGTATATGAAATGTGTGAGTTGAAATTTCATTAAAAAGATCTACGGTTTATTTTTAATAAATTTTCTAGTGAGAATGGTCCTGCTGATAATGTTGTACTGGACAGAATTTGAATAACGTGATTAGTAGCTTAGAAATGGACCTTAGATGCGTGCAAATTAGCTAATTTTTGGTATGAAGCTAAACCTATGAATAAAGTAAGGGCGAGAGTTGGAATCTTGTCAAAAAAAGTTAGGGATTATGTTTAATGAATTTTCTAGTAAAATGGGTCAGGCTGAAATGCGCTGGACTGACAGAAATTGTGTGTCATATTGCATGATCTGAAATTTAATCTTAGAAAAGTGCATTTGGGCCCAATTTTGGTAGGACACTAATCCAATGAGATTATTAAGCTGGAAAGTTGGAGTTTCCAAAAAATGATTAAAGGATTGATCACAATAAATTTTATAGTAAAACTGGTCATTCCAGAATTCAGTTTTGTATCCACTCTGAGAAAAGAATAACGATTCCCTCAACAACATCGCCTTGCCTTAAAACTTACTAGGTAATTACTTATGACACTTATAGATGAGTACATGCGAACCAAGTGGCCTAGAGTGTGCATCTTAACGGAGAATAACTAAAGAGAAGATGACGTTACTAAGCTAGAAATTCTCTAGCATGACGATGAGACGTGTTCATTCGTGCATGATACGCATTGGACCAAGGTTTGCATATTACATGACATGCATTTGCATCATTGTCACATACTTGATTCATGACATGAGTTTTGTAAAGAAGAAAGATGAAAAGCATTTTCAAAAGATGATTTTTTTTGAAAGAAATGATTCCCCACCGGTACCGTGTGTGAGTATGAGATTGGCCAGTATGAACCCACCTGATCAGGGTTAAGTGATCTAATACGAGGCCGTGCGGGTCCAGAATAATAGACCCGACAAAGACGAGATGACGTACCGCCTCAGATCCGGGACATAGATCTGAATACGAGAATATGAGGCCGTGCGGGTCCGGATATAATAGACCCGTCCAGACGAGATGACGTACCGCCTCAGATCCGGGATATAGATCTGAACACTCTATTGTTTTATGACGATGATGATGTTTTGAAGAGAAGCATGAAAAGATCATATCTCCATTTTCATCTCACGGCATCACATGCACATATGCATGCATGTTACATTCATGTAGTGACTCACGAGATTTAAGTAGGAATGACCGCGCACACCCTAAGTATGACATCTCTAAATGATCATCCTTGTCATGGCATTCATCAATACGAGTCGTAGTATTTTAATGTTATGTTCTACTATGGGTAATGATTTTTTTCAAGTAATGACACGTTACACATACATACGCATGCTTGCTGCATTCACGAAAGAACATGTGGGGTCCAACGTTATGACGAGCATATAGATCTTATGACCCTTGTTATGCTGTTCATTATATAAGTTACAGTTCTGTTATGATAAATTCAGTTCTAAGCGACAACTTTTCTCTGAGAAATGAACTTGCTATATTAAGTGATGATATATATATATAGGACGAAGATCTGACGACGGGCAGGTATGCTTTAAACCAAAAAATTTTGAGGGTTCGATTCTTGTTCACACTTTCCATTTAATCCCTGATTAGTATAGTATACTTGCTGGTGACGTTGTCACTCACACTTATATTTTTCCCAAAAGTTGCAGACGACAAAGTGGAATGGATCGATGACGAACCTAGGGTTCCGTATCCGTGAGTGCATTGGAAGATGGACTAACCTAAGAGGAATGACCGGCCAGCTATGATGTTATGTATTTGGTAGGAGAAACATTTGCTTTTGTGACTCTGGATACTTTTATTTTGGGATGTAAACTATGAATGATCGTATGGAGCTTTACTTTATTTTGAAGCTTTAAATTCTGCCACGGTTTCGCTTAATTATCTATGTGTAAGCACGTTAATCCGTGCCTTTTACCATGGAGCATGCCATATATGGGACGACGCCTAGTACTCTCCTTAGTGATGTACGGCGGGTGCACCCACTCCGTCGGAGCCGGGGTGCGGGGTGCCACAGTATGTGACTCAGTTGATTTGAAAGCAATAGACTTACCAGATGATTTAGATGATTTGGAATTTCATTGGTTTAGTTTTACCTCGTAAACTCTAAGTGAATCGATCAATTCATCCATTTTAGTGATTGATTTTGTTTCTTCAATTGCCATGACATTAGGATCCCATTCAGCAAGAAGGCTTCGCAGCACCTTTTGAACTTTCTTGTTGTTGGTAAATGATTTTCCTAAAGCTTCAAGGGCATTGAAAATGTTTGTATTCCTTAAATCCATAAATGTTATGGATTCGTTCGGCAACATTTTGAAAGATTCAATCTTAGACATAAGCATGTTTACCTTTGACTCTTTTACGCCGCTAGTACCTTCATGCTTTAATTCTAATGATTTCCATATGTTTTGTGCACTTGTGCAATTTGACACATATCCTGCTTCCGAAGTCGTTAGTTAGTTTAACAGTAATTGCATAGCCTCAGCATTCATGGACATTTTCTTTTTATCTTTGGAAGACCATTCACTTTTATATTTTTCCACTTCTTGTGTGACTCCACTAACTTGTGCAATTTTTATTGGAATGTACGGCCCATCTTCAACTATAAACCATAAATCGATGTCTATAGCCATTAAGAATAGCCTCATTCTAAGTTTCCAATGAACAAAATTATTTCAATCGAAAAAAAGAGGACGTTGTGTAGACATACCTTCCAACTTACTTTTGTGAAAAATAATGGCCATTGTGTGTACCTTAGACTTGAGATTAGCAGGCTACTATGTATTATTGTTTCTTGGGCTTGTCTTCTTCGTATGATGTTGAATCTTGCTTCTTAGAGTGGTTTTAGCCTAGCTCTGATACCAATTGTTTGACCGTGCACCTGCAATAAACACCACTTGATGGGAGATGAATAGTGGTCAGCGGAAATTACACTACTACCCTTGATTAAAATCCCCTTTGAAAACAGAATCTGAGACCACCTCAGATTCAAAACTCATTTTTGAAAAATTCAAAAATCGGTGCACACAACTCCAAAAAGTATGCAAAATTTCCAGAACTTAACTTCAATGTCTTGAAAAGACTTTGTCCAAAAATCAGATAAAATCAAGATTGTTTGACCCTTTAAACAAATAAAAAGATTCAGACGGTCAGTCTGGACAGAATTAGACAGAATGTTGCTGAACTTTGAAAACATGTTTCTCTTTGAATACTTAACCAAAAAGGTTGATCTTTGTATCAAACCACTCCTTAGGATGTCTAATTTATGTTTCCAAAAGGCCCTGACCTTAAACCTTTCTTGGTTAAAAAAGAATTCAAGTTTTTTCAAAACTTGTCAGATTACAGCCAGATTGGAGCCGTTATATGGCAAAGACTGAAAGACTAACTTTCCCTTGCTCAAATCAAGTGCTTCTTATTACAAATGAAAGCTAACAGTCTAAAGTATGACGCCACCAAAAATCACGAATTTTGAAAGTGTTTAGCTATTTTGTCAAAACATGAGAAATTGTGTGAAATCTGTAGAGAAAAACAGGCAGAAAACAGAAGAGGGTAAAGAAGACAAGAACATCATCATCATCATCATTTGTACCTAGTATATCCCAACGACAGCAAAATTTATCGTTAGGGTATGGGGAGGGTAAGTGGTAGGTAAAAAATACCTCTGTCCCAAGGGATAGAGAGTCTGCTTCTAGTGAGTCCTACGGCTCTATATGTGCCTAAAGAAGAAAAGAACACCAAAGATTTATCCTGGTTCGGTTAATGTGACCTACTCCAGTCCCAAGGAACATGATACGATCTTGCATCATATGGAATTAACGATCGCTTCTTTCAACTCCAAAAGACACCTTTGATCAGCCCTTGCGTGGGACAATGGCGCAAATACCACCTTCTTGGACAAGAGAAATCAACAACGTCTACGTCGAGCAATTATAATATCCCAGTCCAACACGTCGTTCAGTATCCTTGGATTGTGATTCATCAACTAGGTTTTCTCAAAACTTGATTGGATCTAGCATTTATTTTAATTTGTGAAAACCAAAGAAACCACACAAGTGAAAGAGAAGCACACAGCTGCCAAAAGATTGAAATTCTGAAATTAAAATTCTGAGAAATCTGCTTTCTCTTGCTGCATTTCATACCTTATATAAGGCTATATTTTTGCTATTCCTAAAGATAAATAATAAATCAAACTCATCAGATCACTACCTATCAATCTAAACCAAATCTACATAAAAGATAAGTCAAAGCTAATCAAGGAAGATTACATAAACTAAATCCCTAAAATCTCGCCCAGGAATATACCCTGTCAGTTGTTGACTTATACCTGCTTCTAGACACCGCATTATGCTTTTTACTCTTCAGCAAAGTTGTAGAACATGAAATGGCCTTGAATTTGGGCTTTCGAATCACCTCATTTGGACTTTTCTTCAAAGAGATACGACCTTCCAAAAATCAGGTATAAATCTAGTGGGATTCAGTACATTCGATTATGGACTCCTATCTTCCATCTGATTTCGGTCCATCTTGTAGCACAAATTAGGAAAAGCGCAAAGCCTAAAAATTGTCCAAAATTTAATTATCTAACACCTCCAAGTAGATTTAACCCATTTGAGCCAGTACTCCGACCTACGCATCCAAAATACCAAAAAGTGTCTGGGTGCCTTGCAGAAAAATAGGGATCCTCCAAGCCACTTTTCCTTATTTAGCCTTCTCACCTTAGAAAACACTCATTAGAACTATAAACACATATTAAAAGATTCTATAAAATATCCTAGACCAAAACAAAGACAACACAAACAACTAAACTCGATATTACGACGACAACGTATGAAATGACCATCCTGTCATCCAACCAGCCCTTACATCTTATAGTGTGCATTGAAACACTTGGAAAATCAGATCATAGCCTCAATAAACATAGAAAAATCAGGCATCTACATTCCTTGGCTCATCTTGTATATGTTTGAATAAGAAGCTCTTTAGTTTACATCTTCTATTTGTGCAAAAGTTTCTTATTTATGGAGCTTGTATGTTTAGGGCTCCTTGAATCACATCAGAACACCTTTCCTTAGATTTCACTATGGTATGAACCAAATTACAACAAGAACCAAGCTTGATCTTAGGGTTAAACACCAACCCTATTCAAGACTTGGATGAACACCTCTATGCATCTCTTGCTTGCAACACCTCTATCACCTATTGATGCAGCCTTATAAATTTGGCTAATCAATCTTAAAAATGAGACACAAGGGGGCGTGTGTAGTGTAGCTCAACCACAAAAAGAAATGAAACACCTTAGCTACACAAAGAAAGAATCAAGAAGAAGAGAATAGCAAGAATGATCTTCAAGTTTGCTTGATAGTTGTGTGTTCTTCTTCTTCACCTTTGCATTCTATTTATAGGGTGAAATGAGCCTTGTAGATAAGAACTCCAATGTGTCACTATCTTCATCATCAATGCTTAAGTGTCTTCACACCATTGGCTGGCCACATAATCACCTTGTACACTTGGCAAAATGAAACAACATAATTGGTCCACCTTTGTACACATATTGGCTGAATTTTTTGTCTCCAAAAGTGACTTGGAATTTGGTTGAAATGTAGAGATAATACTAAAGGATAATACCACAACAAAACCTCAACTCCTTGGAAAGATAATAGGCATGTGATGGCTGAAAATTTTGAACAATTCAAACCTTTTCTTCCATGTAGCCGTTGGTTACTATATCAAATGTTTCCAAGTTGGCAATTTTGCCAACTAGCTTCTTTTTGGTTGGTCCACTTGTCACCAAGTCATAAAATGAATACACCATCATTTCCACCTGTATATACACGTTTTTGATGCTGTATATATGCATATCAACTCAAGGTTTTTAAAGAAATCAACAAATAATAGTTGACAAGATTATGTCAACATACAACACCAAAATTCCAACTTTTTATTCTTGTGTGTTGTGATCAATTTCAAACCTTTAACACCTTTAAATTCTCTAAAAATTGATGATTAATATCCTCCAATAACATATAGAAGAAGATCTTCAAGAAAGTAATAGAATGTGACATCACAACTCGTCACATATACCGCTACTATCGATAATATTATCAATTTGGAGAAATAATAGAAAACAATCAAATAATCTTCAAGTTAATTATAAATCAACTCGAGAATGAAGATAATAATATACTAAAGAGATTTCTTGAGTAAAAATACCAAAAGTGCCCTCAGAAGTAAAATGACCAAAATGCCCATGATGAGAGAATAACTCCAGAAATGACCCGGATGGTCAGAAATAGATATAATAACACCTTTGTCATGATAAATAAGATGAGAATAAGTCCTTAAAATGTTTTCACCATGTCATGTTCCTACAAACTCATAATACCAATTTTGCCCTTTTTGGTAAGTTGTAGATACTTCCAAGGCACATTAGTCATAAGACATTTATAATCATCAAAACACATAATATTCACATAATGAACATATATAAATCATGTACAAATGAAAACAACCATTTTATCACATTTTAGAAAAACTATTTCTAAAAATCCTAGACATCTATCGATCAAAGTGCCTTAGCTTTAGAGATCGATGTCTCACAGTGACTTTCAGAGTTCGTCTCTGAACTACATCGATCGATCGAAGTGAGGATTCGAAGTACATCGATCGATCAATGTGTCTCATTTTTAGAGATTGAAGTCTCACAGTAAGGTTTTGGTTTTTCTCTGCCTTATATGGATTGATCGATGTGAGGGATTGAAGTATATCAATAGATCGAAGGGCAAGAACCTGAGAGGTCAATGTCATTTTTCTTAACTATTTCAACTCTTAATCATTTATAACAATATGTGTGACTTTTATAAGTATCCACCACTTAAAATCATGACCTTGAAAATTATCCGAACATATTTCTCAACAATTACATGTCTAAGAAGTTTGAGATTAATTGGAGAAAAATCGTGTAATCGACGAAAGTCAAAAATTCAGTTTTTTACACTTACAATGCTTGGAACTTTTTGGTCATGGTGTAACATGTATCTAGAAACTCTTTAAACATCCAAGACATATTAGAGTATTCTAGAAAAATCAATTAATGGTTGATTGAAATTTACTATTTGCGTAAAGATTATACATCATTATTTGACAAAGTTTACAAAAGTAATTTCAGCACATGGTGCTGATGATTTACACGCCTATTACACATAATTTGGAGCCTAGGTGGAGCTTGTTTAGCACTTTTATTGGTGGAAGATAAGCCAAATGTGATTGATGATATTGAAGAAGGCAAGATACACATGGAAACATTTCAAAAAAACAAATACTGAAGTTTCAGCACATGTTTCAATATGGCCGATTTTTGTACCTCATTTTGCTCTAATTGTCTTCCAAAATTGTGGAGAAATCACATCTTCATTGATTGAAACTTAACTTGTATGTATTTGAGCATGTGTTTCAGATTTTTGGTTGATTTCAAGTTCATTTTATGGAATGCCAAGGTGGACAAACGATGGCTAATCATGAAGCGACAACTAGACGAAGACAAGTAGTTCGTCAAATTATATTTCACCATGTAATCAAGGGTGTGTCACCATATTATACAAGGCAATCTTCCAAGGCATTCAAGACAAATTTGAAGGGAGTTTTCACCAGCCTAGGCATGCCATTCACACCTATAAATAGGGGCAAAGTGTTCAAGACAAAACCAAGCAAAAGTTCATATTCTATCAAGATCAAGCAAGACCGTTCTCTTCTTCTCTTATTCTTTTCTCTTGCTCTTACCCTCAAGCCTATCATTCTTATCTTTCATATACTATATTGACATTGTTTATACCACCCACATACGTTCATCTCTTGTACAAGGTTGATGAAGGTATTCATTTGTTCGGTGGTGGTATTCGTGTCGTTGTTTTTGATAGTTTGTTGTAAAAGGGTGGAGTTGGTGTTTGACTCTAGTCATCTTTGTGTCAAGGTGTTATTTGTGTTCAGTGAATATTGAAAAAGGTGTCCTCGAAGACCGGAGTAAGTGGATTTGACCAAACCAGTATAAAATCTTGGTGTTATCTACTTTCAGCACTTTTACTTTCAGTTTTAGTTTTCTGCATCATTTTCATACTCACGGAAAAATAGCGAAAATTTTCTAAAAATCTCCAATTTTTTCAGAAATATAGCAACATGTCTTAGTTTCATTTGGAACAAGTTTCATCAAATTTGGATAAGTATAAGACACTCAAACATTCATAGTTCTGAGACTAGTGCAATGTGATTCTCAGATCTACAAAGGTTGAGAACATCAATGTGGTTAACATACTTACCAAAGAAATTTTGAAAACTATTTCAACCCGTTAAAGTAAACATCCTAAGGGTCATGCCATAAATTTTTCAGGTCATTTAGAGTTGTCAATTAATAGGAATAAATTTTTCATTTTGAAGTACAGTTTCTGGCAAATTAACGCAATTTGAATAAAAATGTTTTTTAAGGGGTTAGACTTTGAATTTTGATTTGAATTTTTTGTGAGGTCACCAAAGTTCACAATTTTTGAAAGTCTACAAAATGGTCATCTAGTAATCTAAATGAGGATATGAAAAAAGGATCTATTTTCAGAAATGAGTTAAAAAGTTTTAAAACCCAATTTTTCCGCACTCATTATTCGACCCCAATCCCCTTCTAGTGGTTCTATACAGGTGCTACACTTCTCACTGTCGTGTGATACGTAACAACATTATTATTTCACACAACATGCTCCTTTCTATACATGATATGTCATGCATGTCCCAGGTCCTACTCATCGCTCTGTATTGTAAAGTTAACGCCCTGAAGGTCATGCTCCCTGTCGTGGAGTCAGCGTATCTCACTCCGTATCGTAGAGTCAGTGTAGATCTCGCTCCATATGGAGTCAGCGTATATCTCACTCTGTATCGTGGAGTCAACGTAAATCTCGCTCCGTAACATATAGTCAATGCCCCGAAAGGTCACGCGCACCTGTATCGTAGGATCACACGCTCTGAAGCGAATCACACACACCTGTACTATAGGTTCACATGCCCCAAAGGGAAATCACGCGCACCTGTATCTTAGGGTAACACGCCCTAAAGGGAATCATCACACATGCCTGTATCGTAGAGTCACATGCCCCTAACGGAATAACATTCACCTGTATCATAGGGTCACAAATCCTGAAGGATTTGCAATGCAATGCACGTACCATGAATGCTTTACATATAATCCAGAGTATCCATATATATATATACATATATATATACATATATATATATATATATATATCCGCGCCCATACACGTGCATATCTACTTTTATGTATACCATCAACTTATTCTGTTGCATCCATAATCCTATATATACCCGCGCCCATACACGTGCATATATACTTGTACGTATACAACCATTTTTCTTTTTCTATTTTTCTTACATTTTTTGGAATTTATATTTCAATTTTCTGAATTTATTCTTATCCAACTTCTTTGCTCTAATTATTGAAAATGTCATGAAAATATTTTTAGCCATCACTTATATTTTCTCTAACTTCTACTAAATTTTCCATGACTTTTATACTATTTTTTTCTTATTTTTCCCTATTTATTTTTAAATTATTTTAATAAGTTAAATAAATACAACTCCAGAAATTAAGTAAAAATATTTTATTTTTAGCATTTTATATTTTTTTGAAATCTAATTATAATTTTCTGGAATTTATTTATATTTTTCTAAAATTTTAAACTAATTTTAATCAATTACTTATTATTTATTCATTTTTCAGAAACTAAGTAAATTTGTTTTTTAAGGTCATCCAGCCAGCTCAGCCCTATGAACTGGGTTAGCTTGGGTCAACCCGACACGGCTTACCTGGATTTTTCTTTTTTTATTTTTTCTAATTAAATCTAATTTTCCTCTAACCTCCATAAAATCTTCATTTTAACTCCGAATTGACCCAAACCAATTGCATTTGATCTGTTTAACGCGACGCATGCATTACAACTGTACACATTAGCGCGTGTTTGGCATGCACTGTCAGGGACCGCGTGTGGGCCCCATGCGCCACCCCTAAAAGGCGCATATGACTCACACCCGCCGCCTTCCATGCCCCTTTTTCAATTTTCAGTTTAATTCCAATCTTATTTCCGAGCTACTTGAGCTATTTCTAAGGCTAATCGTACACTTTTTTATTTTGTCGCATGAGAATTGATTACTTTTAACTAATTTCAAATCATGCGAACACACCATCGTACACATAAATATACCAGCACATACGAACATAATAAACATCATAATTTGAGAACAAAATAAAAATTAAAGCAAGCATGATTCAACACGCGACGTGCAGACAATCCGAGAAGAAAGGAAGATAACCTGTCGGACCTGTATAAGCACCACTAGAAGGGAGATTTGAATAAAGAGTGCGAAAAATTTGCTTTTTAAATCTTTTTGACCCCAAATTACTCACTTTTGAAAACAGTTTCTGTTTTCAGATCCTGATTTGAATTATTTAAATGACCTAGTTGTAGACCTCAAAAAATTATGAAATTTGGTGAAGTTGTACTCTGAGATGTTATGATTAACCCACAAAACTTTCAAATTAAAAACTCCAAGACTTAAAACTCCAAGCCTAACCCTTGAAAATACGTTCTTGACCAGATTGTGGAAATCTGCTAGAAAGTGTACTCCGAATTGAAAATTTTATTCCTATTAATCGGGAACTCTAAATGACTTCAAAATTTTATGGAATGACCCTCAAGATGTTTATTTTAATGATTTGAAACAATTTTTGAAAATTTTCTCAAGAAGCATGTCAACCAAGTTGATGTTCTCAACCTTTGCATATCTGAGAATCAGATTTCACTAGTCTCAGATCTATTAATAAGTGATTTGACTTATACTTATCTAAATGAGGTGAAACTTGCGCCAAATGAAAATTAGGACTGTGGCTATGTTTTTGCAAAATTTTATGATTTTTGAAAATTGTTTGCTATTTTTACCGTTACAATGAAGTCGATGTAGAAAACTGAAAACTGAAAGTAAAGTGCTGAAAAGTAAGAACACCAAGATTTTATAATAGTTCGGTTATTAACAACATACTCCAGTCTTCGCGGACACCTTCCTCGGTATCACTAAACACAGAAAAACACCTTGCCACAAGGGTGACTGGAGTTAAACTCTAACTCCACCCTTTAACAATCAAAACAATCAAAGAATCCAATCACGAACACCACCACCGATCGAATGAAATGTTTGATCACACTTGATCAACCTTTTGAAAGCAATGAACGTGTATAGGTGGTATAATCAAAGCCTATATAATATGTGGAATATATGAATGATAGGCTTGAGACTATAAAGAAGAGAAGAAAGGAAGAATAAGAGAGTAGTCTGTTGTGTTTAAATGATTACAATGCATGATTTAAATGCTACGAGTTTACAAAATGCATAAATAAATTATTACTTGACACGTTTATGTGATATACATGCTTCATATGCTTTATATATTGTTTCGTACTAGGAATCCATGAAGCGTTAGAGCTTAATCATATGACAAACATTTTTTGTCTTTGTACTATTTTGAGGTGCCACAATTAATGAACTAAACTGGTTCACTAAGTGGAGTGCTTAAGTTAATGAACTAACTAGTTCATTAAATGAAGACATATTTGGAGAAAGCTTGATGGCAACAAATTGAGAAGGGAAAGTCTTCCCTTATTCAATTCACATATCTATTATATATATTTGATATATGCATTCATAATTTTTTACGAAGGCACAATACACATATATTCCGACGTACCACCGACACGTTACATATATTACAAACGTACGTCGATGTGACACCACTATATACACCTCATATTTAAGAGTAAACTCAGGTCTTATATCATATGTTATAATTCATGGTGACGTCAAAATTATAATGACATGTTACAAGGTCATAAACCAAAAATTGTCGTAACGGGTGACTACCGAAACTTCCACCGACATGTACGTACTTGCCATATAAAGATGGCCAGCCCATACACTTCAAAAATGGCCAAAACTTTCGTGGCTCACATGTTATACACAGCCACTAAGTCATTCCATGTTGGCACAAACAAATCACATACAATTTAGGCTAGATCTGTTGAGAATTCAAATTCAATCTTCTCTAGTACACATGGGCATTTTTACCTCATCCGTTTGAGCTAGATATACACTTTATTTTATGTATATTATGTGTGACATAATATACGTTACATGTGCAAGAAGTTTGAATTTAATCGGAGAAAAATCACGTAATAGACGAAAGTCAAAAATTCAGTTTTCTACGAACATACAACATGGAACGTTTTTTTGGAATAAGATGTAACATGTATCTGGACATTTTTAGACATTCAAGACATATTAAAGTGTTCTAGAAAATTTAGATTAGGGCTGATTATTATTTACCATATATGTGTAAATATTGTGCATTATTTCACAAAGCCTTACTAAAATAAAATTTCAGCACATGTGCAGCTCTATATACACGCCTACTACATCTTATTGGAGCCTAGGTGGAGCTTATTTGGCATTTGGATTGGTGGAGAATATGCCACACAAGATTGGTGACATTGAAGATGGCACCACACAAGAAAAGAGTTCTCAAATTAGAACATGCTGAAAATTTCAGCATGTGCTACTATAGTGGGGCGATTTTTTTTACCCTTAATGCACCTCAATTTGTCTCCAAAAACTCAAGGGATTGAAATGTGATAGTATGGTAATGTTTTGACTACATTTTTGAGCACATGTTTTGAGAGTTTTTTTTGTGTAGAATTTACAGCTCATAAAGGATGACCAGGTGGACCAATCAACAAGTGACAAGTAAGCAAGGTCAAGTCATCCTTCCAATCATATTGTGCCAAGTAAGCAAGATGGTGTCATCTCTACATAGGAAAATCTTCCAAGGACATTAAAGACAATTCTCAAGAAGGGAGAAACCCTAAAGGGGGGCTGGCCAAATATGAATAACAGGGAGCTCGTTAGTGCAAAATAAGCCAAGGCTACAACTCACATTCTCTCAAGTGCAAGAAGCTATACTGCTTTCTCCTCTCCTTTTCCTTTTCTTTCTTCTTATTCTCTTCTCTTCTTATTCTCTCAAGCTATGTTCATATATTTTACATATTGTATAGGCTTTGGATTGTACCACCCATACACGTTCATATTTTGTAAAAGGTTGATCAAGTGTATCGAACCTTCATTCGATCGGTGGTGGTGTTCATGATTGATTTGCCTTTTTTATTTCGATTGTAAAACACTGGAGTTAGTGTTTATTTAGCGATCTGTCCCGAGCCTAGTACTCGAAACGACTCACCTGCCGTATTTTGCTAGGGAAGATACAAGGTGTCACAGTCAAAAAAATACACCTTCACTGGAAATCAAAATATAAAAATCGAAATAATCATCATCATTAATATCACGTCTAGGCAAATCTAAATCCGATCCAACTGGTCAAAACATAGATAATAACTAAATCTCCAAAGTACCATAAACCTCAAGTAGCGAAAATATTTTCTCTGCTAAATCCTCAAAGAGTCGCATCGGAATATCCTCAATCCCGAAACCTCCATTCTTGATCATCCTCAAGTGTACTAACTCAATTCCCTGTCAATCTGCAAAAGAAAATGTTAAACTGTGGTTTGAGAGACAAGTCACTCAGCAAGTAGTCCCACTATACTTACCATGGGATCATACACGGAGAAGCAAGTGTGATAAAAATATATAACATCATAATAGCATGCCTCTCTTCGCAAGTAAACTTTCAATTCTACCCCTAACATCCAAAAGAAAATAGAGCAAATAGACCCAACAAAGTACATAACAAAGTCAAATAAAGTACATAACAAAGTCCAATTAGGGGTTAGTCCAAATCCAAAATCGATGGTGCAATTTTCTAAATATGCAATGTCCAAAGTCAAAGGCACAAATTCCAAAGTCCAAAATCCAAATCCGAGTACAACTGGGTCCAAATCAAAATATCGAAGTGTCCAAAATCAAAAACTCGGCTAAAACGGTCCAAAATAAGACAATGGCTATAGCACTTTCCCTACAATTGACTTATACCGTAAGACTTACGAATTGGTCCCCCAATAGTCAATATGCCCCGGCGCTATATATCACAATAGCCAATATGTCGGGGCGCCCTAATGGCGGCCAATATGCCCGGACGCTCTATATCCAAAATAGCCAATATGCCCGGAGGTTCCGTTTGTTTGGAACCAATCCGACTTAACAACATATTTCAAGTGTGGAGGTGAATTTCCAAAAATTTGCAAATGCAACTTTTCAAAAGTATTTTCCAAGTACCAAAGTTAGTCAAAATGGGCCAAAGTGTCAAATTTGCAAAAATTACCAAAATGCCCTCTAAATACCAAATAATTTTCCAACGGCACCAAATAATCCAAAGACAAATAGACCAAATAACCAAAATACCAAAATCATCACCATCTCAGCCGTGTATGTATACACGTATATACGTTCACGCCCATACATGCACATATACAAGTATATACGCACACGCGACTTAGGAGTACATATACACACACACACGATAGAAATTATAATTTCATATACATATGAGTAAATAAAAGGCCATATCTATATACAATTATTATCTTCACTGAGTTTAAAGCCATCATTATCAATTTACAGTGAAAATAACTTTCGGCCTTTCAATATTAACATGCAAGATTCGTAACTTAATGTACATGGGCATATATATTATTACTTTTTAACTTTCAAGCCCCACACACATTTGCAATTATGTATAACTATGGAATGCAGGTCCAGTGCGACGGCCCCAAAATTTTTCATTAACAATTTAGCAAAACTTTGGCTGTCACATACAAGAAAGCTGTGTTTTCGAAATTCCTTTATACATGTGAATGCACCCCGGCCATACAAACTTACATGTATACAATCAATTTATAAAATCCAATTACTTATATATGATTCATGATTTGATACGAAAATAACTATGCATATTCACATTCATAATAGTACAAGAAGGATACTTACAGTTTCTTTATAACATACATACATATACCACGGCAGCACCAACAAAGAAATATATATAACATATGCATATATATTCCTTAGGCCCACGGTGTAGCGCCCCACACCGGCCTGCCCGCGTGCGGTGTGCCCGCCGTACTTCGCTACGGAGAGTACCAGGCGTCAATGTATAACACGTCACAGTCCATAACAAAATTTATGGACTTTCATGCCTTCATCTTAACAGGTATGCGAAAACTTAGGCAGAATAAAAACTTTTAAACAAGACGTTTCGAATATCCGACATTAGGTTTACAACCATGTCCGCAAAAAAAGAAAAATCCGAAATTAAAGTCTCCAACATAAGTCCATCAAATAATAAACTCATTATAAGAAAATTCTTAAACAACCATTCACTCGTACGTCTATGGATATGGAACTCTAGGGTCGTCGTCAATCCACTCTACCCCATTCCCTACAGGCTCTGGAGAGAAAAATAAGAGGGTGAGTGACAAAGTCACCAGCAAGTACACCATAAACAATCAAGAATTAAATAGAAAGTATACACAAGAACCAAATCCTTAGAATTTCGATTCCTAACTTATTTGACCTTCAATCCATCAGCCACAAAGGAAATACATCATAAACTTAGGTAACAAAAGACAATAAGGTCATAACTTAGCTGCGAAAGATAATAAGATCATAACCTAAGTAACAGTAGTACATTTAGCACTCGACTAGCAATAGATGCAATGTGTATGAATATGCAAATGTGATGTAACATGATAAGATGAGAATTAATTCGATCATTCTTTCTTTTAAAACATCATTGTCGTAAAACCAGAATAGAGAGTGTTCAGATCTATTATCTCCGGATCGGAGACGGTCATACCATTCCCTTCAGATCTATTGTTTCCGGATCTAAAAATAGTCATACAATCAATCACCATCAGGTCTATTCTCTCCGGGCTTAAACGGCCATAAATCATCATCATCAGGTCTATTCTCTCATGGCCTGAATAGTCATAAATCGTCATCATCAGGTCTATTCTCTCCGGTCCTGGACGGTCATACTCATCATCAGATCAATTAACCCTAGATCTGGAGCGGGTTGTGCTGGCCAAGAATTAATGGTACCAATAGGAGTATTTCGTTCAAAACTGAAATGTATTCTTTAAAAGAGCTTTTCTTAAATTTCTTTGGCATAAAATCATTCTCATAAATTGTATGAACATGGACAATGCAATGTATGATATGCAACGTGAAGTTCATGACTAAACACATCATAAGAGCCATATTTTAACTTGTTTTGTAAGCTGGAAAATAGTCCAGCAGTACTGTCCTGTTCACACAGCCTCAACATCATTAGTGTAGATCCTAATTCCAGAACTTATGCCACACGTATGCATAATGGAATCTTAGACACATGTCATAAAAATTTCGTAGCATTCCAATGTCTAAAGTGCTTAAAACACTAAATTACCATCAAGGGGTACTGCAGGATTCTGCAGTGCAATACCCGTCTTACCTTAGTTTCAAGGGCCCTAAACATTATTCAATTTGGGCCATTACCTAGAAAAGATAGCTAACAGACCAAGAAACAATATTCATGTGCCCAAACATGACATACAAGTCTAAATAAACAAGATCAAGGCCTCACAATTCATACCACCAAACTGTCCTGTTTTCCAGTTTTGTGCTGCTAACTTCAACTCAGTTGTTAGTCCTTAAAACGGTGATTTCAAGCTGGTTTCCTTACATCGACGTGTTCATCTATGTCTTAGGTAATTACCATAAAGTGTTCAAGGCAATCCAATAGGTTTAGAGGGGTCATTTAATTATTTTTCCAAGACTAGGTACATGCAGAATCTATGGTGACATGTTGTTAATAAAAATTCCCTTGAGGTCAAACCACAAATCGTTTTACCAAACTTCCAACTCACAGATTTAATATACATACAAGGCTACCATCATACCAAAATTCAGCCAAATTTCACACTCCGAAAGTTCAGTTTCAGGTCAAACAATCAGCTACTCAAAACTGTCCAGTTCCAGAATTCTTCCTTTCATCATTTTTTTTCTTGTTCAATACTTTCCAACTACTTTATTTCCCTAAAACAACTTACTAACCACTAAAGACACACTTTAACATAATCATTCCAGGTTTCACAATATTCTTTAGGCCACACATGAATCATGCCAAAAAGCCTTGCAAAGTTACACATAGCACACGCCATTTTCATACCTTTCATGCTTCACAAAACCTATTCTTAACAAGAATTAATTCATCATCCATCTAGCCACTAAAACCGTCTCATTGTGAAGAATATGTCACAACCAAGTTTAAATTAGACATGCATTACATCCATAAAGAGAATCACTTCACATGCAAACACTTTCCTTTATGAAACAACCAATTCTCATGCTTTTCACTTAGCACTTCAACTAAGATTCATGACTTAAAATGGCTTGTCATTCAAGAATACACTTCACAAATAAGTCAAGATTGTCTAGAGTATACTTGCCTCTTTGAGCTAGAAACTTTCCTTAGCTTGAGCCTTGGTTGAAATGGATTGAGTTTTCCTCCAACTTCAATACATAGCACACGGTTTTGGGGAGGGGAGAGAGATGAACATTAGCTACTATTTTGAATGAAGAAACAACTAGATTGAGGCTATGATTCCTTATCAAAATAGAGCTTAAATGGTGATTGAAATGAATTCAACCCACAAGATGTTAGCTCCTCTTAGTAGCTTGAAAAATCTCCACCTAGTGACCATTGAAGGTCTTTGTTTTTGGCAAGAAAAGAGGGGTACATCTGAGCTTTATCATTTGAAATATGGAATTCACTTCGGAAATTCAACATGCAACTTACCTAGATGAGTTCTTGGAGCTTGAAGATGAAGATAGCCTTGAGTGTCCTAGCTCCTAATAGGCGTATGAAATGATGATGATGAAGGAATTGCCTAAGTGTTCAATGATTCTTTAGTGGTTTGCTTGGGGTAACTCTTGAGAATTTTGAGAGTTGGAGATGAAGAAAGCTAATAGGTTAAATTGAAGAAAGCTTAATGGGGTAGGGGAAGGGGAAGCCAGCGGTCATAGGTCAAAAAGAAGGAGGAGATTCCCATGTGTGTATGGAAAGAAGAAAGCATTTTTTGTCTTGCATTTTGACGACCTTTTGTCCCCATGCCCATATTTTTTTTTTTATTATGGTGGTCTTAGAATGGAATATTTAAGACTTTAGGAGAATTCTAGAATCTCCTATACCCATGTTGGCCGAATTCTCTAAGGGGTTGGGAGGGTATTTTTGTCATTTCATTTGTGTCATGGACAAACTTATATAATTATACCATTTCTTATAATAGCTACTTTAAGGAAATGTAATTAAAGAAGAAGTAATGAAACCTAATGAAATGATCTTTGAAGAACTAACATTTTATTAAACCACTTCATATGAGTCTTAAGGACATAAAGATCACTGTTGGGTACAACATCTTCCCCCCTTATCACAAGTTTCGTCCTTGAAACTTAAGAGTACTAGTCAAAGAGATGGGGATACGAGCTCCTCATACTTTCTTCAGTCTCCCAAGTGGCCTCATCAGCAGAGTGGTGCTTCCATTGCACCTTAACCACGGGGATAGATCGTTTCCTTAGAGCCTTTCCTTTTCGGTAAATTATCCTCTCCGGCTCTTCTTCATATGACACCATCGGCTTCAATTTTCAAATGGCTGATCCTCGATGATTGTACTGGTCTCATGCACGTATCGGTGAAGCTGAGATACGTTGAAATACATCGTGCAACTGAGATAGCAATGACAGTGTTGCTAATCCGTAGGTGACTTCTCTAATCCTTTCAAGAATTTCATATGGTCCGATGAATCTTGGACTCAGTTAACACTTTCTTGCCTGCCTGCAATTCCACTGGTCGAACGCTTTTCGTCGGCCCAAACTTTGCTTCTATCTTGGGATGCTTCTAATCTTTGCTTGAAAATTATCACCTTTTCTCGGGTTTGCTCCACTAGGTCAGGTCCTGTTGTAAAAATCTTGTCTCCAATTTCGTCCCAGTAAAGTGGAGATGAGTACTTTCTTCCATACAACGCTTCATAAGGGGCCATTCCAATGGATCGGGTGATAGCTATTGTGATAGGAAAACTCCACCAACTTAAGACTTTTGTCCCAACTCCCTCCAGAATCAAGGATACAAGCTCGTAATATGTCCTCCAACGTTTGGATTGTTCTTTCTGATTGACCATCAATTTGAGGGTGATATGCTGAAACCCATCCGAATTCTATCTCAGTGCCCATTGCCTTCTGGAAGGCTGTCCAAAATCTAGAAGTGAAACGAGGGTCGCAGTCACAAACTATACTCATGGGTACTCCGTGTAAGCATACAATCTGATCAACATACATAGTAGCCAATTTCTCCATTGAGGTTTTGATAGACATGGGTAAGAAATGGTGGACTTCGTCAAACGATCAACCACTAACCCAATAGCATATATATGTTCCTTGTCTTTGGCAAGTCAGTCACGAAATCCATGGTGATGTGATCAAATTTCCACTCCGGAACTTCAAGGGGCTGCAACAATCCTACGGGTCTTTGATAGTTTCGCTTTTTTTCTTTTGGCAACAAGACATTTCTCTACGAATTCAGCAATATGTTCTTCATTCCAGGCCACCAGAACTTCTGCTTTAAGTCTTGATACATCTTGTTGGCTCCAGGATGAATCGATAGGAGAGAACTATGAGCTTCCTGAAGACTTCATTCTTTATGTCATCATCATCGGGTATCGCACAATCGACTCCTGAACCACAAGCTGGTCATCATTTTTGATCTCAAAATCTTCAGATGGTTTCATTTCTAGCTTATCCTTAATCCTCTTCAAAGCCTCATCTTTTCCTTGACCCGTCTTTGATTTTGTCGATTAATGAAGGAATCAGCACCAACTTAGCAAGTACATTATCAATAGAATCAACTACCTCAAGGTCAAACTCTTCCATATCAACCTGCTTGCAATGGTGGTTGACGCGGATGGGCGGCAACTCTATTGGCTTCTTCCCTTGATGGTACTGGATGGAGAGATCATAATCTTTTATCAACTCTAGCCATAGGCATTGGCGCATATTCAACTCTTTCTGGTGGTGAAAAGGTACTTAAGGCTTTTGTGGTTGGTAAAGATTTCGCACCTTTCACTATATAGATAATGTCTCCATATCTTCAGAGCAAAAAACTACGGCTGCAAGCTCAAGATTATGTACTGGATAATTTTTGTTTAAACGGCTTTAGCTGACGAGATGCATATGCGATCACTCGATCTTTCTGCATTAATACACATCCGAGACCATTTTTCAACGCATTGCTATAAACCACAAAACTCTCACCAGGGATAGGCTGAGCCAAAACTGGAGCAGATGTCAACTTCTCTTTCATTTCTACAAAGCTCCTTTCGCAGTCAGAATTCCAATCGAACTTCGTCTTTTTCTGTGTCAATCGGGTGAGAGGCATAGCGATCCGGGAAATCCTTCAACAAATTTACGATAGTAGCGGGCGAGACCAAGAAAAACTCCGTACTTTTGTAACGTTCGTTGGCCTTGGCCATTCCGTGATTGCTTCAATCTTCTTGGAATCCATCAAGATCCCATCCTCAGATATGACATGGCCTAGAAATGATACGTTGTGCAGCCAAAATTCACACTTGCTGAATTGGCGTATAGTTGCTTCTTTCGTAAGATATCAAGAACGATCCTTAAATGGACTGCGTGGGACTCTTGGTCCGATCAATAAATCAAGATATCATTAATGAAAACCACAACGAACTTATCTAATTGCTCCTGAGATACTCGATTCATAAGGTCCATAAACACAGCTGGGGCGCTTGTCAATCCGAATGGCATCATAAGAAATTCGTAATGCCCATAATGCATCCTGAACGCAGTCTTAGGTATATCCTCAGCTTTGATCTTTAGCTGAAAATATCCAAATTGCAAATCAACTTTACTAAAGACTCATGCTCCCTGCATCAGATATCATTAGACAGTGCTCAAAACAGAATCTTATTGAAATTAGACTTATTAATTGCTTACTCAAAGCTGGTCAAATAGGTCATCGATTCTAGTCAGATGGTACTTATTGTTTATTGTAATCTTATTGAGCTTCTCTATAATCTATGCACAGACGCAGGTTCCATCCTTTTTCTTTACGAATAACACTGGAGCACCCTAAGGCAAGACACTTGGCGGATAAGTTTCTTCTCTAATAGCTCATTCAATCGTTCTTTTAGTTCCTTCAATTTAGCAGGCGCCATTCGGTAAGGTGCCTTTGATATAGGCTCGGCTTCCGGAATTAGATTGATTTCAAATGAGATCTCTAGATCTGGAGGAAGGCCCGATAATTCCTCCGGAAAAGACATCAGGATACTCCTGAACTATCGGAACTTGAGAAAAATCAGATGGAGCTTGATCCACACTTAGAGCATAAACTAGGAATCCCTCATGTCCTTCTTCAATGCACTACGGGGACGAATCGCATTCACATAGATATTCTTGGGGAATTTCCTCAATTTCGATCCTCCATGAAAAGTTACTTCCTCAGGTGTTGGGTCCTTAATAGTAACCCGCCTTTCACTTCAATCAATGTGTGCGTAATTCTTGGAGAGACAAATCCATTCCAAGAATTAGGTCAAAGTCGCTCATGTTTATTGGGATCAAGTCTGCTACAAACGTTGTTCGTCGAACTCAATCTGCAACACCTTGTATAATTGATGGGAACAAGCATCTGATCAGCGGCTGCTTGAACTCTATGTGGCATCCTAAGGTGGACTGGGCTATGGTCAATATTATTTGTAAACTTCCTTAAGACAAATGTGTGGCTAGCGCCACTGTCAAACAACACATTTACATGCATACTACATACTAAGATAGTTCCTGAATTATACTAAATTCACTAAGCACAACAAGGCAACAATATCTTGCAAAAAATATTAAACATTCATAAATTTTAAAACATACCAGTCACAGCATTGGTAGCTTCCTCAACAGCAGCATCGGTCATAACATGGACCTTGCATTTGTGCGCTGACGCTGGTTCCTTGGTTGCTGCTGCTGCTGGGCTACTTTCTCTAGCAATCCTTGTTCATATGGCCGACTTTTCCACATCCAAAACAAGTGGTCCCCTTTTCTGGACAGTTCTTAATCAGATAACCCACCTTACCACATCCAAAAACACTTCCCTGCCTGAATAAAGCACTCTCCCACATGATTCTTCTGGCAATGAGAACACACTGGAATAGCGGCTACTGCTGTTGACCCTGATTCTTTTGCAGTGGCCGATGCTGGAAACGATTCTAATTCTTTCCCTGACCGACCAGGTCCTCTGAAATTCTGTTTTGCTGTTCTACGGGATCCCCCACTACCAGATGTTTCTCTTCCACTTTTCTGTCCAGTTTTCATCACGACGGATGATGTCCTCTCAATTCTATGACCAAAACATCATGTAACGCTCCAAAGTTTGCGGGGATTTGCGTTAATCAACCAAGTTTTGATTCTCGGATTCAATCCTCTTTCAATTTCAACATCTTAGTCTCTTCGTCGTTCATCGTCGAGGGTTGGAACCCTCCCCAAGGCTATAAACGTATTAGCATAGTCCACGACGGTCATTCCTTGCTCTTGCTTTATGACTCAAATTCATATCTCTTCTGTAGCTTGACTGAAGGAGATATGGAGAACATTGTTGAACTCTTGTAAAAATCTCTCCCATGGTATTGGTCTTGAAAAAGATGCAAATTTGCTTTCACCACCATTGATTTGCTTCTCCAATTAAGAATGGTATAGCAGCTTGGGTTTCATTTCTTCGGGCGCATGGATTAACTCAAAAACAGTTCTCTATTCATACAGCCACTTTTCCCAGCATTAGAATCTGATTTTCCTTCAAATGGTGGTACATTGGCTCTCTTTAGTTTCTCAAAATAGTATTGTGCATCCCTAACTGGCTAGTGGCTAGAGGGGCATTCTACTGCATCATCACCTGACCCATCTGAGTCACAGTCTGGCAGAAGCATGAATGTCTGGAATCATCTGAGGTAAGGCCTTCTGAGGTGGATGAATATTCTTGAACAGGAGGTGGGTTCTGATCATGTGGGGGGTGGTGGCAGATGGACCTGAGCAGGTGGAGGAAGAATAGACTCTTGAGGCTGTGGAAGGACCGGCTCCTGTGCAGCAGGTCAACTTTAGCGGGTCTGCAACGGGTCGAGCCATTTACACTACGGAGCGTCAAAAAGATTCAGGATATCTGACATAAATAACTTCATACTTTCAAGAAATCTCGAACAAAGAGAATAGGAAATGAGTTTCAGATTAATTCTAAGGAATTTAATATCTCATCGACTAGGATTAAATCATGATGTTAAAATCCTATATTCCAGGTCTAGTTATCTTAGTCTAAGGTCGATACTCCTCTAAGGTCATAGCTTAGGTCTAAAAATCCAACTTAGATTTCTAGAGTCATAACTTAGTTCTATATTCTATCCGAATCTAGAGCCTGGCTCTGATTCCACCTGTAGCGCCCTGCACCGGCCTGCCCGCGCACGGTGGTGTCCGCCGTACTTCGCTACGGAGAGTACCATGCGTCAATGCATAACACTTCACAGTCCATAACAAAAAATTATGGACTTTCATCCCTTCATCTTAATAGGTATGCGAAAACTTAGGCAGAATAAAAACTTTAAACAAAATGTTCCGAATATCCGATATTAGGTTTACAACCATGTCTGCAAAATAAAGAAAAATCCGAAATTAAAGTCCCCAACATAGTCCATCAAACATAAACACATCATAAGAAAAGCCTGAACTACCGTCCACTGGTACGTCTATGGATATGGAACTCTAGGCTCGTCGTCAATCCACTCTACCCCGTTCCCTGCAGGCTCTGGGGAGAAAAATAAAAACGGTGAGTGACAAAGTCACCAGCAAGTACACCATAAACAATCAAGAATATAATGGAAAGTATACACAAGAACCAAATCCCAAGAATTTGGATTCCCAACTTACCTGACCTTCAATCCATCAGCCACGAAGGAAATAAGATCATACTTAGGTAATGAAAGATAATAAGGCCATAACTTAGGTGACGAAAGATAATAAGATTATAACCTAAGTAAAAGTCATTTAGCAACGACTAGAAATTAGATGCAATGTGTATGAATATGCAAATGTGATGTAACATGATAAGATGAAATTAATTCGATCATTCTTCTTTCAAAACTTCTTCGTCGTAAAAAACCAGAATAGAGAGTGTTCAGATATATTATCTTCGATCTGAGACGGTCATACCATTCCCTTCAGATCGATTATTTCCAGTCTGAAAAACGGTCATACAATCAATCATCATCCGGTCTATTCTCTCCGAGGCCTGAACGGTCATAAATCATCATCATCAGTCCTATTTTGCTCTGGGCCTAAATGGTCATAAATCATGATCATCAGGTCATTTTCTCCGGGCTAGGACGGTTATACTCATCATCAGATCAATTAACCCCAGATCTGGAGCGGGTTGCGCTAGCTAGGAATTAATGGTACCATAGTAGTCCTTTCTTTCAAAACTGAAATCTATTCTTTAAAAGAGGTTTTCTTAAATTTGTTGGGCATAAAATCAGTCTCATAAATCATAAGAACAGGACAATTCAATGTAGAATATGCAACATGAATTTCATGACTAAATACATCATAGAGCCACATTTTAACTTATTTCGTAAGCTGGAAAATAGTCCAGCAGTACTATCTGTTTACACAGCCTCAACATCATCAATTAGAGCCTAATTCCAGAACTTATGCCACATATACGTATAATGGAATCTTAGACACATGTCATAAAAATTTCATAGCATTCCGAGTGTCTAAAGTGCTCAAAACACTAAATACCCATCACTGCAGGATTTTACAGCGCAGGTCACCTGTCTTACCTAGGTTCAAGACCATAAAACATTATTCATTTGGGCCATCCACCTTGAAAAACATAGCTAACACACCAAGAATATTATTTCATATGCCCAAAAATCACATACAAGTCTAAATAAACAAGATTAAGGCCTCACAATCATACCACCAAACTATCCTGTTTTCCAGTGTTTTGCCGCTAACTTCAACTCAGTTGTTAACCCTTAAAACGGCAATTTGAAGCTGGTTTCTTACATGGACGTATTCATCTATTCTCTTAGGTAATTACCGTAAAAGTTTCAAGGCAATACTAATAGGTTTAGGGGCATGTAAGTATTTTTCCAAGTCTAGGTACATGCGAATCTGTGGTGACCAGTTTGTTACTAAAAATTCCCTTGAGGTCAACCACAAATCGTTTTAATACCAAATTCCAACTCACAGATTTAATATACATACAAGGCCACCGCATACCAAAATTCAGCCCAAATTGCACACTCCGAAGTTCAGTTTCAGGTCAAACAATCAGCTACTCAAAACTGTCCAGATCCAGCAATTCTTCCTTTCATCATTTTTTTCTTTTTTCAATACTTCCACACTTTATTTCCTAAAATAACTTACTAACCACTAAATACACCAATTTAACATAATCATTCCAGGTTTCATAATATTCTTTAGGCCACACATGAATCATGCCAAAACAGCCTTGCAAAGTTACACATTAGCACGCGCCATTTTCATACCTTTCATGCTTCACAAAACCTATTCTTAAAAGAATTAGTTCATCATCCATCTAGCCACTAAAAACCGTCCCTCAGTGTGAAGAATATGTCTCATACCAGTTTTAAATTAGGCATGCATTACATACATAAACAGAATCACTTCACATGCAACCACTTTCCTTTATAAAAACAACCAATTCTCATGCTTTTCACTTAGCACTTCAACTAAGATTCATGACTTAAAATGGCTAGTCATTCAAGCATACACTTCACAAATAAGTCAAGATTGTCTAGAGTATATTTGCTTCTTTGAGCTAGAAACTTTCCTTAGCTTGAGCCTTGGTTGAAATGGATTGAAGTTTTCCTCCAACTTCAACACATAGCACACGGTTTTGGGGAGGGGAGAGAGATGAACATTAGCTACTATTTTGAATGAAGAAACAACTAGATTGAGGGTATGATTCTCTTACCAAAATGGAGCTTAAATTGATATTGAAACGAATTCAACCCACCAAGATGTTAGCTCCTCTTAGTAGCTTGAAAAAATCTCCACCTAGTGAGCATTGAAGGTCACGGTTTTTGGCAAGGAAAGAGGGGTACCATGTGAGCTTTATCATTTGAAATATGGAATTCACTTAGGAAATTCAGCCTGCAACTTATCTAGATGAGTCCTTAGAGCTTGAAGATGAAGATAGCCTTGAGTCTCCTAGCTCCTAATAGGCGTATGAAATGATGATGATGGAAGAATTGCCTAAGTGTTCAATGATTCTTTAGTGGTTTGCTTGGGGTAACTATTGAGAATGTTGAGAGTTGGAGATGAAGGAGAAGCTTATAGGTTAAATTGAAGAAAGCTTCATGGGTAGGGGGAAGGGGAAGCCGGCAGTCATGGTTTAAAAAGAAGGAGGAGATTCCCATGTGTGTATGGAAAGAAGAAAGCATTTCTTTGTGTCTTGTATTTTGACCACCTTTTGTCCCCATGCCTACATTTATTTTATTTTATTATGGTGGTCTTAGAATGGAATATTTAAGACTTCAGGAGAATTCTAGAATCTCCTATACCCATGTTGGCCGAATTCTCTAAGGGGTTGGGGAGGGTATTTTTGTCATTTCACTTGTGTCATGAGACCCACTTATATAATTATACCATTTCTTATAATATCTACTTTAAGGAAATGTAATTAAAGAAGAAGTAATAAAACTAATAAAATGTTCTTTGAAGAACTAATATTTTATTAAACCACTCATATGAGTCTTAAGTACATAACGATTTCTGTTGGGTACAACACACGGTTTCCCACACAATATGTACATAAATGTTTACAACACAGAATTAGGCAAAATGCTACAAAAATTTCTCTAAACAAATTTGTCCCGCATCGGCAAGTGGCTTGACATGCTGTTGAATTGCACCACAGAAATTGATTTTGCAAACTTCTATCAACTAAAAATTGAATACTAAGTGCTGCCATAATGTGTGCACAATCGGCTATAGGCATAACAAAATTATCTGCTAACCTTTCATGTAAATATCCACACGGCATACATATATGCAATTACATTCATCTATGCAATCAATTATACGAATGCATGATCCATGTTTGATACCGAAAATAACATTATATAGTTTGTAAAATCGTAGCAAGTATAGGGAGATTACTTATCTATCTCAATATACTATACTGTACAATTGAATTTGGGTTTGGTATTGGACAATAATTATTCTTTTCTTTTTCCTTGCCTGCTGCTGGCCGAGGGTTGCACAAACAAGGGTTGCACAAACAAATAATAAGATTTGCTGCTGTTGCTGACGTTGATAATGTTTGTGGCAAGAGACTAAATGACACTCTCCTGTTGGGGTGTACTGCAGCCGTGGGTAGGGAGGGGTAAATTTAGGGTCTTTTTTTCTTTTTTTTCTTCAATTGTTTTTGATATATGGGAACGCTGGGGAGGGGATTCTGTCACTGGGAATTTTGGGAAGGGAGGAGGCTGTCGCTGGAAAGGTGGGTGGAAAAGAAAAGGAGAATGGTTAGGTTTGATGTGTGGTAATGCATATATATAGATATATTTATGTAATTATGTATTAGATAATCCCTATTAGGTTTAGGTTAATATTTTTGTAAAGATATCTCCTAATTCATCCCATCCATATTCCTATTTCATCCAAATACAATGGTAAATTTTATCTATATCAAATTTATATTTCCTTCTATTCTTTTTTTCCTCTCCTTTTCAGGGGCTGTAACAGACCTACTCCCCTTACAATAAGTTTCGTCCTCCAAACTTGCATATTATGTGATCATCAACTTATGATAGTTCTACTTAAGAGCTATTCACCTGGGATACATTATGAATATCACCATATCAATCTCACTTTTCGGTTGCTAAGCCTTCAACTTCCACTTGTACCACATAATCGTGTATCATTCAACTTAGATAATTGAAATCTATAATTCCAAATTCTTAAACCTTATTATATTCGATCTATTTCCTAAATCAATAACCAACTAATACCCATTGAGTATCCCGAGATGCTAACACCATTCTCTTCCTCAACATAGAACCAAGTTCTCAAATCAATTCTTGTATAATTACGAGCTAGCTCTATGATCATGTCCTTACTTCTTTGGATATATCATCAACACCTAATATACAAAATATGTGTATGGACATGTTTTTCTTTAAATAAAAATATAGCTTAAGTAGCTATAATTTGAATATAGCTTGAATAATATATAAAATAAATACTAATTCTAATTTTATAAACATGAAAATCAGGGTGTTATATTTTTTTGCAAGCGGTTGTCTCACTTGACTTCTTATAAAAACAATGATATAACTTGTTCGTAAAAGTATTACGAGTAAACCATTTTAAAACAATTGAGACAAACAATCAAAACCAGGTAGAGGCATGAACCTGCTTCAGTTACCCTAATGATACCGGGTCTCCTGCGGCTACTACGGGGAAGTAGCCCTTGTAACTGCCAAGCCTGTCAACATTTATGCACCAACTAGCGCATGTAGTAAGGCATCCTTGTTAACATTGCAATTTATACAATTTAATTATATATTATTCACTTAGGGTTACTAAAATCACGGCTAAGGAAATGTGCAAAGGGTTATGATCAAAAACATAAATAGGGCAAGTGAATAAAATCATCTGGTATACCCTAGGTATACGTGTCCCTTAATCGATCGTTCCCTTAAGTCTAGAGTCATAAATTATTCCTAGGGTCCTTCATAGTATCGTTATTTCTTACGTCTAAAATCATTACTTGTTTCTAAGTTCAATGCTTAGAATATATCAAAGCTTATAACTAAGGTCAGTGCTTATGTTCAAATCATCACCTGATGTTCAGATCACCACTCCATTTCTAGAGCCGATATTTCATATTGTCATTCCTTAAGTCTAAAACCGTAACTTACGGGCAAGATCATCCCTTAACTCCTAAGGTCACATCTTATTTCCAATAACGTCTTTAAAATATAATCCTTGCTTAAACCTAAAAATCGATACTTAGGTCTAAGATCGTGACTTTGGGGCAAAATCGTAACTTAATTTCTAAGATCATGGACTAAATCTACGTTTCCGCCGTGGATCTAGTGCCATGCTCTGATACCACCTGTGGAGACCCGTCCAGAGCCTTAGTACTCGAAACGACTCACTCGGCGTATTTCGCTAGGGAAGATACAAGGCGTCAATGTCAAAAAAAATACACGTCAGCGGAAATCAAAATTTAAACATCGAAATAATCGTCATCATTAATATAAATGTCTAGGCAAAATCTAAATCCAATACAATGGTCAAACGTAGATAATAACTGAATCTCCAACGTACATAAACCTCGAGTAGCAAAATAATTGTCCTCTACTAAATCCTCAACGAGTCTCATTGGAATATCCCTAATCCTGAAACCTCCATTCTTGATCATCCTTAAGTGTACTAACTTAATTACCCTGCCTATCTGCAAAAAATGTTAAAGCATGGTTTGAGCGACAAGTCGCTCAGCAAGTAATCCCACTATACTTACCATGGGATCATATACGGAGAAAGCAAGTGTCATAAAAATTATATAACAGAATAAAATAATAGCATGTCTCTCTTCGCAAGAAAACTTTCAATTCTGCCCCTAACATCCAAAAGCAATAGAGCAAATAAACCCAACAAAGTGCATAACAAGGTCCAATAAAGTATATAACAAAGTCCAATTAGGGGTTAGTCCAAATCCAAAATCGATGGTGCAATTTTCTAAATGTGCAATGTCCAAAGTCAAAGGCCCAAATTCCAAATTCCAAAAGTCCAAAGTTTTCAAATCTGATTTAGCCGGTCCAATGTCCAAAATCCAAATCCGAGTACAACTCGGCCCAAATCCAAATATCAAAGTGTCCAAAATCAGAAACTCGGCTAAAACCGGTCTAAAATAATGCAATGGCTATAGCAGTTTCCCTACAATTGACTTATACAGTAAGACTTACGAATTGGTCCCCTAATAGTCAATATGCCCCGTCGCTCTATATCACAATAGCCAATATGCCGGGGTAACCCTAATGGCGGCCAATATGTCCAGGCGCTCTATATCCAAAATAGCCAATATGTCCGGACGCTCCGTTTGTTTGGAACCAGTCCGGCTTAACAATATATTTCAAGTGTAGGGGTGAATTTCCAAAAATATGCAAATGCAACTTTTTAAAACAAATTTTCAAGTACCAAAGTTAGTCAAAATGGGCCAAAATGTCAAATTTTTCTAAAATTACCAAAATGCCCTCTTAATACCTAATAATTTTCCAATGACACCAAATAATCCAATCACAAATAGACCAAATAACTAAAATACCAAAACCATCACCATCTCACCCGTGTATGTAAACACGTATATACTTTCACGCCCATACATGCACATATACAAGTATATACGCGCATGCAACTTAGGAGTATATATATATACACGATACGAAATTATAATTTCATATACATATAATTAAATAAAAGGCATATCTATATAACTTATATAAATCCTATGGCTTTGAAAATTATTTATTATCTTCACTGAGTTAAGCCATCATTATCAATTTACAATGAAAAAGAACTTTCGGCCTTTCAATATTAACCATGCAAGATTCGTAACTTAATGTACATGGGCATATAACATTTATTACTTTTATAACTTTCATGCCCCACATACATTTGCAAATTATGTATAACTATGGAATGCTGGTCCAGTGCGACGGCCAAAAATTTTCATTAACAATTTATCAAACCTTTGGCTGTCACATACAAGAAAGCTATGTTTTCAAAATTCCTTATACGTATGAATACACTCGGCTGTACATACTTACATGTATACATCAATTTATAAAATCACAATTACTTATGTATGATTCATGATTTGATACGAAAATAAATATACAGATTTCAGAAATTCATAATAAGTACAAGAAGGATACTTACAATTTCTTTATAACATACATACATATACCACGACAGCACCAACAATGAAATATATAAAACATATGCATATATATTCCTTAGGCCCACGGTTTCCCACACAATATGTACATAAATATCACAACACAGAATTAGGCAAAATGCTACAAAAATTTCGCTAAAACAAATTTTGTCCCACATCGGCAAGTGGGTTGACATGAAATTGATTTTGCAAACTTCTATCAACTAAAAATTGTATACTAAATGCTGCCATAATGTGTACACAAATCGGCTATAGGCATAACAAAATTATCAACTCAACTTTCATGTAAATATCCACACGGCATACATATATAAAATTACATTCATCTATGCAATCAATTATACGAATGCATGATCCAAGTTTGATACCTAAAATAACTTTATATAGTTTGTAAAATCATAACAAGTATAGAAAGATTACTTACCTATCTCAATATACTATATTGTACAATTGAATTTGGGTTTGGCATTGGACAATAATTATTCTTTTTTCTTCCTTGCCTGCTGCTGGCCGAGGGTTGCACAAACAAATAATAAGATTTGCTTATGTTGCTGACGTTGATAATGTTTGTTGCAGGCGACTAAATGACACTCTCTTTTGGGGGTGTACAGCAGCCGTGGGTAGGGAGGGGTAAATTTAGGGCCTTTTCTTTTTTCTTTTTTCAATTTTTGTTGGTAGCTGGGAGCGCTGGGGAGGGGATTCTGTCACTGGGGATTTCTGGAAGGGAGGAGGCTGCTGCTGGAAAGGTGGGTGGAAAAGAAAAAGGAGAATGGTTAGGTTTGATGTGTGGTAATGTATATATATAGATATAGTTAAGTAATTATGTATTAGATAATTCCTATTAGGTTTAGGTTAATATTTTTGTAAAGATATCGCCTAATTCATCCCATCCATGTTCCTGTTTCATCAAAATACAATGGTAAATTTTATCTATATCAAATTTATATTTCCTTTTATTCTTTTTTTCCTCTCCTCTTCACGGGCTATAACAGTTTAACTCCAGTCATCCATGTGGTAAGGTGTTTTTGGTGTTTAGTGATAACCGAAGAAGGTATCCTTGAAGACTGTAATACGTTGATTTAATGGAACCAGTACAAAATCCTTGGTGTTCTTTACTGCACTTTACTTTCAGTTTTAAGTTTTTTGTATTGAATTTGTTGAACAGTACAAATAGTAAAAGAATTTAAAAAATCATAAAATTTTGTAGAAACATAGCCACACCTCCTAGTTTTCATTTGGAGCAAGTTTCAACTTATTTGGATAAGTATAAGTTAATCAAACGTTGATATTTATGAGACTAGTGCAATCGGATTTTCAAATTTGCAAAGGTTGAGAACATCAACATGGTTGGCATACTTCCCAAAGCAATTTTCAAAAACTGTTTCAACCCACTAATATAAATAACTTGAGGGTCTTGTCATATAAGTTTCAGACCATTTGGAGTCACCAATTAATAGGAATAAAATTTACAAGTCGGAGCACAGTTTATGGCAAATTTACGCAATCTGACCAAAAAGTATTTTCAAGGGGTTAGGAAGTGAGTTTTAATTTGAAATTTTTGTGAGTCTCGTATAATATCTGAGAGTACATTATCACTAAATTTTATAATTTTTAGAGGTCTAAAAATATTTCAAATCAGGATCTGAAAACATAAACTATTTTCAGAAGTAAGGTTTTTGGTCTAAAAGTTTTTAAAAACAAAATTTTCCGCACTCACTATTCAACCCCCCATCTAGTGGTGCTATACAGGTCCTACAAGTGGTATCAGAGCGCAGTCACACTCACTACAAGAAGATCGAACGATTTTTCTGAGATGGCATCCACTAGTTACAAAACCGAGCCAGAAAGAATGTCAAGCGTAAGGCCTCCTCTTTTTGATGGTGAATCTTTTATACAATGAAAACTTAGAATGCAACTTTTCATTATGGCTATTAATATAGACTTGTGGTCCATTATAGAAGATGGTCCTTTTATGCCTTCTAAGTTATCCATCGTTTATGGTGTCACACTAGAAGTTGTAAAACCGAAACAAGAATATACTAGCGGTGACAAAATGAAATTAAGTATGAATGCTAGATCCATGCGTTTTCATTTTAACGGTTTGAGTAAAAGTGAATCGAGTTATGTGTCAAATTGCTATAGTGCCCAAGAAATATGGAAAATTCTTGAAATAAAACATGAAGGTACTAGTCAAGTTAAAGAGTCTAAGATAAACATGCTAATATCTACTCTTATCCTTCAAGTTATTACCGAATGAATGCTAATATCTACTTTTATATATTGTTGCCGTACTAACAAGCCATGAATCGTTAAAGCTTACATCATATGGCAAACATTTGTTGTCTTTGTACTATTTTCAGGTGCCACAATTAATGAACTAAACTAGTTCATTAAGTGGAGTGCTTAAGTTAATGAACTAACTAGTTCATTAAATGAAGACATATTTGGAGAAAGCTTGATGGTAACAAATTTGAGAATGGAAAGTCTTCTCCTTATTCAATTCACATTCCTATTATATATATTTGGTATATATATATATATTCATATTTTTTAAAATAGGCACAACACACATATATTCCGATGTACCACCGACACGTTAAATATATTACAAACGTACGTGGACGTTACACCACTATATACACCTCATATTTATGAGTATATTCAGGTCTTATATCACATGATATAAGTCATGGTGACGTCAAAATTATAATGACATGTTACAAGGTTATAAACCAAAAATTGTCGTAACGAGTGACTACAAAAACTTCACTGACATGTCACGTACTTGCCATATAAATATGGCAAACCCATACAATTCAAAAATGGCCAAACTTTTGTGTCTCACATGTTACAAACAACGACTAAGTCATTCTATGTTGGCACACACAAATCACCCACAATTTATGCTAAATTTGTGGAGAATTCAAATTCAATCTTCTCTACTATGCATGGGCATTTTTACTTCAGCCGTTTGAGCTAGATATACACTTTATTTTATGTATATTATGTGTGACATAACATATATTACATGTGCAAGAAATTTGAATTTAATCGGAGAAAAAATCGCGTAATCGACGAAAGTCAAATATTTGTTTTCTACGAACATACAACATGGAACTTTTTTTGGCATAAGATGTAACATGTATTTAGACACTTCTTACACATTCTAGACATGATAAAGAGTTCTAGAAAATTCAAAATAGGGCTGATTATTATTTACCATATATGTGTAAATATTATGCATTATTTGACAAAACTTACAAAAATAAAATTTCAGTACATGTGCAGCTATATACACACGCCTACTACATCTTGTTGGAGCCTAGTTGGAGCTTATTTGACATTTCAATTGGTGGAGAATATGCCACACAAGATTGGTGACATTCAAGAGGGAACCACACAAGGAAAAAGTTCAAATTAGACACATGCTGAAAATTTCAGCATGTGCTACTATAGTGGGGCGATTTTTACCCCTTAATGCACCTCATTTTTTCTCTCAAAGTCAAGGGATTGAAATGTGATAGTATGGTAATGTTTCAACTACATTTGAGCACATGTTTTGAGAGTTTTTTTGTGTAGAATTTACATCTCATTAAAGGATGCCAAGGTGGACCAATCAACAAGTCACAAGTAAGCAAGGTCAAGTCACCTTCCAAACATATTGCGCCAAGTAAGCAAGTTGGTGTCATATGTACACAAGGCAATCTTCCAAGGACATTAAAGGCAATTCTCAAGAAGGGGTAAACTATAAAGGGGGCTGCCAAATGTGAATAAAATGGAGATGTTAGTGCAAAATAAGGCCAAGGCTACAACTCACATTCTCTCAAGTCCAAGAAGCTATACTATTTTCTTCTGCTCCTTTTCTTTCTTCTTCTTCTTTTTCTCTCAAGCCTATTGTTCATATATTATACATATTATATAGGCGTTGAATATACCACCCATGCACGTTCATATTTGTAAAAGGTTGATCAAAGTGTGATCAAACCTTCATTCGATCGGTGATAGAGTTCGTGATTGATTTGTTTGTTTGTTTCGATTGTAAAAGTGTGGAGTTAGTGTTTAACTCCAGTCACCCTTATGGTAAGGTGTTTTTGGTATTTAGTGATAACCGAGGAAGGTGTCTTTGAAGACTAGAGTAGGTTGATTTAACCGAACCAGTATAAAATCCTTGGTTTTCTTACTTTACTGCAGTTTACTTTCAGTTTCCAGTTTTCTGCATTGATTTTGTTGTAACAGTAAAAATAGTAAAAAATTTCAAAAATCATAAAATTTTGCAAAAACATATCCACACCTCCTATTTTTCATTTGGAGCAAGTTTCAACTCATTCGGATAAGTATAAGTCAATCAAACGTTAGTAGTTCTGAGACTAGTGCAATCTGATTTTTAGATTTACAAAGGTTGAGAACATCAACGGTGGTTGACATACTTCCCAAAGGAATGTCCAAAAACTGTTTCAACCCACTAAAATAAATATCTTTAGGGTCTAGTTATATAAGTTGCAGACCATTTGGAGTCACCAATTAATAGGAATAAAATTTTCAAGTCGAAGTACAGTTTCTTGCAGATTTGCACAATCTGACCAAAACTATTTTCAAGTGGTTGAAGTGGAGTTTTACTTTGAAATTTTCATAATTTTTGGAGGTCTATAACTAGGTCTTTTAAATATAACAAATCAGGATCTGAAAACAGAAACTGTTTTCAGAAGTGAGGGTTTCGGTCCAAAAGTTTTTAAAAACCAAATTTTCAGCACTTACTATTCAACCCTGTAGAAATAAGAGGGTTTGAGTGATTTCAAAATAAGAAATTTGAATATATATATATATATCTATGTAAACGTTGAGTATATATATATACACAAGTGTACATGTATGCATGATAACTTGCCTTATTTAGCTTATATATTATGTTGCCGTACTAACGAGCCATGAAGCATTGAAGCTTACATCATATGGCGAACATTTGTTGAGTTTATACTATTTCTAGGTGCCACAATTAATGAACTAAAGTAGTTCATTAAGTGAAGTACTTAGTTTAATAAACTAAGTAGTTCATTAAAGGAAGATGCATTTGGAAAAGGCACAAAGGCAACATGGCTATGGAAGGAAAGTCTTCTTCTCCTCCCCACATTCATTCGACACGCCTTTTACACATATATATACTATATTTTCATATTTTTTATAAAAGGCACATACACATGTATTCCAACGTACTACCGACACGTTATATATCTTACGTACGTACGTTAACGTCACACCACCATACTTAACTCATATTTATGAGTATATTCAGGTCTTATATCATATGATATAAGATATGGTGATGACAAATTAAATACGACACGATAAAAGGTTCTAAACCGAAATTTATCGTATCGGGCGAATACCGAAACTTCGCCAACGTGTCACGTACTTGCCATAATTAAATGGCCAGCCCATATACATCAAAAATTGATGTAAAATTCGTGCACATCACTAAAAAATCAGGCAAAAATACTTTCCATGTTGGCACACACAAATCACCCCACATTTAGGCCAAAATGTGAAGATTCCAATTTTATTTTTGTCACATGTTTATGGTACCATTTTAAATCATCCAAGAGCTGAAATTTAAAATATATATTATATATATTATGTATAACATAATATAAATATCATGTGCAAAAGTTGGAATTTAAATTAGAGAAAAATCAGGTAATCGATAAATATCGAAAATTCGGTTTTCTACGCACTTAACATGGAACGTTTTTCTTGACCATGATGTGACACGTATCTAGACACTTTTTACATATAATATACATCTTAAAGTGTTCTAGAAAATTAAATTAAGGGCTGATTGGAATATTACATGTGTGTATTATTAAATGTGCACTATTTTACAAAGTTAGCAAAAATAAATTTCAGCACATGTATATACACTTTCAAACGTCACTACAGCTGAGTTGGAGCAAATGTGGAGCCTTGTTGGCATGTTGATTGGTCAAGGATCAATCATAAAATGTTGATGAATCAAAGAGAGAAGCTACAAAAGGTAAGTATTCAACATATACCTCTCTTATGTCACATGCTGAAAATTTCAGCATGTTACACATACCATGGCCGAATTCTTCATGGTTAAGCAAGATATTTTGTCAATTTTTCATTAAAGGATTAATTAAAGGAGTTATGGAAATGATTTGAATGTTATGTAAGGTAATTAAGTGTGATATTTTTCATATCACACATGCTGAAATTTTTCAGCATGTGTGAGGGGATGTGCTGGCCGAATGTTGCTCCTTATTGTGTCCAAGTTCACTCTTCATTTAGTAGCAAGACTTACCTTATATAGTTGATTTTATTTTATGAAAAAAATTCAAAGGAAAATGGAAGAAATCTGGATTTATCTCATGTTGTAAATGCTGAAAATTTCAGCATTGAAAAAAAGGTGCTGGCCGATTTTTTGAGGATGGAAGGAAGGATATTTTGTGTCTTGCACTTGATGATAGAATTTGTGAATTATGGTATGACTTAATGATTGATATTGGCACATGTTTAAAGTGATTATTTCAGATTTTTCATGTCATCAAATGATGAAAACATTGAGCCAATAAAGAGGTGCCAACTAAGCAATGACTAAATGATGGTCCAATGAAGTGATGCCAAGTAAGCAAAGCATTGTCAGTATGATGTCTTACACTCTCTCAAGCACTTAAAAGGAAATTTTCAAGAGGGGGAGAGGCATAGGGGTGGACGGCTACATGCTATAAGGAAGAGAAGAGAAGAACAAAAAAATACAACACCAAGATTTGCATTCTAAAGTGATCAAAGTGTCAAGTCTCTTTTCTCCTACATCTTCTTTCTTTCTTTTCTTGTAAAAAGCCTATTGTATTTTACTTCTTTCAATCTTGACTAGGCTTCATAGAAACCACCATTCATTCATCTTTGTAAAAGATTGATCAAGGTGTGATCAATCTTCATTCTAGCGAGGTGGTGGTGTTCGTGTGAATTGTACTCGACATACAAGGTTTGTAAAGGGTTGGAGTTAGGTGTAACTCTATCAACCCTGCGGTAAGGTGTACTGCGTGTGTGTGATTAGTGTGAACCAAGGAAGGTGTTCCTTGAAGACTGGAGTTGGTTGTTTATAACCGAACCAGTATAAAATTCTTGGTGCAATTTACTTTCAGCATTTACTTTTCAGTTTCTGCACTGTTTATCCTTTTTGTTCACGTTCGGAAAAATAGCAAACGATTTCAAAAAATTGTAAAAATTTCTAGAAACATACATAAACGTTCTAGGGTTAATTTGGAACAAGTTTCAACCTTTTTGGACAAGTATAGGTCATTCAAACATCAAAAGTTCTGAGACTAGTGCAGTCTGATTTTCAGACTTGCAAAGGTTGAGACTTTGGTGGTATTTGACCTACTTTCCAAAAGAATTTTCAAAAACTGTTTCTACCCATTTAAATATAGTGTGTGAGGAGTTATTGGTAAAATTTTCAGATCATTTGGACATTCACACAAATAGGAACTAATTTTTCAAAACCATCTACCGTTTCTGGCAGATTTGCACAATCTGAGTGCCAACGGTTTTTGAAGGGGTTAAAGGTTGAATTTTGATTTGAAATTTTTAGGAGACCCTCATAACATCTGAGGCTAAGTTCTCTCAAACTTTCATAATTTTTGGAGACCTCTAACCTGGTTTTAAAAACGTTTTAAAACAGGTCCTGAAAACAGAATCTGTTTTCAGAACTTGAATTGTTCAAGTTTAAAGAAATTTTAAAAAGCACACTTTCCGCACCATCTATTCAACCCCCCCCCTTCTAGTGGTGCCTTGCAGATCCTACAAGTGGTATCAGAGAGCAGGAATACTCACTACAAGGAATCCAACGATTCAGTGAGATGGCATCCACAAATCTCAACAAGAAGGTATGACGAGTCAAAGGCCTCCACTTTTTGACGGTGAGTCTTTTATTCAATGGAAACTTAGGATGAAACTTTTTCTTATGGCTATAGATATAGATCTTTGGTCAATAATTGAAGATGGTCCATATGTCCCATCTAATGTATCCACTGTAGACGGAGTTACTTTAGAAGTTATTAAAACTAGACAAGAATATACGAGTGATGATAAAAAGAAACTTAGTATGAATGCTAGGGCTATGCAATTGCTTTTAAACGGATTAAGTAAACGTGAGTCTAGTTATGTGTCAAATTGTTCGAGTGCACAAGAAATGTGGAGAATTTTAGAAATGAAATACGAAGGCACGAGTCAAGTAAAAGAGTCAAAAATTAATATGCTCATGTCTACTCTTGAGTCTTTTAAATTGTTGCCTAATGAGTCGATTGTAGATATGGATCTTCGTTTAACTAACATCTATAACTCTCTTGAGTCTCTTGGTAAGGCTTTTACTACGCAGGAAAAGGTACAGAAAGTCCTACAAAGCCTTCCTTCGGAATGGGACCCTAAAGTGACTGCTATAGAAGAAAGTAAGGAGACTAAATCAATAAAAATGGAAGAACTCATTGGCTCACTCAAAGTTTATGAAAACAAACTTACTATTTGGAAATCGGAATCATCTAAACAAGGTAAGACAATTGCTTTTAAATCAAATGAATACGTCTTCCCTCCCTCCGATCACGTAGATGATAGTGATTCCGAATCGGATAATGATGATTTAATTCTATTGGCTAAAGGACTAAGAAGATTCATGAGAAAGTCATTTAGAAATAAAAACAAGGGCACTACATCTAAGAGAAATAAAAACAAGTCAAATGATAAGGACATTAAATGTTATGAATGTGGCAAACTCGGACACTTATCATATGACTGCCCAAACAAAGAAAAACAAACTAATAAATACCCTGACAAGGAGCGGAACAAAAATAGACTCGTCTCAGATCCTAAACAAAGGAAACGTGCACTAAAGGCCTCCACATGGAGTGACTCATCAGACTCTGAAACTGAGACCGAAGAGGAGACCGCTCAAGTTTGCTTCGCTTCAAAGGCGTCTATTGAGGTATCATCCGATTCTGACTCTGACTCTGAACCTTCTTATGATGATCTTTTTAGTCAGTATCTTGAATTACATAAATTTACTAAGACTCTCGCAAAAGAAAAGAAACGTTTAATTGAAGACAAGAAACTGTTAGAATCTTCTAACGAGAATCTTGTCGCTCAATTAAGCGATTCAAAGAAAGAGTCTTCATGTGTCATCACTGCATTAAAAACCGAGATCTCATCATTGACTTCTCAAAATAATGAAATGAAATCCGAGATTTCAAATTTGAAATCATGAAATACAAACTTAGAGAAAATGATGCAACAATTCGATACAGGGTCAAACATGTTGCATCGCATCATATTATCGCAAAAGCATGACAGTGACAAAACTGGATTGGGATACGTTGATACTGACGAAGTATCAACCAAACCAACCAAGTTTATTGTGTCTAAGAAAGTTGACACCCCTAAGCATCAAGTGGCGTCTAAGATGACGCAAAAAGCGCCCCCTTCCACACGCCCCACTCCCTCATATCATGTGAAATATAACGTTGTACCATATAGATATGAGAAGAAAAGAACAATGCATACCCGAAATACATATCATCCACGCACTACGCACACGCACACAAGGACATATCAAAAGCGTCCTTCATTCAATGAGTATAGAGGAGTCATTGGGCAAAGACACAAAGTACATGCACCACATGTATATTATATCGCACCTTCATTCTTGCCATTTGATAGACCGAGAAGGATCACCCAAGTATGGGTACCGAAAGGTACCTTTACCAAAAGGTGATTAACTAACTCGAAAGGACCCAAAATTAAAAGGGTACCTAAATCACCTTTTCACATTGCAGGGAGACCACTCATCAAAAGACACATCAATAAAGTGGTTCCTTGACAGTGGTTGCTCGAGGCACATGACGGGTGACCCGAGCCTGTTCTCCAAATTAAAGAAGGTCACTAAAGGCGGATCCGTGACCTTTGGAGACAACAATGAAGGGAAGATCATTGGAAAAGGTACGATTGGTAATCCAAATACACTTCAAATCTCCAACGTATTTTTGGTAAGCAACTTATCTTACAATCTTCTTAGTATTTCTCAATTTGTTGACAATGGCTTCAATGTTTGTTTTACTCACCCTTATTGCAATATAATAAATAAAAATGGAGAAACCGTCTTAAAAGGAAAACGAGAAGGAAATATCTTTACACTATCTATGGATGATGTAGTAGACGGTAAAGTTAAATGTTTTATGTCAAATGAACCCAATGTGAATTTGTGGCATAGACGTTTAGGACACATAGGTATTTCTACACTAGAAAAATTGAAAGAAAGAACCTAGTACGGGGATTGCCTACGCTTGATTTAGACAACTTTCAGTTGTGTGAATCTTGCATAAAAGGCAAACAAACACGTGAGTCACTTAAGCCTAAAAATGAGATAAGTACGATTAGAATACTAGAACTATTGCATATCGATTTGTTTGGTCCTAGTCGCACTACAAGCCTTGGTGGGCGTCACTATGCATGCGTGATTGTTGATGACTTTTCTCGTTATACTTGGACTTTATTTCTTGCACATAAAGATGATAGCACCGTAGAAATTGCTAAATTAATTAAACAACTTGAAAATCAATATGGCGTAAATGTGAAAAGAATAAGAAGCGATAGAGGCGGTGAATTTAAAAATAAAGAGATGATTTCGTTTTGTGAAGAAAAAAGAATTAAACATGAGTTTTCGCCACCTAGAACTCCACAATTAAATGGAGTAGTAGAAAGAAAGAATCGCACACTACAAGAAATTGCTAGAACCATGCTTTGCGAAAATAAATTGCCTAGATTTCTGTGGGCGGAAGCCGTAAATTGTGCATGTTATATTGTAAATCGCCTATCTATAAGAAAGAAAATAAATAAGACGCCTTACGAAATTTTGAATGATCGCATGCCTAAGATTGATTATTTTCGTGTGTTTGGATGCAAATGCTTTGTCTTGAATACAAAAGATAACTTAGATAAATTTGAATCCAAATCAATTGAGTGCATTTTTGTTGGGTATTCCATAAATTCAAAAGCATATAGATGTTATGATCCTCTCACTAGACAAATCATAGAATCTATTCATGTTAAATTCAATGAATTTGGAGAGATTGATAAAGATAAGGAATATGACGATGATTTTGAATTGAAACCAGTTTTGGATGAATATAATGATTCTTTTGATATGCATGAGATGAATGAGACACTAGAAATGCATGATCATATAGAAATGCATGATAACTTAGAAAATAATCAACCAAGATGGCATAGAGATCACCCACAAGATCTCATCATAGGCGACATTACTCACGGTGTGCGACCACGTAGAAGAATCACTTCGGATGAAATAAATGAATTTCATGCTATGATTTCTGAAATTGAGCCCAAAAATGTGCATGATGCTTTGAGTGATTCATCTTGGATTGTTGCTATGCATGACGAACTTAATCAATTCGTTAGAAATGATGTATGGGATTTAGTGCCACGACCACAAGATAAGACAATAATAGGCACAAAGTGGGTATTTAGGAATAAAATGAATGAAGAAGGAAAGGTCGTTAGAAATAAAGCAAGACTCGTAGCTCAAGGATATAATCAAGAAGAAGGAATAGATTACGATGAAACATTTGCACCCGTAGCACGTTTAGAAGCTATACGACTCTTACTTGCCATTGCTTGCATGAAAGATTTTAAATTGTATCAAATGGACGTCAAAAGTGCTTTTCTAACGGATTTATACAAGAAGAAGTATACATGAAGCAACCACCCGATTTTGAAGATTTGAAACATCCTGATCACGTGTACAAACTAAAGAAGGCACTATATGGTCTAAAGCAAGCGCCGAGAGCATGGTATGATCGTTTTGCTACTTTTCTTTTAGAAAATAATTTTAAACGTGGTACTATAGATAGTACACTATTTTTGAAACAAGAAAAATCAGATTTACTTATTATTCAAATCTACGTAGATGACATTATTTTGGGTTCTAGCTCACATAGACTCGTTAAAGATTTTGAAAATTGTATGAAAGCTGAATTTGAAATGTCTATGGTTGGTGAACTTAATTATTTTCTTGGCTTGCAGATTAAGCAAACAAGTAAAGGAATTCATATAAGCCAAGCTAAGTACGTAAATGACATGATCAAGAAGTTCAATTTTGAAAATTTGAAACCATCCCCCACACCTATGAGTGTTACTACTAAATTAGACAAAGACGAACATGGTAAAGACGTTGATAATGGATTATATCGATCTATGATAGGTTCTTTACTATATTTAACTGCTAGTAGGCCTGACATCATGTTTAGCGTATGCATGTGTGCTCGTTTTCAAAGTCAACCTAAGGTGTCATACCTAAATGCGGTAAAAAGAATATTCCGCTATATTAAGCACACGCCCACCTTAGGTATTTGGTATGATAAGGACTCTACATTCGACTTACATGCTTACACTGATGCAGATTATGGTGGCTGCAAGATAGATAGAAAAAGCACGAGCGGAACATGCCAATTTATAGGAAATTCCCTTATTTCATGGTTTTCCAAAAAGCAAGCAAGTGTTTCTTTGTCCACTACTGAGGCTGAATATATGGCTCTTAGCCTTTGTTGCACACAGTTGTTGTGGATAAAACAACAACTTTTGGACTTTGGAATTACCGTAAATAAAATTCCTATATATTATGATAGTATGAGTGCAATAAATTTGTCTAAAAACCCCGTATTACACTCTAAGGCTAAGCATATAGAAGTTCGCTATCATTTTCTTCGTGATCACATTAACAATGGTAATATTGTCATAGATCACGTACGCACAGAATCACAAGTAGCGGATATATTTACAAAGGCCTTAAATCAAGCCACATTTGAATCTCTTCGTTCTAAATTAGGCATGATTCCTGTTGATGTAATTTAATGCGATATTATTTGATTTACTTTCCTTTTTGACATGAATCTTTTGATTAACTTTCCAAAATAAAGGGGGAGAGAGAAGCATGATTTAAGGGGGAGAGAGATTTAAGGGGGAGAGAGATCACTGATTGATCCTAATTGCATGAATCAAGGGGGAGCCGGATTTGAAATTCGAAATTCAAATTTCAAATCTGTGCATAATTCAAGGGGGAGAGATAACACTTAAATCATGTACACTAGTTATTTTGAAAATCATCAAAAGGGGGAGATTGTAGAAATAAGAGGGTTTGAGTGATTTCAAAATAAGAAATTTGAATATATATATCTATGTAAACGTTGAGTATATATATATACACAAGTGTACATGTATGCATGATAACTTGCCTTATTTAGCTTATATATTATGTTGCTGTACTAACGAGCCATTAAGCATTAAAGCTTACATCATATGGCGAACATTTGTTGAGTTTATACTATTTTCAGGTGCCACAATTAATGAACTAAAGTAGTTCATTAAGTGAAGTACTTAGTTTAATAAACTAAGTAGTTCATTAAAGGAAGATGCATTTGGAAAAGGCACAAAGGCAACATGGCTATGGAAGGAAAGTCTTCATCTCCTCCCCACATTCATTCCACACGCCTTTTACACATATATATACTATATTTTCATATTTTTTTATAAAAGGCACATACACATGTATTCCAACGTACTACCGACACGTTATATATCTTACGTACGTACGTTAACGTCACACCACCATACTTAACTCATATTTATGAGTATATTCAGGTCTTATATCATATGATATAAGATATGGTGATGACAAATTAAATACGACACGATAAAAGGTTCTAAATCGAAATTTGTCGTATCGGGCGAATACCGAAACTTCGCCAACGTGTCACGTACTTGCCATAATTAAATGGCCAGCCCATATACATCAAAAATTGATGTAAAATTCGTGCACATCACTAAAAAATCAGGCAAAAATACTTTCCATGTTGGCACACACAAATCACCCCACATTTAGGCCAAAATGTGAAGATTGCAATTTTATTTTTGTCGCATGTTTATGGTACCATTTTAAATCAGCCAAGAGCTGAAATTTAAAATATATATTATATATATTATGTATAACATAATATATATATCATGTGCAAAAGTTAGAATTTAAATTAGAGAAAAATCGGGTAATCGATAAATATCGAAAATTCGGTTTTCTACGCACATAACATGGAACGTTTTTCTTGACCATGATGTGACACGTATCTAGACACTTTTTACATATAATATACATCTTAAAGTTTTCTAGAAAATTAAATTAAAGGCTGATTGGAATATTACATGTGTGTATTATTAAATGTGCACTATTTTACAAAGTTAGCAAAAATAAATTTTAGCACATGTATATACACTTTCAAACCTCACTACAGCTGAGTTGGAGCAAATGTGGAGCCTTGTTGGCATGTTGATTGTTCAAGGATCAATCATACAATGTTGATGAATCAAAGAGAGAAGCTACAAAAGGTAAGAATTCAACATATACCTCTCTTATGTCACATGCTGAAAATTTCAGCATGTTACACATACCATGGCCGAATTCTTCATGGTTAAGCAAGATATTTTGTCAATTTTTCATTAAAGGATTAATTAAAGGAGTTATGGAAATGATTTGAATGTTATGTAAGGTAATTAAGTGTGATATTTTTCATATCACACATGCTGAAATTTTTCAGCATGTGTGAGGGGATGTGCTGGCCGAATGTTGCTCCTTATTGTGTCCAAGTTCACTCTTCATTTGGTAGCAAGACTTACCTTATATAGTTGATTTTATTTTATGAAAAAAATTCAAAGGAAAATGGAAGAAATCTGGATTTATCTCATGTTGTAAATGCTGAAAATTTCAGCATTGAAAAAAAGGTGCTGGCCGATTTTTTGTGGATGGAAGGAAGGATATTTTGTGTCTTGCACTTGATGATAGAATTTGTGAATTATGGTATGACTTAATGATTGATATTGGCACATGTTTAAAGTGATTATTTCAGATTTTTCATGTCATCAAATGATGACAACATTGAGCCAATAAAGAGGTGCCAAGTAAGCAATGACTAAATGATGGTCCAATGAAGTGATGCCAAGTAAGCAAAGCATTGTCAGTATGATGTCTTACACTCTCTCAAGCACTTAAAAGGAAATTTTCAAGAGGGGGAGAGGCATAGGGGTGGACGGCTACATGCTATAAGGAAGAGAAGAGAAGAACAAAAAAATACAACACCAAGATTTGCATTCTAAAGTGATCAAAGTGCCAAGTCTCTTTTCTCCTACATCTTCTTTCTTTCTTTTCTTATAAAAAGCCTATTGTATTTTACTTCTTTCAATCTTGACTAGGCTTCATAGAAACCACCATTCATTCATCTTTGTAAAAGATTGATCAAGGTGTGATCAATCTTCATTCTAGCGAGGTGGTGGTGTTCGTGTGAATTGTACTCGACATACAACGTTTGTAAAGGGTTGTAGTTAGGTGTAACTCTATCAACCCTGCGGTAAGGTGTACTGCGTGTGTGTGATTAGTGTGAAACAAGGAAGGTGTTCCTTGAAGACTGGAGTAGGTTGTTTATAACCGAACCAGTATAAAATTCTTGGTGCAATTTACTTTCAGCATTTACTTTTCAGTTTCTGCACTGTTTATCCTTTTTGTTCACGTTCGGAAAAATAGAAAAAGATTTCCAAAAATTATAAAAATTTCCAGAAACATACATAAACGTTCTAGGGTTAATTTGGCACAAGTTTCAACCCTTTTGGACAAGTATAGGTCAGTCAAACATCAAAAGTTCTGAGACTAGTGCAGTCTGATTTTCAGACTTGCAAAGGTTGAGACTTTGGTGGTATTTGACCTACTTCCCAAAAGAATTTTCAAAAACTGTTTCTACCCATTTAAATATAGTGTGTGAGGAGTTATTGGCCAAATTGTCAGATTATTTGGACATTCACACAAATAGGAATTAATTTTTCAAAACCATCTACCGTTTCTGGCAGATTTGCACAATCTGAGTGCCAATGGTTTTTGAAGGGGTTAAAGGTTGAATTTTGATTTGAAATTTTTAGGGGACCCTCATAACATCTGAGGCTAAGTTCTCTCAAAATTTCATAATTTTTGGAGACCTCTAACCTGGTTTTAAAAACGTTTTAAAACAGGTCCTGAAAACAGAATCTCTTTTCAGAACTTGAATTGTTCAAGTTTAAAGAAATTTTAAAAAGCACACTTTCCGCACCATCTATTCAACCCCCCTCCTTCTAGTGGTGCCTTGCAGATCCTACAAACCCCTGTTGTACCCAACAAAAATCGTAATGTACTTGAGACTCGTATGAAGTGGTTTATTAAATGTTAGTTATCCAAGTGCATTTTATTAAGTTTTATTACCTCTTCTTTAATTGCATTTCTTTAAAGTAAATAGTATAGTACTCCAAGTATGTCTTATGGAGCATGTGAAATAACAATTTTGCCCTCCCAAGATTTTTAGTAACTTTCAGCTGCAATGGGTCTTAAGAGACTCTAGAATACTCTCCTCTTACAAGACAACTAGCTTTTAATAGCTTCCTTAAAAGTAAGCATTAAAGCTTGCACATGGAATTAAGTATTCCACTAAAGGTGTCTCAAGAGTTTAAAGGAAAAAGCTTCCCTCCTTTTTCCTTTAAGGCCGTCGGGTATTGAATGATAAGGCATCGATGAGGCCATTTTTTTTATCTTAATACCTCAACTAATCCTTTTAATTGCGTCTTAAAGAAATTCAAAAAGGTCTTACACATTTAAATCATACATTTGTAAATCACTCGAACCCTTTTTCTCAACATAAGCTACCTTTTTTGGGCAAATAATTTCTATGCAAAACTTTCTTCTCCTTCCCTTCTTCCTTCAATAGGGCTGGCCGAATTCCTTTAGTGTCTGTATGGTGGTGTGATGTAGATTTATTGTAGCGTCCCGCACCCCGGCCTCGCCGGATACGGTGCGCCTGCCGTACTTCACTACGGAGTGTACCAGGCGTCGATCCATAATATATCATAGTCCAGAATAAAACATGTGGACTTTCGTGCTTACAAGTCAACCAGTAAGCAAAACCTAGGCAGAATAAAAACTTCTAAAAAGTGTCTAAGTAGCCATGATTAGTCTTACAACATGTTCATATCAAAACGCGGAAATCCAAAAGTAAATGTTTCCATCATAAAGTCTCAATAAAACCATCAATCACATCTATCATGGCCGAATTCCTTAAGTCGTCCATCTCTCACTCTTCTACAGATAAGGAACCTTAGGTTCATCTTCAATCCATTCAACTCTATTTCCTGCGGGTTCTGGGAGGAAAAATAAGGAGGTGAGTGACAACGTCACCAGCAAGTAAACTATAAATAATCGTGAATTAAATGGAAAGTTCATATATATATTAATATATTTTCTTCTCTCTGGCGATCTGGCGATATTGCAGTAACGGCGGTCCGGCTAATGCCGGCCGGCCGCTTCTCTGATTGATACGATCGTTGCACCCTCGTCCTTCTTGACTCTTCTCTATTTCATTCCTCACAGCCAGATTTCCTTTTTTTAGTTTCATGCACGATGGCGGCTATGGAGCCGCAGCCAAACCCTACGACCACATCCTCAAAAAAGACCTACGCTTCCTTATTTCAGACGTCGACTGCTGCCTTCATTGCTGATAAACAGATACAAAAATACAAGGGCAGTCCGATGATATCATTTTCGGATGAGGAAATCGCATCATTAGCAGCGCCATTCAAATTCTCGTTGGTTGGAACTTTTTGGTATGACAAACCGCCGATCGCCGTTATCCGATCGACCATTGATCGGATCGGATTTACATGACCAGTGCAGGTGGGACTATTGGATACAACGCATGCGGTTTTCAGAATATCCTCGGCCTTGATCTTCAATTGAAAATATCCAGAACGAAGATCAATTTAACTGAAAACTTGTGCTCCCTGTACCAAGATACCTTTAGACAGGGTTTAAAACAGAAATATTATTGAAATAAAAAATTTTAATTGCTTACCCAAAGCTGATCAAACAGATCGTCGATCCTAGGCAGCGGGTACTTGTTCTTTATTGTAATCTTGTAGAGTTCTCTATAATCGATACACAGACGCATGCTTCCATCCTTTTTCTTCACAAACAGCACGGGAGCACCCCAAGGCGAGAAACTTGAGTGGATAAGTTTCTTTTCCAATAGCTCACGCAACTGTTCCTTCAGTTCCTTCAACTCAGCAGGCACCATTCGATAAGGAGCCTTTGATATCGGCTCGACTCCTGGAATTAAATTAATTTCAAATGCGATCTCTCGATCTGGCAGAAGGCCCGGCAACTCTTCTGGAAAAACATCAGGATATTCCTAAACAATCGGGAATTGAGAAAGGTCATATGGCGCTTGATCGGCACTTAAGGCATAAACTAAGAATCCTTCCTGTCCTTTCTTCAGCGCCTTACAGGCACGGGCCGCGTTTACGTAGATATTCTTAGGGGATTTCTTCAATTTGAAACCTCCATGGAAAGTCATTCTTGTCGTTCTTGGTTCTTAATGCTAACCCGTCTTTCAAGACAATCAATGTGTGCGTAATTCTTGGAGAGCCAGTCCATTCAAAGAATTATGTCAAAATCACTCATGGCTATCGGAATCAAATCTGCTGCAAATCGTTGCTCGACAAACTCAATCTCACAGTTCTTATACAGTTAGTGAGATACAAGCACCTGATCGCCATCTGCTTGAACTCTATAAGGCGTCCCAAGGTGGACTGGGCTATGATCAATATTCTTTGCAAACTTCCTCGATATAAATGAGTGGCTAGCGCCACTATCAAACAACACATTTGCAGGCACAGTACACACTAAGATAGCTCTTGAATTATGCAAGATTGACTAAGCGAGACAGAAATAACAATATCTTGTAAAATGTAAAATTGGCATAATTGTTAAAACATACCAGTCACCACATTAGTAGCTTCCTCAATAGCAGCGTCGGTCATAACATGAACTCTTGGATTTGCACGCTAGTGCTGGTTCCTAGGTTGTTGCTGCTGCTGGGCTCCTTTCTCCGGGCAATCCTTATTCATATGGCCGACTTTTCCGCATCCAAAGCAAGTGGTCCCCTTGTCTTGATAGTTCTCGAGTACATGGCCCACCTTGCAATATCCGAAACACTTCCCTGCCTGAATGAAACATTCTCCCACATGATGCTTCTGACAGTGAGGACAAGCCAGAGTAGCTGGCTGCTGCTGACCCTGATTTCTCAGCTGATGCTTCTGCTGCGATCGATGCTAAAAACGATTCTGATTCTTTCCTTGTCGATTGGGTCCTCTGAAATTCTGTTTGGCGGCTTTACGGGATCCTCCACTTCCAGACACTTCTCTTCCTCTCTTTTGTCCCGTCTCATCACGACGGATGATGTCCCTTTCAATTCTATAACAAGCATCAAGTAATGCTCCAAAGTTGGCGGGATTTGCGTTAACCAACCAAGTCCTGATTCTCGGGTTCAATCCTCTTTCGAATTTCAAGATCTTGGTCTCTTCGTCATTCATAGTTGATGGCTAAAATCTCCCCAAGGCTATAAATTCTTTTGTGTATTCGGCCACGGTCATTCCTTGCTCTTGCTTCAATGACTCAAATTCATGTCTCTTCTGTAGCTTGAGTGAGGGAGGTATGTAGAACTTGTTGAACTGTTGTAAAAATATCTCCCATGATATCAGTCTCGGTAAAGATTGCAAATTTGCCTTCCACCATTGATTTGCTTTTCCAAGCAAGAATGGTCTAACAGCTTGGGTTTTCATCTCTTCAGGTTCACGGATTAACTCAAAGCAGTTCTCCACTTCATCCAACCATTTCTCAGCAATATCTGGGTCCGATTTTCTTTCAAAAAGTGGTACATTTGCTTTCTTCAGTTTCTCGAAATAATACTGGGCATCCCTAACAGGCTCATAAGGCCGAGGAGGGACATTTTACTGCATCATCACCTGGCCAATCAGCATCACATTCTGGTAGAAGTCTTGAAAAGCGTGGATATCCGGTATCATCTGAGGCAAAGGCCCCTGAGGTGGGGGATTGTTCTAAACAAGAGGTGGGTTCTGTTCCTACGGTGTTGGTGGCGGAGGAACCTAAGCGAGTGGAGGAGGAACAGGCTCCTGAGGCTGTGGAGGAACCGGCTCCTGTGCAGCAGGTCGGGCTCCAGCAGGTCTGCCACGAGGTCGAGCCATCTGCACTACGGAGCGTCGGAATTTTATTCAAGGTTGAAATATCAAGACAAGCGACAGAAATTAATTCATAATTCAATAGAAATTTAACGAATATTCGAGAAGATAAAAATGTGAATTAAATTTTATGGACTTTAAAATTTCATCGACTAGGATTTTGTTATTAGGTAAAGGCCCTACTTCCAGTCTAAGTCATCCTAGTCTAAGGTCAACACTCTTATAAGATCATGACTTAGGTCTAAGGTCAAACTTAGATTTTCTAAAATCATCACTTGATTCTATATTCTACCCGAATCTAGAGCCTGGGCTCTGGTACCACCTATATCGCCCCGTACCCAGCCTGCCTGCGTACGATGCGCCTGCCGTATTTCACTACGGAGAGTACCAGGCGTCAATTCATAACATGTCATAGTCCATAACAAAATGTATGGACTTTCATGCCTACATATCAATAGGTAAGCAAAATTTAGGCATAATAAAAACTTTTAAATAAAACATTCCGAATATTAGACACAATGTCTACAACCATGTCCGCAAAAATAAAAAGAGAAATCCGAAATGTTTGCTCCAACATAAGCCCATCAAACATAAACCATCATAATGAAAATCCTTAAGCTGTCATCCTCTCTCATGTCTACGGGTATGGAACTCTAAGCTCATCGTCAATCCTTTCTACCACGTTTTCTGCAGGCTCTTGGGGGAAAAATAAGGGGGTGAGTGACAAAGTCACCAGCAAGTATACCATAAACAACCAAGAATTAAATGGTAAGTATACACAAGAACCAAATCCAAAGAATTTGGATTCTCAACATACCTGACCTTCAATCCATTATCCGCCAAAAGAAATAAGATCATAACTTAAGTGACGAAAGATAATAAGATCATAACTTAAGCGACGAAAGTTAATAAGATCCTAACTTAGGCTACAGAAAATAATAAGATCGTAGCCTAAATAACAGTATATCTAGCATTCGACTAGCCATTAAATGCAACATGTGTGAATGTGCAAATGTGATGCAGCATGACAAGATGAGGATAAATTCGAACATTCTTTCTTACAAAATATCACCGTCATAAAACGAGAATAGTGAGTGTTCAGATCTATTATCTCCGAATCTGAGGTGGTTATATCAATCCCTTCGGATCTATTATTTCCAGATCCGAAAACGGTCAAACAATCAATCATCATCATCAGGTCTATTCTCTCTGGACCTAAACAGTCACAAATCACTATCAGGTCTATTCTCTCCGGACCGGACGGCCATAAATTGTCATCATCAGGTCTATTCTCTACAGGCGTGAACGATCTTAATCATCATCATCAAGTCTATTCTCTCTGGGCCTCAACGGTCATAATCATCATTAGATCAATTAACCCTGGATCTGGAGCGGGTTGTGCTGGCAAGGAATCAATGGTACCAATAGGAGTCTTTCTTTCAAAAGCTGAAATCTTTCTCTCAAAAAGAGCTTTTCTTAAATTTCTTTGGCATAAAGTCAGTCTCATAAGTCGTGTAAATGGGGACAATGCAATGCATGATGTGCAATATGAAATTCATGACTAAATACACCACATATCACATATACAGACTTGTCCCTTAAGCTGGAAAATATTCCATCATTAATGCTCTGTTGATGCGGCCTCATGATTATCAATTCAGGGCCTATTTTCAAAGACTTATGCCACGCATATGCATAATGGAGTCTTATCTACATGCCATAAAAATTTTGTAACATTTCGAGGTAGTTAAAACCCTCAAATCATTAAATTATTAAAAGGGGGTACTACTGAATCTAGCAGTGTAGTACCCGCCCTTACCTCAGTTTCATGGGCCATAAAGCCTTATCCAATTAAGACTAATACCTGGAAACATATCCAATACACTAAGAAGCAATATTCAAAGACCCAAGCATCACATACAAGTCAAATTAAATAAGATTAAGGCCTCAACAAACACCATATCGTGCGGCCCTGTTGGTGGTTTGCTTGGGATGAGCTTTGAGAGTGTTGAGTGTTGGAGATGGTGGCGGTTTCTAGGTTAAACCTTGAAAATGATTTCTTGCAAAACCAAAGGGGGTAGTCGTCGGTTTAAAGAAAGAGGAGAAGAGATTTTTCTCCTTTGCATGGACACCATCATGAGGCTCATTTAGTGCCTAACCTTAATTACAACATGAGTTACTTTTTAAGGTTGGGTTAAGAAAAGTAACTATGATTGTTGATGAAGTCCTCTTGGCTTAACCCTAGTAGGAATAACCGGCGGTTGGGGTGAGGTTAAGCTCATTTATTCCTTAGTTGCCTTACCCCAATTACTCCTTGAGTTACTTTTTTAGGATGGGTTAGAAAAGTAACTAAGGTTGTTAGGAGAGTTACCATGGCTTAACCATGGGGGTATCCGGTGGTGGGGGGGGTCTTCCATAGGCTTCTTTATTCTTTAATTCTCTTTTGAGGATAATTAGAAAAAGTTGTTTCAATTAAAAGTGGTTAGTTGGAATTATTATGATGAAAATGATCCCATGGATTCTCCCTATGGTGCATCCGGCTTTTTGAATAAATGGAGAAAATCTTAAATCTTGGAATAATACCCTACTTCAGTTTATGTGTGAGACCTTTTTGAATTTCTTTAAGAGACCATAAAGTGACTAGTTGGAGCATCAAGTTAAGAAGTGGTCTCATGGGGGCTTTACCCTTCAACGGCCGACGGTTTGGGGAGGGAAAAAGTGGAAAAATTTTCCCTTAAACCTTTTTAACACATTAGTAGAATACTTAATTTCTTGTGTAGGCTTTTAGTCTTGCTTTTAAGAAGAATGTTAAGGCTAGTTTTCTTATAAAAGGAAGAATATTCTAGAGTCCTTTAAGGCCCTTGTGGCCGAAACTCTCTAAAATCTTGGAGGGACAAAAAGGTCAGTGCACATGCTTCATAATACATACTTGGAGTATTATACTATTTTTTATAGTATTCAATTTAAGGAAAAATTAATTAAAGAATAAGTAATAAAACTTAATAAAATGCACTTGCAAGAACTAACATTTTATTACACCACTTCATACGAGCCTCAAGTACATTACGTTTCGTTGGGTACAACACAACAAACGATTTAGGATGAAATTTAAATAGGCAATCGAAGAATAATAAACTTTTAATAATAAATAAACTAAGTAAATAACTTAAATACAAGACAAGATGGTGATCAAAACTTTATGTTATAAATACATGAAAAATATAAATTATGATGTAGGAATAAAGTAGGAGGATTAAAAAGTACCTTCACTTATTCTACTAGCAAGGTGGACCGCCCCACCTAGTGAGTGTAAGTGAAAGATTATTTTATTACTATTTCTTCATTAGGCTTCGTCCATCTATTAGCTTAAGAAACAAACAAGTGTCCAACATATACTCATATTCTTCCACAAACCTCATGTTATTTACAAGACACATCACCTTATCCTCCATTTCCAAGATGACCGCCCACCCCACTACCCAAAACAAGCAATGATTCTTTATTTTCATTCACTTTTTCATCCTTCTTACACATCTATTCCTTACACCACTTTATACTTTATGTCTTCTTTACACATCACCACCAAATTTTTGCAAATATACAAATAAAATGTTAGTTAGTCTTGCCATCATTCAAGGCGTAAGAAAAGTAAGCAAAGATTCGTACCATTCCCAAATTTCAACCCATTAGCCTTACATGCATTCTTACACCCATCATTTCCTTCTCTTCCCAACCTCAACAAATGATGGAAATTCCCCCACTATTTTCTTTAAATTTCGGCCAAGCCAACACAAAGGAAGACAAACACCTCATTTTAACCCAAGCTCCCTCATTTCTTCAAACATTCTTTAAGGCAAACACTTTGCCTTTTCTCTAGCCAATCAACATTCATGCAATTTACCCCCATCACATCTTCTTCCATATTCTTTTCTTCTCACTTCATCTTTATTCTTTTTCTTCCAAGCCACTTCTTTCCCAATGGAATTCAATGCAACACTTAACATTCATTATTCTATAATACCAACTCTAAGACAAAATGAATAATTCTTGCATCTTCTCTCTCCACCTTATAATTTTGTCGAATGCATGTGTGAAGGAGAAAGAAATGACACTCCACTTCTATGTCTCTTATCTCATTTCCAACTTTAAGAGAACACTTCACATTCCTCTAATCAAGAATTAAATCCCTCAAACTGCACCCACCAAATTGTATTCTTGATCAAAAGAAGGGGGAAAGGAACACCATCTCATTCTCTACCCAACTTTCCTTCTCTCATCCAACCCCACTAAGCTAACCCTCTCTCCTTTCATCAAGTTTTCTTTTTCTATTCAAAGCTACAACCGCTCCCTCTCAAGACACTAAAACCGTTGGTAATAAGAGGGAGAAGAAGAGAGCTTCACTCTATTTTCTTCTATTGAGAAAACGTGTTTAAATGATTTACAAATGCATGATTTAAATAGTACAAGTTTACAAAATGCATGACAAATCTATTATTTGACACGTTTTTTTGATATACATGCCTCATATGCTTTATATGTATTGTTGTCGTACTTACAAGCAATGAAGCATTAAAGCTTACATCATATGGAAAACATTTGTTGCCTTTAAATTCAGCTGCCACCATTAATGAACTAAACTAGTTCATTAAGTGAAGTACTTAAGTTAATGAACTAACTAGTTCATTAAATGGAGATATATTTTGACAAATCTTGATGGAAACAGATTTAGAAAAGGAAAGTATCCTCCCCTTTTGGATATACACCCATATATATGTATATTATATATTCAGATTTTTTTTTTAAAAAAGGCACAATACACACATATTCAGACGTACTACTGACAAGTTACATATATTACAAACGTACTTCAACGTCACACCACTATATACACCTCATATTTATGAGTATATTCAGGTCTTATATCATATGATATAAGTCATGGTGATGACAAAATTATAACGACACGTTACAAGTGTTGTACCCAACGAAAGTCGTACTGTACTTGAGACTCGTATGAAGTGATGTAATAAAATGATAGTTCCTCCAAGTGCATGTTATTGAGTTTTATCACTTCTCTTTAATTAATGTTTCCTTAAAGGGAATACTATAAGAAATAATATAATACTCCTTTGCCCTTACAAGATTTGAGCAAATTCAACCACAAGGGTCTTAAAGGACTCTAGAATATTCTTCTTTTACAAGACAACTAACCTTTAATGGTCTTCTTAAAAGTGAGCCTAAAAGCCACGCAAGAAATTAAATATTCTACTAAATGTGTTTAGAAAGTTTAAGGGAAAAGTTTTCCACCTTTTCCCCCTTCAACCGACGGATAAAGGCATGGATAAGGCATCCATGAGATCTCTTTTTATTTAAGTGACTCAACTATATCACTTTATTGTTTATTCAATAAGGCCTCACACATAAAGTGAAGTAGGGTATTACTCCAAGATTGAAGATTTTTCCTTCTTTCCACCCTAAAGCTGCAGGATGCAAGAAATGAAGGATCCATGGGATCATTTTCATCAAAATAATTCCAATTAACCACTTTTACTTGAAACAAATTTTCTAATTATCCTCAAAAGGAAATAAAAGGATAAAGAAGCCTATAGAAGGCCCCCCGCCGCTGGATTACCCATGGCTAATCCATGGTAACCCCTTAACAACCTTAGTTACTTTTCTAACCCATCCTAAAAAGTAACTCAAGAAGTAATTGGGGGGTAAAGAAACTAAGGAGTAAATGAGCCTACCACAACCCCCTAACCGCTGGTTACCCTACTAAGGTTAACCCATGAAGACTTCATCAACAACCTTGGTTACTTTTCTTAACCCCACCTCAAAAAGTAACCCAAGTAATATGTGATGTAAGATACTAATTATGGTGTTTCATGTAATGAACGGTTTTCTCCTTCTCCCTCTTTAAAGACACCGCCGACCAACGCCTTGATTGTGCAAGAAACCATTTTCAAGTCTTAACCTAGAAGCTTCCTCCATCTTCAACACACAACACTCTCAAGAACTCACCTAAACAAAACATCCAAGACTTCCTACATACTTGGGCAAATCTTCCACCACCTTCTCTCATATGGCCAGCCTTGGACTAAGGATATCAAATAACCATCTTCAAGATCCAAGTTTCATCAAGGTAAGTCACATACCAGATTCTAAAGTAGATTTCGTTCCCTTTAAAATATAAAGCTTACATTTTGGTTGTTTTGCCTCACCAAAATCGTGACCCCTACATGGTCACTAGGTGAAGTTCCTTCAAGCTACTAGGTGGTACCAAGCATTTGGTGGGTTGAACCTCTTGCAATCCTCATTTGAACACCATTTTGGTAAGCTAATCTAGCTTCATTATGTCTTTAAATAATAGCTAACATTTACCTCCACTCTCTCTCTCAACCATATGCCATAGGAAGAGGTTGGAGGAAACCCTACTCAATTTCAACCAAGGCACAAGCTAGAGAAATATCTAAGCTTAAAGAGGCAAGTACACTCTAAGCAACCTTGACTGATTTGTGAAGTGTATGCTTGAATGACTAGCCTCTCTAAGATGTGAATCGTAGTTGAATATTCTATGTACTATACATGAGAACTTAGTGACTTTGAGAACAAGTGTTGTCATGATGTACGATTTACTACATAGATATGTTTATGCTCAAACTTGAATATGGCTGTGTGGTGACTATTTGATTAATGAAATTTGTCTTGCTGAAAATAGACTTTATGAGGGGTGAAATGGGCAAAAATGGCGTGTACTATGTGCACGGTTGCAAGGATGTTGGGCATGACATATGTGTGGACTAAAGATCATTATGAAACTGGAAATATTTTTTCAAAATAGGTATTTAGTGGTTAGTAAGCCATTATAGAGAAATAAAGTTCTTTGGGAAGTAATGGACAAGAAAAAGTGATAAAAGTTAAATCTACTGGAGCTGGACAGTTTTGAAGGGCGTAATGTATGACCTCAAAATGAGTCTTAGGAGCGTGCAACTTAGCTAAATTTTGGTAAGATGGTAGCTTTATATGTTTAGTAAAAGTGAGAGGTGGAATTATTGTAAAAGGACTAGTGGTTTTCCCTTAATAAGTTTTTTTCTAGGAGTAGGTCACTGCAGTTCTAGTAAATACCTTGACTTAGAAAGAAAATTAATTGAACCCCTTAAGTATATTGGATTGCCTTGAAATTTTTACAGTACTTACCTAAGACATAGAGGAATATGTTAATGGAAGGAATTTGCCTGAAATTACTGTTTTTATGGGTTAACAATTAATGTGAAGTCACGATACAAAATCTGGAAAACAGGGCCGCAGGGTATAGTGTTTGTTGAGGCCTTAATCTTATTTAATTGGACTTCTATGTGATGTTGGGCCTTTAAATATTGATTCTTAGTGTATTGGCTATATTTTGAGGTTTTAGCCTTAATGGGATAAGGCCTTATGGCCCACGAAACTGAGGTAAGAACGGGTACTGCACTGTTGGACTCAGCAGTACCCCTTTTCAGTAAATTAATGATTTGATGATTTTATCTGCCTCGAATGTTATGATATTTTTATGGCATATAGATAAGACTCCATTATGCATATGTGTGGCATAAGTTTATGAAAATGGGACCTGAATTAATAATCATGAGGCCGCATGAAGAGAGTGTTAATGCTGGAATATTTTCCAGCTAAAGGGACATGTTCGTATATGTGTTATGCAATGTATTTGGTCATCAATTGCATGTTGCATGTTAGGCATTGCATTGTCCCCATTTAACGATTTATGAGACTGATTTTATGCTAAAGAAAATTTAAAAAAGCTCTTTTTGAAAGAAAGATTTCAATTTTGAAAAGAAAGACTCCTATTGGTACCATTAATTCCTTGCCAGCACAACCCACTCCAGATCCAGGGTTAATTGATCTGATGATGATTATGACCGTTTAGGACCGGAGAGAATAGACTTGATGACGACGATTTATGATTGTTCAGGTCCGAAGAGAATAGACCTGATGATGATTCATGACCGTTCAGGTTCGGAGAGAATAGAACTGATGATGATGATTGACTGTATGACCGTTTTTGGATCCAGAAATAGTAGATCCGAAGGGAACGATAATAGATCTGAACACTCTCTATTCTCGTTTTATGACGATGATGTTTTGAAAGAAAGAATGGTCGAATTTATCCTCATCTTATCATGTCGCATCACATTTTCATATTCATACATGTTGCATTTAGTGGCTAGTTGAATGCTAGGTGTATTGTTACTTAGGTTTCGACCTTTTTATTTATGGTAACTTAAGTTATGATTTTATTGTTGCATAAGTCATGATCTTATTTCCTGTGCGGATAATGGATTGAAGGTCAGGTATGTTGGGAATCCAAATTCTTGGGATTTTGTTTTTGTGTATACTTTCCATTTAATTCTTTGATGTTTCTGGTATACTTGCTGGTGACTTTGTCACTCACTCCCTTATTTTTCCTCTTAGTGCCTGTAGGAAACGGGGTAGAGTGGATTGAAGATGAGCTTAGAGTTCCATACTGTAGACGTGAGAGAGGATGGCAGCTTAAGGATTTTATTATGATGGTTTATGTTTGATGGACTTATGTTGGAACAAACATTTCGGATTTCTCTTTTTATTTTGCAGACATGGTTGTAGACACTATGTCAGATATTCGGAATGTTTTATTTAAAAGTTTTTATTTTGCCTAAGTTTTGCTTACCTGTCGATATGTAGGCATGAAAGTCCATAAATTTTGTTATGGACTATAACATGTTATGCATTGATGCCTGATACTCTCTGTAGTGAAGTACGGCGGGCGCACTGTATGCGGGCAGGCCGGGTACGGGGCACTACAGGTGGTACCAGAGCCAGGCTCTAGATTCGGGCAGAATATAGAATTAAGTGATGTTTTTAGAAAATCTAAGTTTGACCTTAGACTTAAGTCATGATCTTAGAAGAGTGTTGATCTTAGACTAGGATGACTTAGACTGGAATTAGGGCCTTGACCTAATGAAACACCCTAGTCGACGAAATTTTAAAGGCCACATAATTTAATTCGAATCTTATCTTCTTGAATGTTCGTTTAAGTTTTATTGAATTATGAATTTATTTCCTGTCACTTATCTTGATATTTCAACCTTGAATAAAATTCCGACGCTCCTTAGTGCAGATGGCTCGACCTCGCGGCAGACCTGCTAGAGCCCGACCCACTGCACAGGATCCGGTTCCTCCACAGCCTCAGGAGCCTGTTCCTCCTCCACCCCGCTCAGGTTCCTCCACCACCACCACCACCACCGCAGGAACAGAACCCACCTCCTGTTCAGAACAATCCCCCACCTCAGGTGCCTTTGCCTCAAATGATGCCAGATATCCACACTTTTCAGGCCTTCTGCCAGACTGTGACGCAGATTGGCCAGGTGATGATGCAACAAAATGCTCTCCCCAGCCTCATGGGCCTGTTAGGGACGCACAGTATTACTTTGAGAAATTGAAAAGAGCCAATGTGCCACCATTCGAGGGAAAATCCGACCCAGATATTGCTGAAAAATGGTTCGATGGCGTAAAGAAGTGCTTTGAGTTAATCTGTGCCCCTGAAGAGATGAAAACCCAAGTTGTAAGACCATTCCTACTTGGAGAAGCAAATCAATGGTGGAAGGAAAATTTACAATCTTTACCGAGATCGATATCATGGGAGAGATTCCTACAAGAGTTCAACAAGTTTTACATAACCCCTTCATGTTATGACCGACGCTGCTATTGAGGAAGCTACTAATGTGGTGACTGGTATGTTTTAAGAATTATCCAAATCTTACATTTTACAAGATATTGTTACTTTTGTTTTGCTTAGTCAATCTTGCATAATTCAGAAGCTATCTTAGTGTGTACTGTGCCTGCAAATGTGTTGTTTGATAGTGGCGCTAGCCACTCATTTATATCTAGGAAGCTTGCAAAGAATATCGATCGTAGCCCAGTTACCTTGGGACGCCTTATAAAGTTCAAGCAGCTGGCGATCAGGTGCTTGTATCTCACCAACTGTATAAGAACTGTGAGATTGAGTTCAACGAGCAATGATTTGCAACGGATTTGATCCCGATAGCCATGAGTGATTTTGACCTAATTGTTGGAATAGACTGGCTCTCCAAGAATTGCGCACACATTGATTGTCGTGAAAGATGGGTTAGCATTAAGAACCCAGAACAAGAAGAAGTGACTTTCCATGGAGGTTCGAAATTGAAGAAATCCCCCAAGAATATCTACTTAAATGTGGCTCGTGCCTGTAGGGCGCTGAAGAAAGGACACGAAGGATTCTTAGTTTATGCATTAAGTGCTGATCAAGCGCCATCTGTCCTTTCTCAAGTCCCGGTAGTTCAGGAATATCCTGATGTTTTTCCTGAAGAGCTACCAGGCCTTCCGCAAGATCAAGAGATCGGATTTGAAATTAATTTAATTCCGGGAGCCGTGCCGATGTCAAAGGCTCCTTATCGAATGGCGCCTGCTGAGTTGAAGGAACTAAAGGAGCAATAGCGTGAGCTGTTGGAAAAGAAACTTATCCGCCTAAGTGTCTCGCCTTAGGGTGCTTCCCTGCTATTTGTGAAGAAAAAGATGGAAGCATGCGTCTGTGTATCGATTATAGAGAGCTCAACAAGATTACAATAAAGAACAAGTACCCGCTGCCTAGGATCGACCATCTGTTTGATCAGCTTCGGGTAAGCAATTGAAATCTTTTATTTTGATAATAATTCTATTTTGAACCCTGTCTAAAGGAATCTTGATACAAGGAGCACGAGTTTTCAGTAAAATTGATCTTCGTTTTGGATATTTTCAATTGAAGATCAAGTCCGAGGATATTCCGAAAACCGCATTCAGGACACGTTATGGGCATTATGAATTCCTTGTGATGCTATTCGGATTAATGAACGCCCCCGCGGCATTCATGGACCTTATGAATCAAGTATTTCAAGAGCAATTGGACAAGTTTGTTGTGGTTTTCATTGACGATATCTTGATTTACTCATTGGACGAAGAGTCACATGCAACCCATTTGAGGGTCGTCCTTGACATTTTACGGAAGAAGCAGTTGTACGCCAAATTTAGTAAATGCGAATTTTGGCTGCATAGTGTAGCATTTCATGGCCATGTCATATCTAAAGATGGGATATTGGTAGATCCCAAAAAGATCGAAGCAATCACGGAATGACCAAGGCCAACGAACGTTACAGAAGTACAGAGTTTTCTTGGTTTCGCCGGCTACTATCACAAGATTGTTTAAGGTACTGAGAAGTACGGAGTTTTCTTGTACGTGAACAACATTGTGAGTCTACATGGAGTTCCTGTCAGCATTGTGTCGGACCATGATTCCAGATTTACTTCTAAGTTTTGGATGGCATTTCAAAAAGCGATGGGTATTGAGCTAGGAATGAGTACCGCTTATCATCCTCAGACGGATGGACAGTCAGACAGGACCATCCAGACTTTAGAAGATATGTTGAGAGCTTGTGCACTGCATTTTAAAGGAAACTGGGATAGTATGCTGAAGCTGATGGAGTTCTCATACAATAATAGCCATCACAGTGCGATCGGCATGGCACCATTTCAGGCTCTCTATGGACGCAAGTGCATATCCCCGATTTGTTGGGATGAAGTTGGGGAAAAGGCGATCACTCCACTAGAGTTGGTCGAACAGACAATTGGGAAAGTGAAGGTTATAAGAGAGAGGGTATGAAGTACTTCGTATTGCTATGTCTCTCACCCGATTGACACAGAAAAAGACAAAGTTCGAGTAGACTTCGGACTGCAAAATGAGCTTTGCCGAGTTGAAGGAGAAGTTGACATCAGCTCCAGTTTCGGCTCAGCCTATTTTGGGTGAAAGTTTTGTTGTGTATGGTGATGTCTCGAACAACGGCCTTGGATGTGTATTAATACAGAAAGATCGAGTGATTGCGTATGCATCTCGATAGCAGAAGCCGTTCGAGCAGAATTATCCAGTATATGACCTTGAGCTGGCGGCTGTAGTCTTCATCCTAAAGATATAGAGACATTATCTGTACGGTGAAAAGCGCAAAATCTTTACGGATCACAAAAGTCTTAAGTACCTTTTCACTCAGAAGGAATAAAATATGCGTCAATGCTGATGGCTAGAGTTGATGAAGGATTATGACCTCTCTATCCAGTATCATCCAGTGAATGCCAATAAAGTTGCCGACGCCTTGAGTTGAAAAATGAGTCATCCGTGCCAACCTCCTCTCCAGTGCGATATGGAAGAGTTTGACCTGGAGGTAGTTGATACCATTGATTATTTTACTGGCTAAGTTTGTCTTGATTTCTTCCTTAATTGACAGAATCAGAGAAGGTCAAGGAAAAGATGAAGTTTTAAAGAAAAGTCAAGATAAGTTGAAAACGAAGCCTTCTGAAGATTTCGAGGTCAAAGACGATGACAGCTTATGGTTCAGGGGTCCATTGGGCATACCACATGATGATGTTATGAAGAATGAAGTCTTTTGGGAAGCTCATAGTTCTCGTCTATCTATTCATCCCAGGGCCAACAAAATGTATGAAGCCTTAAAGCAGAGATTCTGGTGGCATGGCATGAAGAAATGAATTGCCGAGTTCGTGGAGAAATGCCTCGTTTGCCAAAGAGTAAAAGCAAAACATCAAAGACCCGCCGGATTATTGCAGCCTCTTAAAGTTTTCGAGTTGAAATGGGATCACATCACTATGGACTTCGTGACTGACCTGCCAAGGACAAAGAATGGACATGATGCTATTTAGGCTGTAGTTGATCGTTTGACGAAGTCCGCCCATTTCATGGCTATGTCAATGAAAGCCTCACTTAAGAAGTTGACCTTAATGTATATAGATCAGATTGTGTGCCTGCATGGATACCCATGAGTATTGTTTGTCACCGCGACCCTCGCTTTACTTCTCGATTTTGGACGGCTTTACAGAAAGCGATTGGCACTGAGATACGGATGGGTTCAGCTTTTCACCCCAAGACCGATGATTAATCGGAGAGGACTATCCAAACACTAGAAGATATGTTACGAGCTTGCATACTTGATTTTGGATGAATTTGGGGCAAGAGTCTCAAGCTAGTGGAGTTTTCCTATAATAATAGCTACCATCGATCTATTGGAATGGCTCCTTATGAAGCGCTTTATGGAAGAAAGTGCCGATCTCCACTTTATTGGGATGAAATTGGAGATAAAATTCTTGCAGGACTTGACTTAGTGGTGAAGACCCGAGAGAAAGTGACTATTGTCAAACAAAGGTTGAAAGCGGCCCAAGATACAAGCAAAGTTTGGGCTGACGAAAAGCAGCGACCATTCGAATTTCAGACAGGTGAAAAAGTGTTCTTAAAATGGTCGCCATCAAAGGGAGTTAAAAGATTTGGCATAAAGGGTAAACTAAGTACAAGGTTTATCGGGCCATATGAGATTCGCTTACCGGCTAGCGCTACCGCCATCATTATCTCACTTACATGACGTATTTCATATATCCCAGCTTCGCCGGTACGTGCGTGAGCCCAGTCATATCATCGAGGAGCAGCCCTTGAAGATTGAAGCCGATGTGTCATATGAAGAAGAGCCGGAGAGGATCGTTGACCGGAAGGAAAAGGCTCTCAGGAAACGATCTATTCCCATGGTTAATGTACAATGGAAGAACCACTCTGTTGATGAAGCCACTTGGGAGACGGAAGAAAACATGAAGAACTTGTACCCACATCTTTTCGATTAGTGCTCTTAAATTTCGAGGACGAAACTTATAATAAGGGAGGGAGGATGTTGTACCCAATGAAAGTCGTACTGTACTTGAGACTCGTATGAAGTGATGTAATAAAATGATAGTTCTTCCATGTGCATGTTATTGAGTTTTATCACTTCTCTTTAATTAATGTTTCCTTAAAGGGAATACTATAATAAATAGTATAATACTCCAAGTATGTATTATGAAGCATGTGAAAAGACAATTTTGCCCTTACAAAATTTGAGAAAATTCGGCCACAAGGGTCTTAAAGGACTCTAGAATATTCTTCCTTTACAAGACAACTAACCTTTAATGGTCTTCTAAAAAGTGAGCCTAAAAGCCACACAAAAAATTAAATATTCTACTAAATGTGTTTAGAAAGTTTAAGGGAAAAGTTGTCCACCTTTTCCCCCTTCAACCGCGGGATAAAGGCATGGATAAGGCATCCATGAGATCTCTTTTTATTTAAATACCTCAACTAATCACTTTATTGTTTATTCAAAAAGGCCTCACACATAAAGTGAAGTAGGGTATTACTCCAAGATTGAAGATCTTTCCTTCTTTCCACCCTTAAAGCCGTAGAATGCGAGATCATTTTCATCATAATAATTCCAATTAACCACTTTTACTTGAAACAACTTTTTTAATTATCCTCAAAAGGCAATAAAAGAATAAAGAAGCCTATGGAAGGCCCCCCCACCGTCGGATTACCCATGGCTAATTTATGGTAACCCCTTAACAACCTTAGTTACTTTTCTAACCCATCCTAAAAACTAACTCAAGGAGTAATTAGGGGGTAAAGCAACTAAGGAGTAAATGAGCCTACCACACCCCTAACCGCCTGTTACCCTGCTAAGGTTAACCTATGAAGACTTCATCAACATCCTTGGTTACTTTTCTTAACCCCACCTCAAAAAGTAACTCTAGTAATATGTGATGTAAGATACTAATTATGGTGTTTCATGTAATGAAGGGTTTTCTCCTTCTCCTTCTTTAAAGACACCGCCGGCAAACCGCTTGATTGTGCAAGAAACCATTTTCAAGTCTTAACCTAGAAGCTTCCTCCATCTTCAACACACAACACTCTCAAGAACTCACCTAAACAAAACATCCAAGACTTCCTACATACTTGGGCAAATCTTCCACCACCTTCTCTCATATGGCCAGCCTTGGACTAAGGATATCAAATAACCATCTTCAAGATCCAAGTTTCATCAAGGTAAGTCACATACTAGATTCTAAAGTAGATTTCGTTCCCTTTAAAATATAAAGCTTACATTTTGGTTGTTTTGCCTCACCAAAATCGTGACCCCTACATGGTCACTAGGTGAAGTTCCTTCAAGCTACTAGGTGGTACCAAGCATTTGGTGGGTTGAACCTCTTGCAATCCTCATTTGAACACCATTTTGGTAAGCTAATCTAGCTTCATTATGTCTTTAAATAATAGCTAACATTTACCTCCACTCTCTCTCTCAACCATATGCCATAGGAAGAGGTTGGAGGAAACCCTACTCAATTTCAACCAAGGCACAAGCTAGAGAAAGATCTAAGCTTAAAGAGGCAAGTACACTCTAAGCAACCTTGACTGATTTGTGAAGTGTATGCTTGAATGACTAGCCTCTCTAAGATGTGAATCGTACTTGAATATTCTATGTACTATACATGAGAACTTAGTGACTTTGAGAACAAGTGTTGTCATGATGTACGATTTACTACATAGATATGTTTATGCTCAAACTTGAATATGGCTGTGTGGTGACTATTTGATTAATGAAATTTGTCTTGTTGAAAATAGGTATTTAGTGGTTAGTAAGTCATTATAGAGAAATAAAGTTATTTGGGAAGTAATGGACAAGAAAAGAGTTAAAAGTTAAATCTACTGGAGCTGGAAGCAATAGACCTGATGACGACGATTTATGATCGTTCAGGTCCAGAGAGAATAGACCTGATGATGATTCATGACCGTTCAGGTTTGGAGAGAATAGACATGATGATGATGATTGACTGTATGACCTTTTTCGGATCCAGAAATAATAGATTCGAAGGGAACGATATGACCGCCTCAAATCTAGAGATAATAGATCTGAACACTCTCTATTCTCATTCTATGACGATGATGTTTTGAAAGAAAGAATGATCGAATTTATCCTCATCTTATCATGTTGCATCACATTTGCATGTTCATACATGTTGCATTTAATGGCTAGTTGAATGCTAGATGTATTGTTACTTAGGTTGCGACCTTTTTATTTATGGTAACTTAAGTTATGATTTTATTGTTACATAAGTCATGATCTTATTTCCTGTGCGGATAATGGATTGAGGGTCAGGTATGTTGGGAATCCAAATTCTTGGGATTTGGTTCTTGTGTATACTTTCCATTTAATTCTTGGCTGTTTATGGTATACTACCTGGTGACTTTGTCACTCACCCCCTTATTTTTTCTGCCAGAGCCTGCAGGAAACGGGGTAGAGTGGATCGACGATGAGCCTAGAGTTCCATACCCGTAGACATGAGAGAGGATGGCAGCTTAAGAATTTTTTTTATAATGGTTTATGTTTGATGGACTTGTGTTGGAAAACATTTCAGATTTCTCTTTTGATTTTGCAGACATGGTTGTAGACATTATGTCAGATATTCGGAATGTTTTATATAAAAGTTTTTATTCTGCCTAAGTTTTGCTTACATGTCAATATGTAGGCATGAAAGTCCATAAATTTTGTTATGGACTATGACATGTTATGCATTGGCGCCTGATACTCTCCATAGTTTAGTATGGCAGGTGCACCGTATGCGGGCAGGCCAGGTACGGGGCGCTTTAACAAAGTTGTAAACCGAAAATTGTGGTATTGGGTGACTACCGAAACTTCGCCAACTTATAACATACTTGCCATATAAAGATGGCCAGCCCATATACTTTAAAAATAGCCAAAAATTTCGTGGCTCACATGTTCAAATCAGCCATGAAATCATTCCATGTTAGCACACACAAATCACCCACAATTTAGGTCAAATTGTGGAGATTTTAAATTCAAAGTTTTAAGGCACATGGGGTGCCACTTTAAGTCAGCCATTAGAGCTGAATGTCTAATTTATTTTATGTATATTATGTGTGACATAATATATATAACATGTGCAAAACGTTTGAATTTAATTGGAGAAGAATCGCATAATCGACGAAAGTCAAAAATTCGGTTTTCTACGAACATAACACATGGAACGTTTTTGGCATGACTTGTAACATGTATCTAGACACTTTTTACACATTCAAGACATTTTAAAGTGTTATAGAAAATTCAAATAACGTCTGATTGAAATTTACCATATATGTGTAATTATTGTGCATTATTTTACAAAGTTTACCAAAATGAAATTCAGCACATGTGCAAGACTTCTTATACGCCATGTTCAGCCTAGATGCAGCCTATGTGGAGCTTAGTTGACATCTTAATTGGTGGAGAATATGCCACATAAGGTTAGTGACATGAAAGAGGGAGCTACACAAGGTAACAATTCAAACTACTACACATGCTGAAAATTATTCTGCACATGTACTATATGCTGGCTGAATATTTGGACTGGCTTTTGTATTAAATGTGGATCCCAAAATTGAAGGGATTGGATGGTGATTGTTTGGTAACCTTTTGACTACTAATTGAAACATGTTTTATGAGTGTTAATTAGATTTTTACAGCACACTAAATGATGACAAGTTGGACCAATCATCGAGTGCCAAGTAAGCAAGGCAAAGTCATCCCTCTAATCATGTTGTGCCAAGTGAGCAAGATGGTGTCATATTTACACAAGGTAATCTTCCAAAGGCATTAAATAGAATTCTCAAGAAAGGGAAGAAGCCCTAGGGGCGACCACACATGCTTAAAAGGAAGAGAAGTAGTGCAAAACAAAGTCAATACTACGACTCATATTCTCACAAGTGCAAGAGGCTCTACTACTTTCTTCTTCTTATTTTCTTTCTTTATTCTTCCTTTCCCAAGCCTATTGTTCATATATTCTAAATATTGTATAGGCTTTGAATATACCAACCACACTCTTTCATTGTTGTAAAAGGTTGATCAAGGTATGATCAAACCTTCATTTGATCGGTGGTGGTGTCTGTGATTCGTTTGCTCGATTGTATTATGTGTAAAGGGGTGGAACTCCAGTCACCCTTTTGGTAAGGTGTTATTGGTGTTTAGTGATAACCGAGGAAGATTGATTTAACCGAACCATTATAAAATCCTTGGTGACTTTACTTTATTGCACCTTACTTTCAGTTTCCAGCATTTTGCATCAATTTCATTGCAAGAGTAAAAATAGCAAACGAATTTCAAAAATCGTAACATTTTTTAGAAACATAGCTACGCCTCTTAATTTTTGGTTGGTGCAAGTTTCAACTCATTTGGATAAGTATAAGGCATTCAAACTTGAATAGTTCTGAGACTAGTGCAATCTGATTTTCCGAGTTGCAAAGGTTGAGAACATCAACGTGATTGATATTTTTACCAAAGACATTTTTGAAAACTGTTTCAACCCATTGCAATACATATATTGAGGGTCTTATGATTAAAGTTTCAGATCATTTGGAGTTACAAATTAATCGGAATAAATTTGTAAATTCGGAGTACGATTTCTGGCAGATTCGTGCAATATTCTCAAGCGGTTAGAAGTGATAGTTTGATTTGAAATTTTTAGGAGATACTCAAAACACCTGAGAGTAAATTCTCACCGAATTGCATAATTTTTGGAGGTCTCTAACTAGGTTGTTTAATTATTTCAAATCAGCATATGAAAACATAAACTGTTTTCAGAAGTGAGGTTTTTGGGCTAAATGTTTTTAAAAACAAAATTTTCCGCTCCCACTATTCAACCCCCCCCCTTATAGTAGTGCTATACAGGTCCTACAAGTGGTATCAAAGCGTATGCACACTCACGCATGGAGATCCAACTATCTTTGTGAGATGACAACCACTAGTCACAAGACCGAACAAGAAGGTATGTCGAGTCAAATGCCTCCTCTTTTTGACGGTGAGTCTTTTATACAATGGAAACTTAGAATGAAACTTTTTCTTATGGCCATTGACATAGACTTGTGGTCAATCATAAAAGATGGTCTTTTGTCCCTTCAAAGTTATCTACTGTTGATGGTGTCACATTAGAGGTTGCAAAATCGAAACAAGAATATACTAGTGATGGCAAAAAGAAATTGAGTATGAATGCTAGAGCCATGCAACTACTTTTAAACGGGCTGAGTAAAAGTGAATCAAATTACGTGTCCGATTGCTCTAGTGCTCAAGAGATGTGGAGAATTCTAGAAATGAAACACGAAGGGACTAGTCAAGTCAAAGAGTCTAAAATAAACATGCTTATCTCAACTCTTGAGTCCTTTATATTATTGTCAAATGAATCTATTGTTGATATGGGCTTACGCTTGGCTAACATCTATAATTCTCTTGAGTTTCTTGAAAAAGCTCTTTCTACATAAGAAAAAGTACAAAAGGTGCTAACAAGTCTCCCATCCGAATGGGACCCCAAAGTCACGGCGATTGAGGAAAGTAAGGAAACAAAATCGATAAAAATGGAGGAATTGATTGGATCATTAAAGGTATACAAAAACAAACTTACATTAAGGAAATCAGAATCAACGTCAAAACAAGGCAAGACTGTTGCCTTTAAATCAAATGAATACGTCTCTACTTCTTCCGATCACGTAGATGATAGTGATACTGAATCGGACAATGATGATCTAATATTATTGGCTAAAGGTTTGAGAAAATTTATAAGAAAGTAATTTAAGAACAAACCTCAGGCTGTTTCGACTAAAAGAAATAAAAATAAAAATAATGACAAGTTAAGTGCTATGAATATAAGAAACTTGGACACTTGGCATATGACTGCCCGAACAAGGACAAACAAATGACCAAAAACTGTGACAAGGACTAGAACAAAAATAGACCCGTCTCAGAACCTAAACAAAGGAACTCAAGAATGGCACTCAAGACCTCCATTTGGAGTGATTCATCTGACTTTGAGACTGATACCGAAGAAGAGACAACACAAGTATGCTTTGCATCCAAAGCATCAAACCAGGTATCTTCTGATTTTGACTCTGATTATTACTCTAATTATGAACATTCCTACGATGACTTGTTTTGTCAATATTTAAAATTGCATAAATTCACAAAGACTCTTGCAAAAAAAAAGAAACGGTTAATTGAAGACAAGAAGTTGTTAGAATCTTCTAACATGAACTTTGTTTCTCAATTAAATGATTCAAAAGAAGAGTCGTCTTGAACAATTAATGCATTAAAATGAGAGATATCATTGTTAACGACACAAAATAAGGAATGAAATACGAGATTTCAAATTTGAAATTAAGGAATGCAGATTTAGAAAAAAAGGTGAAACAGTTTGACACGGGTACAAAACATGCTAGACCGCATTATCTCTTCACAGAAGCATAATAGCGACAAAACCAGATTAGGATACGTTAAGAAAAACGAGTCACTAAATAAATCAATCAAATTCATTCCATTTTCATCTAAGAAAACCGATGCCGCCAAGATAAATGTGGCGCCTAAGAAGACGTCTAGATTCCCTCCTACTTCATCTCATCATGCTTCTTCTTCATATCATACAAGATATAATTATGTTCCACATAGATATGAGAAGAAACCATTGATGCATACACGACATTCATTCAACATAAATGCATCTAGATCACGCACTATGCACATTAACACAAGAACATATCAAAAACGACAACCATACAATGGAATTCTCGGCAAAAGTACCAAGTTCATTCCCACTTAATGCGTAGTATATTTCTTCTTCTATATTTTCACCATTTGTAAGACCTAGAAAGGTCACCCAAGTATGGGTACCAAAGGTACACTTACAAAGGGGTGAAGAACTAACTCGTAAGGACCCAAAATAAAAGGATGCCTAAATCATTGTTACATTTTGTAGGGAACACATACATCTAAAGGTACATCAATCAAGTGGTTCTTGGGCAGTGGTTGCTCAAGGTACATGACGGGTGACCCGAGCTTGTTCTCAAAGTTGAAGAAGGTTACAAAAGTTGGATCGGTGGCCTTTGGAGACAACGATGAAGGACGAATCATCGGAAAAGGTACAATTGGAAGCCCAAGTACTCTTCAAATCTCTAACGTCTTCTTGGTAAGTAATCTATCCTATAATTTGATTAGCATCTCACAATTTTTTGACAACGTGTTTTTCACTCACACATATTACAACATAGTAAATAAAAATGGAGAAATGGTATTAAAAAGAAAAAGAGAAGGAAATATTTTTACACTTTCTATGGATGACATGTTAGACGCTAAAGTTAAATATTTTATGTCAAATGAACCTAACAGAAATTTGTGGCGTAGGTGATTAGGACATATTTGCATCTCAACGCTTGAAGAACTTCAACAAAAGAATCTAGTACAAGGATTGCCTAAACTTGATTTAGACACTTTCAGTTGTGTGAATCTTGTATTAAAGACAAACAAACACGAAGGTCACTTAAACCTAAAAACGGAATTAGCACATCTAGAGTGTTAGAATTATTACACATTGACTTGTTTGGTCCTAGTAATACTAGGATTCTTGGTGGGCAGCATTATGCATGTGTTATCGTTGATGATTTTTCTCACTATACATGGACTTTATTTCTTGAGAATAAATATGATAGTGCTGTTGAGATTGCTAAATTAATAAAACAACTTAAAAATAAATATGGTTCGAAAGTGAAAAAGATTAGGAGCGATAGAGGCAGTGAATTTAAAAATAAGGACATGATTGTTTTTTGCGAAGAAAAAGGTATTAAACGCGAGTTTTAACCACCTAGGACACCACAATTAAATGGAGTAGTAGAAAGAAAGAATAGGACACTACAAGAAATTGCTAGAACCATGCTATGTGAAAATAAGTTGCCTAGATTTTTGTGGACGGAAGCCGTAAACTGGGCATGCTATATAGTTAATCGTTTGTCGATTAGAAAGAAAATAAATAAAACTCCTTATGAAATAGTAAATGATCGCATGCTTAAAATTGATTACTTTCATGAGTTTGGTTGAAAATGCTTTGTTTTGAATACAAAAGATAATCTAGATAAATTTGAGTCTAAATCAATTGAATGCATCTTTGTTGGATATTCTGTGAATTCTAAGGCATATAGATGTTATGATCCTATCACTAGACAAATCTTACAATCTATTCATGTGAAGTTTAATGAATTTGGCAAGTTTGAAAAAGATAAAGAATATGACGATGATTTTGAACTAAAGCCTGTGTTAGATGATATAGAAGAGAATATTGTACATGATGAGCACAACACACTAGAAATGCATGAAAACATAGAGAATAATCAACCAAGATGGCATAAGGATCACCCACACGACCTTATTATAGGCGATATAACTCAAGGTGTCCGACCACGTGTAAGAAAAAATATAGATGAAATAAATCAATTTCATGCTATGATACCTGAAATTGAACCCAAGAATGTATTTGGTGCTTTGAATGATTCTTCTTGGATTGATGCCATGTATGACGAATTAAATCAATTCACAAGAAATGATGTATGGGATTTAGTGCCACATCCACAAGATAAAACTATAATAGGCACAAAGTGAGTCTTTAGAAATAAAATGAATGAAGAAGGTAAAGTTGTTAGAAACAAAGCGAGACTTGTAGCACAAGGATATAATCAAGAAGAAGGAATAGACTACGACGAAACGTTTGCACCCGTAGCATGCTTAGAAGCTATACGATTTATTACTTGCTATTGCTTGCATGAAGGATTTTAAACTTTATCAAATGGATGTAAAAGTCCATTTCTAAATGGGTTTATACAAGAAGAAGTATATGTGAAACAACCACCCGGTTTTGAAGATTTGAAATATCTTGATCACGTGTACAAATTAAAGAAGGCACTATATGGTTTAAAAAAAGCACCTAGGGCTTGGTATGATCGTTTCGCTACTTTTCTTTTACAAAATGGATTTAAAAGGGCACCATAGATAGCACTTTATTCTTGAAACAAGATAAATCGGATTTACTTATTATTCAAATTTATGTTGATGACATTATTTTTTGATCTACATCTCATGAACTTGTAGAATTTGAAATTTGCATGAAATCCAAATTTGAAATGTCTTTGTTTGGTGAATTGAATTATTTTCTTGGCTTGCAAATTAAACAAACTAGTAAAGGCATCCATATAAGTCAAGTCAAATATGTGAATGACATGATTAAAAAGTTCAACTTTGAGAACTTGAAACCATCCCCCACCCTTTTGAGTGTCACCACTAAACTACATAAAGATGAGGATGGAAAAGATTTTGATAATGGTTTGTATAGGTCTATGATTTGTTCTTTGCTCTATCTTACTGCAAGTAGACCTGATATCATGTTTAGTGTTTGTATGTATGCACGTTTTCAAAGCAAACCTAAAGTGTCTCACTATAATGCTGTAAAAAGAATTTTTCAATACATTAAGCACACTCTCACTTTAGGAATTTGGTATGATAAGAATTGTGAATTTGACTTGCATGCTTATACTGATGCGGATTATGGTGGATGCAAAATAGATCGAAAAAGCACAAGTGGCACTTTTCAATTTCTAGGAAACTCATTAATATCATGGTTTTCGAAAAAGCAAGCGAGTGTGGCATTCTCTGCTACTGAAGCTGAATACGTGACACTTAGTCTTTGTTGCACACAACTCCTATGGTTAAAACAACACCTATCTTATTTTGGAATCACGGTAAATCGCATCCCCATTTATTGTGATAGTATGAGTGCTATTAATTTATCTAAGAACCCCGTACTACACTCTAAGGCAAAGCACATAGAAGTACGATATCACTTTCTTCGTGATCATGTGAATAGTGGTGATATCGTTATAGAACATGTACGCACCGAAGCACAAGTAGCCGACATATTCACCAAAGCACTAAATCAAGGCACGTACGAAAATCTACGCTCAAAATTAGTCATGATTTCTGCTGATTTTCTATAGATTGATTTTTCTTTCCATCTTTACATGCACTTTTGATATTATTTACAAAATAAAGGGGGCGAGAGAGTGCATAATTTAAGGGGGAGAGAGAGCATGATTGCACAATTTAAGGGGGAGACAACGACACTCTAAAAATTCAAAATTTGAAACTAGAATTTGTGCCTAATTGGAGGGGAGGAATTATATTTAGATCATGAACCAGTGTTATTTTGTAAACCATCAAAAAGGGGAGATTGTTGAGAAAAAGTGTTTGAATTATTTACAAATGCATGATTTAAATAGTACAAGTTTACGAAACGCATGACAAATCTATTACTTGACACGTTTTTGTGATACACAAGCCTCATATGCTTTATATATATTGTTGCCGTACTAACAAGCCAGGAAGCATTAAAGCTTACATCATATGGCAAACATTTGTTGTCTTTGAACTATTTTCATGTGCCACCATTAATGAACTAAACTAGTTCATTAAGTGAAGTACTTAAGTTAATGAACTAACTAGTTCATTAAATGGAGATAAACTTGGACAAAGCTTGATGGCAACAAATTTTGAAAAGGAAAGTCTCCTCCCCATTTGGATATACACACCTACATATATATATATATATATATATATATATATATATATATATATTCGGATGGTCATATGGCTATGAGCAACTTGGGTATGTTTTCTCCCACTTACTCATCCATATTGGATTGACACAGCTACTTGCCTTATGATTCATCTTGATGTGCGAAGTACATGCATGGCGTTGATATGGAAGATATGTGAAGAGCTCCAAAATGCTGCAATGCTGGCTGCTGCAACTATTAGTCTACTGTTATCTCTTTTTGATCACTTATCTATCATTTACATTCAACCTTCCTCTCATATAAATATGTACGCTTTTTTCCTTCATTAAGGCTTTATCCACAAGGGTGGTTTTACTTAACAAGGTTTTTAATGCGGCATATCATATGTGACTGGAGGTTACGCATACTAGAATCACTTCATGTGTTATTTTCTTATGCTGACACTATCAAGGTTGTAATATGGTTTTCTCACACCATAAGTGAGTTTACTTAATAAAAAATCGCTTTTATCAAAAAATATATATATATATATTCAGATTTTTTAAAAAAAGGCATAATACAAATATTCCGACGTACTTCTGACACGTTACATATATTACAAACGTACGTCAACGTCACACCATTATATACACCTTATATTTATGAGTATATTCAGGTCTTATATCATATGATATAAGTCATGGTGATGACAAAATTATAACGACACGTTACAAGGTTGTACACCGAAAATTGTCGTATCGGGTGACTACCGAAACTTCGCCATCATGTCATGTACTTGCCATATAAAGATGTCCAGCCCATATACTTTAAAAATAGCTAAAACTTTCGTGGCTCAGATGTTCAAATTATCTATGAAATCATTCCATGTTGGCACACAAAAATCACCCACAATTTAGGTCAAATTGTGGAGATTTCAAATTCAAAGTTTTAAGGAACATGGGGCACCACTTTAAGTCATCCATTTATTTTATGTATATTATTTGTGATGTAACATATATAACATATGCAAAAATTTTGAATTTAATGGGAGAAGAATCACATAATCGACGAAAGTCGAAAATTCGGTTTTCTACGAGCATAACGCATGGAACGTTTTTGGTAAGACTTGTAACATGTATCTAGACACTTTTTACACATTCAAGACATGTTAAAGTGTTCTAGAAAATTCAAATAAGGGCTGATTGAAATTTACCATATATGTGTAATTATTATGCATTATTTTACAAAGTTTACCAAAATGAAATTCAGCACATGTGCAAGACTTATTACACGCCATGTTCAGCCTAGATGGAGCCTATGTGGAGCTTAGTTGGCATCTTAATTTGTGGAGAATATGCCACACATGGTTAGTGGCATAAAAGAGGGAGCTACACAAGGTAACAATTCAAACATTTCAAACTACTACACATGCTGAAAATTATTCAGCACATGTACTATATGCTGGCCGAATTTTTGGACTGGCTTTGGCGTTAAATGTGCATCTCAAAATTGAAGGGATTGAATGGTGATTGTTGGAAGATTACCTTGTGTAAATATGACACCATCTTGCTCACTTGACATAACATGATTGGAGGGATGACTTGGCCTTGATTACTTGGCATTTGATGATTGGTCCAACTTGTCATCATTTAGTGTGCTGTAAAAATCAGATTAAAACTCATAAAACATGTGCCAATTAGTAGCCAAAAGGTTACCAGGCATTAAAGAAAATTCTCAAGAAAGGGAAGAAGCCCTAGGGGGCGGCCACATATGCTTAAAAGGAAGAGAAGTAGTGCAAAACAAAGTCAAGAATACAACTCATATTCTCACAATTGCAAGAGGCTCTACTACTTTTTTCTTCTTCTTTTCTTTCTTTCTTCTTCTTCTCTCAAGCCTATTGTTCATATATTCTAAATATTGTATAGGCTTTGAATATACCACCCACACTATTTCATTGTTGTAAAAGGTTGATCAAGGTGTGATCAAACCTTCATTTGAGCGGTGGTGGTGTCCGTGATTCGTTTGCTCGATTGTATTGTGTGTAAAGGGGTGGAGTTGGTGTGTAACTCTAATCACCCTTGTGGTAAGGTGTTTTTCGTGTTTAGTGATAATCGAGGAAGGTGTCCTCGAAGACTGGAGTAGGTTGATTTAACCGAACCAGTATAAAATCCTTGGTGTCTTTACTTTACTGCACTTTACTTTAGTTTCCAGCTATTCGCATCACATTCATTGCAAGAGTAAAAATAGCAAACAAGTTTCAAAAATCGTAAAATTTTGTAGAAACATATCAACACCTCTTATTTTCATTTGGACCAAGTTTCAACTCATTTGGATAAGTATGAGGCAATCAAACTTGAATAGTTCTGAGACTAGTGCAATCTGAGTTTCAGAGTTACAAAGGTTGAGAACACCAATGTGATTGATATACTTCCCAAAGAAATTTTTGGAAACTGTTTCAACCTATTGAAATAAATATATTGAGGGTCTTGTAATTAAAGTTTCAGATCATTTGGAGTTACAAATTAATCGGAATAAATTTTTAAAGTCGAAGTACGGTTTCTGGCAGATTCGCGCAATCTGATCAAAAACGTATTTTCAAGGGGTTAGGCGTGGTATTTTAATCTGAAATTTTTAAGAGATACTCATAACATCTGACTGTAAATGTTCGCCGAATTTCATAATTTTTAGAGGTGTCTAACTAGGTCTTTTAATTATTGCAAATCAGCATTTGAAAACAGAAACTTTTTTCAGAAGTGAGGATTTTGGGCCGAACGTTTTTAAAAACAAAATTTTCCACACCACTATTCAACCCCCCCTTCTAGTGGTGCTATACAGGTCCTAAATCTTCTCCTCATCTTAGTGACTCTTCTTTCTTCATTATTCTAAATGTCTCAACTCTCTTCCCCATGTCGACCCCAAGGTCGAGAGGGGTAGGAAGGGAAAGGAAGTGGATCTAAGTTGAAGAAGGAGGAGTGCTTAAAGGTTTTCAAAGTTAAGACCTTAATTAAGAATTGATATTAGAAAATTCTAAATGATCTTGCTCCAAAATAACAAACGTTCTTTTCTTTTTGGCCATATAGGCTGACGGTTCTACCAAAGGGAAAAAGAAGTAATCTTTTCCCTATTTGGTCTTAAGATCAAGGAAAAGTCAAGTATTTTTCTTAGCTTCTTCAAGAAAGCTAAAAATGGAGTCTCTTATGTTCACAATCAAGGAATGGATCATGCATGCATCAATTAAAATGAAGTCTCTATCACTAAGTGATGAAAAGTATATTTGCATGTTCAAGTTGTGTATGAATAGGTGCTTTTCTTGAATGGATTCATCAACTTGACTAGGATGATATTTAGATGTAACACGCATGGCATAAATGAGGCATAAACAGCCCTTTGAGGGTGTTGTACCCAACGAAAATTCATATTGTACTTGAAGACTTGTATAAGTGAATTAATGAAGTTGCATCCTTCAAGTACATTTTACTAAGTTTTATTATTGCTTCTTTTATTATATTTTGATAAAGAAAATATTATAAGTAGTCAAGCATAAATTATGGACCATGTGAAGGGGGCCAATTCACCCCAAGGGCTTAAGAGATTTTGGCCACAAGGCTTAAAAAGGGCCTTAAAGGGTTTTTTTTCAAATTATAAGGAGGTTAATCTTTAGGGCATTCTTAACACAAACCCAAATAGCAATTAAGGAGTTTTAAGTAGTGGGGCAATTTTCCCCAACCCTCACTAATATTCGGCCCCATGAGTCCAAGAGGATTTAAGACTTCCCTAATTTCATTTTTAATCAAGAAAAAGGGGAAAATAATTAATAAAAAGGGGGCAACTACCCAAATAGCTTTCCATTAAACACACTTGGAAAGTGACTTAAGCATGGTAATGGCTACTAAATGCCATACCCGCCGGATTCCCCTCCATGGAATAACCAAGAAGCCTTTCAAATCTTACTATGGTTACTTTATGTTAACCACAAGACTAAAGTAACCCAAGTTAGCATTAAAGTAACCTTGGTTGGCTAAAGTAATTCAAGTTAATTAACTCTAATTAGCTTAACTATGCCAAGGTAATCTCCTTCTTCCCTTTTGCATCCCAAAGGATAAACCACTTAGCCTAGTGAAGAAAATTTTCTCTCCAAGCAACTCTAGAACACTCTTACCCTCAACCCTCAAGAAGTCACAAGGAGCAAGCGACTTCCCTCTCTTTTCCCCTTAAGGTACACGGCTTACTTAAGCCAAGAAGTCCAAGATCCTTTTCACCTTCAAGCCTCAAGATTCCTCTAGGTAGGTACACTCTAAACTCCTTAAGAGAATTTTATATCTTACATAGAATGAAGCTCACATCACTACTTTTTCTTGCTCAAAAACCATGACCCCCATGGTCACTATGTTCAAGCTTTCAAGCTCTTAAGTGGTACTAGCTTCTTAGAGGTTTGAACACCATTCAAGCTTCATCTTGGTAAGCCAATCTAGCCTCCATTTGGTTTTATCTTTCACTTAAGATAATGACTAACATTTGTTCTTTTTCCTCCTCCAAAACCTTTGGGTATATGTGAAGAAGAGGGAGATTTCACTTCATTTTTCAAGCTAATGAAAGGTTTAAGCTTGAAGAGGCAAGTACACTATAAATATTCTTGACTTGTGTGTGAAAGTATATGCTTGAATGTCTAGATGTTACTAAGATTTAATCTTAGATGGAAAATGTTAAGCTTGAAGCATGAAAATTTCAGATACCTTAGGAAAAGTTACTTGCATGTATGAGATTCTTTCAAAGATGGATTATTTGCCCTTTGAATATGATGTGTGTTTAAAGATTAATGTAGCAAAGCTCTTTTTCTAGATATGTAAGGGGGCGGTTGGATGAAAATTTTGGGGTAAATATTGTTCTTGTGAAAGATTATGACTTGTGGGGTAAAGGATGCATATAAGTTGTATGCTTTATGACTTAGGTGTAATATGTTCATTATGGAATGAAATTTAAGCCCTTTCATGTGAATGAAATGGGCTGATTTTGGGGGTATAGAGCATACAAATTGGATATGCCAAGAATAGACTTGATTATGTACAAAATGTGCAGTATCGAAGTGTGCTTTAAGTAATTTCCGAAACTGTTTTGAGAAGAATTATATATGGCTTTTAAAGTATATTAGGACTTGTATGTTATGATAAAAATTGTATGTGAAGGTTAGTAAGCCAACCTTGAAGAATAATTTTTGTTCGTGCATTTTTATCAAGCAAAGGGACAAGAATGGAAATTACTGGAACATGGCAGAATAATGTGACGTTTTGTATGACCTGAAAAGGGATCTTAGAAGTATTCAATTAAGCTCGTTTTTGGCATGATATTAGCCCCATGTATGTAGTAAATATGAGAGTTGGAAATTTGGTAAAAGAAGTTATGGTTTATCCTTGATGGAATTTTTAGTAAAACTGGTCAAGCTGGAATTACTAGACTGGACAGAATTTAAGTGGCGTGTTAATAGACCCGACAATGGACCTTAGAAATATGCAAATGGGCGGATTTTTGGTAGGATGCTAGCCTTATGTGTTTAATAAGTCTGTGGGTTAGAATTTTCAAAAAATGACTTATGGTTTGGTCACAATATAATTTGTAGTAAAACTGGCCACTCCAGAATCAGCATGTACCTGTTTTTGGAAAAGTGAGTAGATGACCTCTTAAAAGTTATTGTATTACTCCGGAAATTTTATGACAACTACTTAGAACATAGATGAGCATGTCCATGTAAATTAATCATCCTGAAATTATTATTTTAATGGGTAACTACTGAAATTAATTGGACACTACGAAACTGGAAAACTGGGCTGAATTGCGAAACTAGTTGAAAGACTTCGTTCTTGTGCTGTAGACCTGTTTGATCAGCTTAGGCTTATGAATATTAATCCTCGGTATGTTTACATTATTTTCCAGGTCTTGGCCCAATTTAAATAAGACTTATTGGGCTTGAGAGAAAGGTCAAAGAGGGGTGCCGCACTGCTGAATTCAGCAGTACCCTGTTTAGTAATTTAATAGCTTAAGGGTCTTACATGTCTTGAAACGTTATGAAACTCTATTGCGAGTAGAAAAGACACCCTTATGCGTACGTAGGTCAAGAAATCATGATAATGGTCCTAAACTATGAGGTCTTGAGGCCGTGCAAACAGAACGATAATTCTGGAATATTTTCCAGTTTAAAGAATAAGATCGTACTTGTATGTATGTGATGCATTATGTCACGAATTGCATGGTACATGTCATACATTATCATCATCACTCACATGATTCATGAAACTGATTTTATGACAAAGAATGATGAAAAAGCATTTTTAAAGAACATATTCGGTTTTGAAAAGAACGCTTTCTATCGGTACCATTTATTTCTGGCCAGCTTAACCCGCTCCAGATCCGGGGTTAATTGATCAGAAGATTGTGGCGCCCCGTACCCCGGCCCAGCCGAAGTCGGTGCACCCATCATCACTCACATGATTCATGAAACTGATATAATGCATGGATTTTTGTGCTTTCACGTAAATAAGTAAGCGAAACTGTGGCATAATTTAAAACTTCAAATTAAAAACATTCCCACGACCATTCATAGTTTACATCCCAGATCAAAAGTATCGAAAGTCACAAAAGAAATGTTTTCCATCTCAATACATCATCAGTCATCAGTCATAGCTAGCCAGTCATGTCTCTTAAATCCGTCCACTCCTTGCTGCGCTCACGGGTAGGGGACCCTAGGCTCATCCTCAATCTACTCTACTTTATTCCCTGCAGCCTCTGGGAGGAAAAATATGGGGTGAGTGAAAAAGTCGGCAGCAAGTATACTATAATAATTGAGGATTAAATGGAAAGTGCGTACAAGAACCGAACCCCAAAAAGAAATTTCAGTTTAGAAGCATACCTGTCCTCTATCCAGTACTCGATAGGGATCAACACTTAATGTATCAAGATCATGACTTTACAAAATCGTTACTTAATATAGAAGATAACAATAGAAGACTGTAACTCGCATCAATTCATAACATAACAAGAATCATCACTTAATGAAGTCATACTTAGGATCTACAAGGTCATAACAACTTAGTCTAAGTATCATGTGTCACTACACAATGACTCCATAATCGTGATATGCATGCATATGTACGTGTGATGCATCATGATAAAAATGAGAATATGACTTTTCATGCTTTTCTTTCAAATCATCATCGTCATAAAACAACAGAGTGTTCAAATCTATCTTCCCAGATATGAGGCGATAACGTCTCCACTTCGAATCTATTATTCCCGGATTCGGAACAGTAGCGTCATCTCTTATCGGGTCTATTCGCCCGAACGGTCATTATCAGGTCTATTCTTCTCCGGACCTGAACGGTCATATCATAAGATCAATTAACCCGTATTTGGGTGGGTCCTTACTGTCCAGGCACATACACACACACGGTACTGATGGGGAAGCGTTCTTTTTAAAAAAACAGGATCGTCTTTTTAAAACGCTTTTCATCTTTCTTTCGCATAAAACCAATGCCATAAGTCATGTAAGTGACGATGATGCAATGCATGACATGTAGTATACAAACCATGGCATAACCCGTTACATATACATATATGTACGTCTCGTCGCTATGCTGGAAAATTTCCAGCTTAGTGGCGCCAACTTCGCCTTAGTGATTTCCTTTTAAAATAATCATTTTAAACTAAGTGATTCGCATGTACTCCTTCATATTTGTCTTAAGTTATTGCCATGAAAGTTTTACGGAATTACGATATCGATAGGGGAATCATTTATTCTTTTTCATAAAGTGGGTACAAACTGAATTCTGGAATGACCAATTTCACTATAAAATTTATTGTGACCAACCCTTAAGTCCTTTTTTGGTAATTCCAACTCTCCAACTTAATAAACACATTGGACTAGCATCTTACCAAAATTTAGCCCAATTGCATTTTTCTAAGGTCCAATTCCAGATCATGAAACACGCCACACTAATTCTGCCAGTCCATCGAATTTCAGCCTGACCCATTTTACTAGAAAATTCATTAAAAATAAACTGTAACCCATTTTGTCAAAATTCCAACTCTCACCTTTACTTCATTCATAGGGTTAGTGTCATACCGAAAATTAGATAATTTGTTTACTCCTAAGGTCCATTTCTAGGCTACTCAACAAGTTACTTAAATTCTGACCAGTACAGTATTCTCAGCAGGGCCAACTTTACTAGAAACTTTATTAAAAATAAACCGTAACTCCTTTTAATGAAATTCTAACTCTCACATCTAATATACACATAAAAATAATGTCATGCCAAAATCAACTAAATTGACAGTTCCTAAGGTCTCTTTTCAGGTCTCACAAAACAGCCCAAATTTCTGTCCTGTTCGAGTAAATTCCCTAGTTTGTCACATTTCCTTCCTCAATGACCTTAACTTGTATTTTTGTCATAAACACTTAATTAAGCATCAAACTTACTCTTTTTATAGGAAATCTACAGGTTCAACATGCTACAAACATCACATGAAAATCCCTTACCAAACAGTTTATACACCCCAATACATCATCCTTTGGCTAACATACAACATTCCTACTAAAACAACACTAGCAACGATTTTGGGTGCACACGCACCCTAGTCACCACAGCCCTTTTTTTCGGTGCATGCAAGACAAAACGATGTATCCAAGTACATGTTAAGCATAACACTCACAAGAGCATAACCGTGTCTTCACTTTACCACATAAGTTGTCATTTTCATGCAAAATCACTCTTATTTCCTTCACCCTCTTCACCGTGTGCCCTTTTCATGGAAAATAAAAGATCTTTAACATGTTAAAGGAAGATTAACACATAATGGTGCATAAAAACCACAAAGATTCCATCTTTAAGCAAGGATACACACCTACACACCATTTTGCCCCTAGGCCGAAAGTTTAGGCATCAAAACCTAGCACATCACAACTAAGATTAAATCTTAAGTTCATCTAGCCATTCATGCAAACACTCTCACATTCAAGCCACAAAGAGTATAGTGTAGTTGCCTTCTTGCTTACTCTTCTTGAAAATGTATGGAAAGTTGGAACCTTTCTTCTCTTCTATGCGTGTATCCCACGGTTTTGGGGAGAAGAAGAGGTCAATGGTTAGTTACTTTTCTTCAAATAAAAGATATATATTTAGTAAGGGTTATATGAACTTACCAAAATGAAGCTTGAGCAGTATTTGACCCTCTATCAAAACTAGGATCCTCAAAAGCTTGAGATTCTTGAGCCTAGTGACCATTGAAGGTCACGGTTTGGGGCAAAAGATAAGAGAGTTTTTCAAGCTTAGTGAAATGTAAAAATTCCCCTTGAATAGTTGAGTATTTACTTACCTAATTCCCTCTTGAGCTTGTATTAATCTTAGGCCTCCTTGTATGCTCTTGGCCGTGTGGTTTAAGGAAAGAGGAAGAGAATGCACTTCTCTTGCACTAGAAGTTCTTTAGAGTGTTTTGAAAAGCCTAGAGAATTCTCAAGTGTGGTTGGAGGGAATTCTTTCTTTCTTTTGGCTATGTTGTAGCCGTTGGGGGTAAAGGGAGGGGTTAGAGTTTACCATAAGTATTAACCTTGATTACTTTAGTAAATCAAGGTTAAGTTAGTACTAACCTTGGTTACTTTATTCCAGCTATGGTTACTTTGGAGCTAACCCAAGTTACTTTATCCAATCATGGTTATCTTAACCTTGGTTTAAGTGAAAAAGTAACCATGGTAGGATTTAAAAATCCTCCATGGTTAGCCATTAAGTGCTCGGGTGGTTGGGGGTTTTTAATGACCCCAACCATACTTTATTCCCTTTTAAAAGTTGTTTAATTTAATTTGTTTTTAGTTTCTTTTTCCTTTTTTCTTTCTCTTAAAATAACTAATTTGGCAAATGTTGAAGCCCTCTTTGGGCTAAGGGCCGAAATGAATGGGAAAAGAAAGTTTTGGGTTGCAACCAAATCCTCTTGCTATTACCCACATGTTCTAAGGGCTTATTATCTTACTTAGAAGATGGCCCTAACAATCTTAAGAAATTCAATTGGGCCTTCCCTAACCTTGGGGCCGAAACCTTCCAAGCTCTTAGGGGTGAATTGGTCCTCTCCTCATTGTCCAATATTCTTGCTCGAATAACATATACGTGTATTACTTCTCGTAACGTAATCTATAATAATAATAGTCTTAGGCTCAATAAATTATAATTGAAATCTTATCTTGTCATATATTCTCTTTAATAGATCATAGGTACAAAAGGATTCCCTATTGGGTTACAACAAGATGATTATGACCGTTCAGGCCCGGAGAGAATAGACCTGGTTATGATGATTATGACCGTACAGGCCCGGAGAGAATAGACCAGATTATGACGATTATGACCGTACAGGTCCGGAGAGAATAGACCTGATGACTATGATTGATGATGTGACTGTTTTCTGATCCAGAAATAATAGATTCGAAGGAAAGAATTTGACCGCCTCAGATCCAGATAGAATAGATCTAAACACTCTCTTGTTTTTATTGACGATGATGTTTTGAAAGAAAGAAAGAAAGAATTTATCCTCATATTTATCAAGACGCATCCCATGTGCATACTCATGCATGTTGCATATAACGGTTTGTTGAATACTTGGTACACTATTACTTAGGCTAAGATGTTATGACTTGATATCTCTTAAGTTATGATTTTAAATAAGTTATGATCTTGTTACTTACGGATATTGGATAGAAGGTCAGGTATGTTACTAAACCAAATTTCTGGGGTTTGGTTCTTGTTGTACTTTCCATTTAATTCATGATTATTTATGGTTTACTTGCTGGTGACGTTGTCACTCACGCCTTATTTTTCTCCCAGAAACCGCAGGAAATAGGGTCGAATGGATCGAGGACGAGCCTAGGGCTCCTTATCCGTAGAAGAGCGAAAGGAGGATGACTTAAGGGTTTTTGTCGTGATGGTCATGATGGATGAACTTTTTATGATCTTATGTTGGAAACATTGACTTTTGGATTTCTGCATTTTGTGAACATGTTTGTAAGACTATGATGGATGTTTAGACGCTTTTACTTTAAAAGTTTTTATTCTGCCTCGGTTTCGCTTACTTGTTAAAGTGTAAGCATGAAGGTCCACATATTTTGTTATGGACCAAGACATGTTATGGATTGACGCCTGGTACTCTCCGTAGTGAAGTACGGCGGTCGCATTGTATCCGGCTAGGCCAGGGGTGCGGGGCGCTACAGAGTGCATGCATGGCAAGAAGAAGTAGTATTTATCATTCATTTATCACCTTAATGTAAATTGTAGGAAAATGAGTTCACTTTTAAGTACACTAAGAACTCCATCAATCATCATTTTCTTATATGCATATGGAAAATACATCATCTGTTTTATTTCCATATGTGATAGAAGGGATCTAAATGATTAAGGTCATAATATAGTATATTCATGGTACAATACAAACCATATTATAATGCATGTCATAAAAGATGCTATCTTTGATAATCAACATCATAAAATCACCATTCTCCTTCTAAGATGGGGCGGTTTTGAGCCTCCATCATAGACTATGAATTCATCACCATCATCATGATGTGTATCTTGATGATCATGGCCTAAGAAGGTGTGATCCCATGGAGGTTATGCATCTATGTGCTTGCATGTGACTTTTTATCGTGATCTTCACCATAATCATAGTTCATATGATCATGAATATATATGATGTGATCTTATATAAATTGAGCATGCTAAAAATCATGGATCTTGATTGTCATCATGTGTAATCTTAAAAGTGATCATGAAAGGAAGATATAAAAATAGATGTTATCGAAGTAGTGTCATGCATCCAAAGTTGAGATTCCTTAAGATTGGGTTTTAGAACATTCTTAGTATTTTCTTTTCCAAAAATGACTAACTCTTCCATCATCTTGGCCATCTAGGCCGTGTGTACCCCAAGCCAAACCAAAGAAGTAATCTTGCACACTTGAATGTAAGAATCAAGTATCAAGGCAAGTATTCTTCTTAGCTTCATCAAGATTGTTTAAAAATGAGTCCCCTATGTTCATATCAATGGATGGATCATGCTTGCATATGATAAAAAATGAAGCTCCTATCATGAAGCTATGGAAAATGCATTTGCATGTTCAAACTATGTATGCATGTGTATTATTCTTGTGTAGTTTATGAACATCGTTAGAATAACATTCCAATAAGGCATGCCTGGCAAAAATACTAACATTCACAGCCCCTTGGGGACGTGTGTGGCTAGGAAGTGAAGAAGCAAACATGCAAGCATCATCTTTCATATAAAATGTAGACAAATGAGTACACGTTCTAGAAAAGTGAACTAAGAACCTTATTAAAACATCAATTTCTTATGTGCATGTTGGATGACTATCAATCTCTTGTTTTCAATTGTATATGGGTGCATTTGCATGATTATGGTCATGGTATGGCATGTTTATCCTGTAATATAAACTATACTACAATGCATTTCACAAAAGCTTTCATCTTTGATGACCAACATCACAAATACACCGTTAGCCTTCTATGAAGGGGCTGTTTGAGCCTTCATCAAAGACCATGAATTCATCACCATCATCATGATGAGTATTTTGATGATCATGGTCTAAAGAGGTGGTTTTGCATGGGTATTGTTCTCTTATGAAATGTTTTAAAGATGTTTATGATTAAAAGAACTATACCGCAAGACGAATGATTCCATACAACTTTTTTGGCCTTGTCTTCTTCGTATGGCGTTGAATCTTGCTTCTTAAAGTTGTGTTGGCCTCACTCTGATACCAATTGTTGGACCGTGCACCTGCAATAAACACCACTAGAGGGGGTGAATAGTGGTTAGCAAAAATTACACCACTACCCTTGGTTAAAATCCCCTTTGAAAACAGAATATCAGACCTCCTCAGATTCAGTACCCATTTTTGAAAAATTCAGAACTCAGCATACACAACTACAAAAATTATGAAACTTTCCAGAAATTAACTTCAATATTTTGACTAGACTCTGTTAAAAAATGAGACAAAAATAAGATTGTTTGACTCTTCAGCCAAATCAAAAGATTCAGATGGTCAATCAGGACTAAATTGGACAGAATAATGCTGAAATTCGAAAACGAGTTTCTCTTTGATTACTCAAACAAAAAGGTTGATCTTTATGTCAAAACACTCCTTAGGATGTCTAGTTTATTTTTCCAAAAAGCCCTGACCTAAAACTATTCTCGAAAACTTAAGAATGCAAGTTTTCTTGAAACTAATCAGGTTGCAGCCAGAATAGAGCAGTTATCTTGCAATGACTGAAAGACTCACTTTCTTTGCTCAAATCAAGTGAGTCTTGTTGAAAATGAAAGCTAGCAGTCTGAAGTATAACTCCATAAAAATTCACGAATTTTGAAAGTGTTTTACTTTTTTTTCAAAACGTGTAAAATTGTGTCAAATCTGCAGTTAAAACGTGAAGAGAAACCGAAAAATAGGAAGAAAACAAGAACACCAAAGATTTATCCTGTTTGGGTCAATGTGACCTACTCCAGTCGCAAGGAACACCTTCATTGGATTTCACTATGTAATGTTCACAAATACAACAAGAACCAAGCATGATCCTTGGGTTAAATATCAATCCTATTCAAGACTCGGATGAACACCTATGTGCAACTCTTGGTTGCAACACCTTTACCACCTATTGATGTAGCCTTATAAATTTGTCTAATCAATAATATAAAAACACCAAGAGAGGCGTGTAGCTCTACAGTAAATATCACAAGAACACCCTGGCTACACAAAGAATGAAACAAGAATGAAGACAAGAAGATAGCAAGACAATGACCTTCAACTTTGGCTTTCAAGTGTGTGTTCTTCTTCTTCACCTTTGCCTCCTATTTATAGTGTAAAATAGGCCCATCTTCATCATCGAGTCTTAGTTGTCTTCACATCATTGGTTGACCACATAATTATCTTATACACTTGGCAACATAAAGAAACATGATTGGTCCACCTTTGCATACATATTTGGCCGATTTTTGCCTTGAAAAATAACTTGGAAAATGTGAAGATAATACCCAAGGATAAGATGGAATATTCCCTCAACTTCTTGGAACAAGAATAGGGCATGTGAGGGCTGCCATTTGACTCAAAAAATCGGCTCCAAAACAGCCTCCTAGCCGTTGCCTTTGAATTTGAAATTTCCTAGTTGGCAATTTTGCTAGTTAGCTTGTTTTTGGTTTGTCCACTTGGCATAAAGTCATAAAATGAATACACCATCATTTCCACCTGTTTAGCGCCCCGGCCCGATACCGTCATCGGAACCAGTGCACCCGCCGTAGTCTACTATGAGAACTACGAAGCGTCAAAGCGGATCAAGCATACATCATCTATGACGAAAGATAAATCAGCGGAAACATTGATAAATTTAAAACTTCATCGTCATTAAAACCAGAAAATGCAGCGGAATTAAAAAGTGTTTGGTCTTCTAGCTAACACAAATGTCAGAACAACATAATAACATTGAGTTTCCAATCTCAAGAAAATAATCTAGCATCTATCTATCCCCATGTCCGTCTTCCCACTGAGCCCACTCGCCATCGTCCTCGATAAATATCAACTCATATTCAGGCTCACCTGAAAAGGAATAGAGAACTGTTCCTAGCGAAATTATCGCCAGCAAGTAACCCGTCTATACACCTTACGGAATCACACACGACGAGTCACCAGTGTATAAATCATTGCCCAAAATATAGGTGCTCGGGTTAACAAATAGCATCTCAATAAGAATTTCTCAAAACAGATAAAGCACATATATGGTACACGGGTACGAGAACAAGCATGTATTAAAACAACGTATCACATAAGCAAGTCATAAACTAACCATGTTTCTTGCATATCAAGTCTTATGCTTCGTGTATCATGATGCATGTACTTCTTTAAAAATCACACACAACACCCATGCATATGTCTTCTTTCATAAACATGTCATGCATGTCATTTCACAAAACATTTCATCACTTTACATATCATATTCTTCGCGTAGCAGAACTTTATACCCTGTGGGTGATCAGTCCACAGCAAACTGAACTTTATACCCCATGCTGAAAGGTCCACGGCCCCATAACATATAACTTTATACCCCGTGCTGAAAGGTCCACGGCCCCATTACATATATCATATATCCGTGCTGAAAGGTCCACGGCCCCATTACTTATATCATATATCCGTGCTGATAGGTCCACGGCCCCATAAAATACTTTATTTTCCGTGCTGATAGGTCCACGGCCCCATAAAATACTTTATACCCTGCTGTTGATTCATAGATCACGCTTTTATACCCTGCTTTCGCATGCATGATTTTTATACACTGCGATCAACCAGCAGCCATTTGTCTTTCGAAAACTTTACACCTTTCTTGTAAACACATGTTCTTTTGCAAAGCAAATCTCAAATCAAATTCAAGTGCCCATGTCATGATGCAGGATGCACATGTAACTTCGTATCAAACATGTAACACACACACATACTTCTTACATATCAAGTATATGGTCTTGCACCTCAAACACTCTATGTTCGTATCTTTCCAAGTCCGTTCGTCTTACTAATTCACTCAGGATTCAATCTTATTCTTACTTGATCAAACTTACCATCTACACCTCAATTGCACCTCAAATATCTTTGCATTTTATGTTCAGAAGAAGTCTATAAAGTTACTACACATACATAGGGCGCCTAAAGGGTCAAAAAGACTTCCAGTATACTTGGAACGCCACATGAGGCGCCTAAAGTGACATAAAGCGCCTATACTAGGCGTTCGAAGTGTTCGGGGATGTGCCGTAGACATTGAACGCCTACATGAAGCGCCTAATGTGACATTGAACGCTACATTAGGCGCCTAATGTGACATAAAGCGCCTAATGTATGTGTTCGAAGTGTTCGGGGATGCTTCAGGACACATTGAACGCTACATTAGGCGCCTAATGTGACATAGAGCGCCTAATGTAGGTGTTCGAAGTGTTCTGACGGTTCTAAACTGCAGTTTTCCTACAGTAACTTCCTCCCATCATCTTCCTCCTTCAACCCTTTCATGTTAAGCCTCTCAAGATCCATCTTACCATCTAGATTCATCGTTCTTAACACACATCAAATCATGAATTGATGCTTAGTTATGTCTAACAATATCCACTCTTAACCTTCAATCATTCATCACCTCCAAAAGTTATCATCAACATTCCCAACACAACAAGTCTACAACAATGCCATCACTCATCCTTCAATTCCCTGCACTTACTCTCAAACGTCTAAGTGTAGACAATCAACACAAGAATAGAACAAGACAATAAGCACATCAAAATATACACTTTCATGGGCATGCTTGACAAACAACAAAGCACCACACAACTATTTTCAGAAATATGGCCCAAAGCACAAGACTTTACGCAGCTAGAAACAAAACTTACATATAATAAAGCATTTAACATAGACAAGACAAGATTACTAATGTGTGATTCAAGTTTTCTCTTTGTAAGAACATAGGGCCTAAAGTATCAAAATTTACATAAAGCGTATAGAAAGATTACTTGCCTTGGTTTCTAGTTAATCTTACGGATTTAGTGCAGAATTTCAGTAAAGATTGCACCTAGGTTGGCCTTCTTCCTTCCTTTTCCTTCTTCTCTTCTTCTTCTTCCTCTCCTTTCTCCTTCTCTTTGCTTCTGCGGTTTTCCCTCTCCTTTTTGGTGTTCTAACCGTCCCCTATAGGCTGATGGGGAGTTATACTAAATGTTGTGTAACTCCCCTATCTCTTAGTAGGGACCTTTTTGGTAATTTCCCCTAATTACCTTTAATTCTACTTTTAACCCTTTTCTCTTGTTCTTCTATGTTTTATGTAACTAAGTCTCATAACCTACAAAATTAATTAAGTTGCATTTAAGGTTGACCTCTAAGTATTGAAAGTTGCGCTTAAAAGTCACGGGGTATGACATTCCACCCCTCTTACAAAAAGTTTCATCCTCGAAACTTACGTACGTTTAGTCAAAGAGCTGAGGATACTTCTCTCGCATTTGTTCTTCGAGCTCCCAAGTGGCTTCACGTTCTGTGTGATTGCTCCACTGGACCTTTACATACGGAATCACTTGCTTCCTCAACACTTGATCCTTTCGGTCCACCACTTTCACAGGTATTTCCTCATATGAAACATCGTCCTTGAGTTCCAAAGGTTGAGCTTCAAGTACATGACTTGGATCCGCCACGTACTTCCTTAATTGTGACACGTGGAATACATTGTGAACTTGCGCCAACTGGGGAGGTAACGCTAACCTATAAGCCAAGGCTCCCACCTTCTCCAGTATTTCATAGGGACCAATAAAGCGAGGACTTAGCTTGCCCTTGACTCCAAACCTCATAACGCCCTTCGTGGGTGATACTCTCAAATAAACTTTTTCACCCACATCAAATTCCAACGGTCGTCGTTTGGAATCTGCCCAACTCTTAATGCGATCTTGAGCCGCCTTGAGTCTTTCCCGGATGACTTTCACCTTCTCTAGCGTCTTCTCCAATAGCTCAGGTCCCATGATGGTCCTCACGCCCACTTCATCCCAATAAACTGGGGACCTACATTTCCTTCCGTACAACGCCTCAAAAGGAGCCATGTCAATTTCGCTGTGGTAACTATTGTTATAAGAAAACTCCATCAGCTTTACCATTCCGTCCCAACTCCCTTTAAAATCCAACACGCAAGCCCTTAGCATATCTTCCAAGGTCTGAATAGTCCGCTCGGACTGTCCATCGGTTTGTGGATGATACGCCGTACTCAACCTTAACTCTGTACCCATGGCTTTCTGAAATGCAGTCCAAAACTTAGATGTGAACCGTGAATCTCGGTCGGACACTATACTTACCGGGACACCATGCAAGCTAACAATATTCTCCATATATACATTCACTAGCTTGTCAAGAGGTGCTTCACTTGAAACGGGTAGGAAATGTGCAGACTTTGTTAGACGATCCACGATGACCCAAATCATGTCACATCCATTTCTGGTCTTTGGTAATCCCGCTATGAAATCCATCGTGACATGTTCCCATTTCCACTCCGGAATTTCCAACGGCATCAGCAATCCACCAGGCCATTGGTGTTCCGCCTTGACCTGTTGACAAACCAAACACCTCTCAATAAATTCAGCGACATGTCATTTCATTCCGGACCACCAATAATATTGCTTGAGATCTCTATACATCTTGGTGCTACCAGGGTGTATGGATAGCCTTGAGTTGTGAGCTTCTTAAAACACTTCCCTCCTAAGTTCGTCAACATCAAGCACGCATAATCTTTCTCTAAACCACAAGCTCCAATCCTCTTTGATCCGAAATCCTTCAACTCGGCTATTTTTCACTCTTTCCATTATTTCAGTGAGGGTCTTATCATCCTTCTGAGCCTCCTTTATCCGATCAACCAAACTTGGTGTGATAGTCAATGTTGTCAAAACGTTCACTGTGGAGTCAATCAAATCTAAACCAAACTCCTCCATCTCTCTTTTCAATGGTGATTGTCGCGCATGGCTGGACATCCTACTCAACGCATCTGCCACCTTATTAGCCTTTCCTGGGTGGCAATGGATTGTCAAATCATAGTCTTTTAGCAACTCCAACCACCTCCGCTGCCTCATATTCAATTCCTTCTGTGATAACAAATACTTTAAACTCTTATAATCCGTGAATACCGCGCACTTCTCTCCATACAAATAATGCCGCCAGATCTTTAAGGCGAACACAACCGCAGCAAGCTCAAGATCATGTGTGGGATAGTTTTGTTCATAAGGTTTTAGCTGTCTTGAGGCATATGCGATGACTCGTTCGTTTTGCATTAAAACGCAACCTACAAACAAGGTATTAGTCTAAACTTAATGGATATACAAGATCATAACCTTACACTCTAGTTTACGTACCTAAACCGTTCTTGGATGCATCACTATAAATCACAAATCCATCAGTTCCGGAGGGTTGAGCCAATACTGGAGCTGTCGTTAATCTCTTCTTAAGCTCCGCGAAGCTTTGCTTGCATTCCGTCGTCCATTCAAACTTGGACTTCTTTTGAGTAAGGCGACTGAGAGGTACGGCAATCCTTGAGAATCCCTCAACAAACTTTCTATAATAACCCGCTAGACCCAAGAAACTTCGCACTTCGGTGACGTTGGTAGGTCTAGGCCATTCAGTTATAGCTTCCACCTTCTTCGGGTCAACACCAATCCCCTCTTCTGATATCACGTGACCTAGGAAAGCCACACTTCTTAACCAAAATTCACACTTGCTAAACTTAGCATATAGTTGTTTCTGCCTCAAAATACCTAGAACGATTCTCAAATGATCAGCGTGAGTTTGTTCGTCAGGGGAGTACACCAGAATATCATCTATGAATACCACAACAAATTTGTCCAACTGTTCTCGAAAGACGGTGTTCATAAGATCCATAAAAGCTGCGGGGGCATTTGTTAATCCAAACGGCATCACCAAAAACTCATAGTGGCCATATCTTTTGCGGAAGGCTGTCTTCGCGATGTCTTCGGCCTTCACTCGCAACTGATGATACCCTGATCGGAGATCAATTTTAGAGAAAATCTTGGCGCCCTTGAGTTGATCAAACAAATCCTCAATTCGTGGAAGGGGATACTTATTCTTGATGGTAACTTTATTCAACTCTCTATAATCGATACAAAGCCACATGCTACCATCTTTCTTCTTTACAAACAAAACAGGTGCTCCCCAGGGCGATACACTAGGGCGGATAAAATTCTTGTCCAATAACCCCTGCAGTTGTTCCTTCAACTCTCTCAATTCTGCCGGAGCCATTCTATAAGGAGCTTTAAAAATAGGTTCTGTTTCTGGAATCAAGTTTATCTCGAACTCCACTTCCCTAAGGGTGGTACTCCTGGTAAATCTTCCGGAAACACATCAGGGAATTCATTGACCACTGGAATTTGCTCAAGGGACGGTACCTCCCGAGTAACATCCATTGCATACACTAGGAATCCCTCAGCACCTTTCCTTAAGGCTTTGCACGCTTGTGCAACCGACACATACATCTTCTTAGGAACTTTCTTTCGTTCCGGTTCCCCTTGAAACGTTACCTCTTCCATCTTAGCGTTCTTGATTGTCACTTGTTTCAATCGACAATCAATATTGACATGATGCTTGGCCATCCAGTCCATTCCCAATATAACATCAAAATCGTACATCTGAATAGGGATCAGTGTGGCGGAGAATGTTTGGCCTTCAAACTCTAACTCGCAATCTCGATACTGCTTATACGAAACCATTACCTGATCTCCGGCTGCCTGAACACGATACGGAGTTTCTAACCATTCAGGCAAACTACCAAGGTGCTTAGTGAATCTCTTCGCTACAAAGGAGTGGCTTGTGCCGCTATCGAACAGTACATTGGCAGGCATCTTATTTACTAAAACCGCACCTAAGGCCATATAAAGTTTTACACACAAAAAGTTAAACACATAAACACTTAATTCATTAAGGATTTAAACTTAATTCAAATGGTACCTGCTACTACATCGGTAGCCTCCTGCACATCTGTTCCGTCATGAGATGTACACGGGCATTTGCTCGAGTCTTCACTCTCGGCTGCTGAGCCGCCTCTCCAGGATTATTCTTCTTCATCTCTGGACAGTCTCTAATCATATGGCCCACTTGACCGCATCGGAAGCATGCTCCAGCCACTTTCCTACACTCTCCGACGTGGTTTCTATTGCAGTGTGGACATACTCCTTTAGCCAGCTGGGCCACCGGATTCTGGGGTGGAGGTCTCTGAAAATTTCCAACCGGACCTCTTTTTGGAATCTTGACCCAACGTCCGGGTCTTCCACCCACTCTCACATCCTCTCTTGTCCCTTTGTCTCTATCAGACCGTCCTGCGCTAGCTGCTCTTGCCGCTACTCGGCGGAAATCACTCTCAACACGGAAACACGCATCTAGCATATCCTCATAAGTTTTCATCCCCGCATTCACTATCGCCGATTGTATCCTCGAGTCCAAACCCCTCTCAAATTTCGTCATCTTAAGACGATTATCAAACATGATCGCAGGGGAAAACTTACTCAAAGCATGAAAACGATCTGCATACTCCGACACCGTCATCCTTCCTTGCTCCAATCTATCAAACGCTCTTATCTTGTCCAATATCGCAGTCTCCGGTACATAATACTTCAGGAAAACCTCATAAAACTGAGTCCAGGAGATTGGTGGGGTCATTCTCAACACCATTCCGTCCCACCATTCGCCAGCCTTGCCACTTAGAAGGGGCGTGGCCACCTCAACCTTTATCTCATTCGGTACTTGCACTAGCCTAAAACATTTCTCCATCTCAGCCAACCAGTGCTGAGCCTCCTCAAGATCAGTACATCCACCGAACTCCGACACCCTCATCTTCCTCATCTCTCCATAAAAGAACCTGATGTTATGCTGTGGCGGTGGTGGAGGCGGAGGCTGATGCTGTTGCACATACCCTTGTGCAATCACTGTCAGTGCATCAGTGAGCACCTGGGGTAAAACAACTTGTGGTGGCTGGTTCTCCTGTCCATTGCCAGAGTTGCCTATGTTATCTCTTCTTGGAGGCATATTTCTCTGAAAAGGTCAACATTGCATTAGCATTCAGTAAATACAAGGGGTTACTGAAAGCTTGAACGCGTACAAATGGGTGTGGTATGTAGTACAACTACTAATACGAAATTAGATGATAAACGCGCTCGCACACACCCAACCCAGATCATACTTAAACACTAACGAAATCAGTACTTATAACTTAGGATCAACCTTAAGGGAGAACCATAACTTAGGTGTCTAAAAGATCATCAACCTAAGTTTCCAAGATAGATCTGAAGCCTAGTCTCTGATACCACCTGTAGCGCCCCGGCCCGATACCGTCATCGGAACCAGTGCACCCGCCGTAGTCTACTATGAGAACTACGAAGCGTCAAAGCGGATCAAGCATACATCATCTATGACGAAAGATAAATCAGCAGAAACATTGATAAATTTAAAACTTCATCGTCATTAAAACCAGAAAATGCAGCGGAATTAAAAAGTGTTTGGTCTTCTAGCTAACACAAATGTCAGAACAACATAATAACATTGAGTTTCCAATCTCAAGAAAATAATCTAGCATCTATCTATCCCCATGTCCTTCTTCCCACTGAGCCCACTCGCCATCGTCCTCGATAAATATCAACTCATATTCAGGCTCACTTGAAAAGGAATAGAGAACTGTTCTTAGCGAAATTATCGCCAGCAAGTAACCCGTCTATACACCTTACAGAATCACACACGACGAGTCACTAGTGTATAAATCATTGCCCAAAATATAGGTGCTCGGGTTAACAAATAGCATCTCAATAAGAATTTCTCAAAACAGATAAAGCACATATATGGTACACGGGTACGAGAACAAGCATGTATTAAAACAACGTATCACATAAGCAAGTCATAAACTAACCACGTTTCTTGCATATCAAGTCTTATGCTTCGTGTACCATGATGCATGTACTTCTTTAAAAATCACACACAACACCCATGCATATGTCTTCTTTCATAAACATGTCATGCATGTCATTTCACAAAACATTTCATCACTTTACATATCATATTCTTCGCATAGCAGAACTTTATACCCTGTAGGTGATCAGTCCACAGCAAACTGAACTTTATACCCCGTGCTGAAAGGTCCACGGCCCCATGACATATAACTTTATACCCCGTGCTGAAAGGTCCACGGCCCCATTACATATATCATATATCCATGCTGATAGGTCCACGACCCCATAAAATACTTTATACCCTGCTGTTGATTCACAGATCACGCTTTTATACCCTGCTTTCGCAGGCGTGACTTTTATACCCTGCGATCAACCAGCAGCCATTTTGTCTTTCGAAAACTTTACACCTTTCTTGTAAACACATGTTCTTTTGCAAAGCAAATCTCAAATCAAATGCAAGTGCCCATGTCATGATGCAGGATGCACATGTAACTTCGTATCAAACATGTAACACACACACGTACTTCTTACATATCAAGTATATGGTCTTGCACCTCAAACACTCTATGTTCGTATCTTTCCAAGTCCGTTCGTCTTACTAATTCACTCAGGATTCAATCTTATTCTTACTTGATCAAACTTACCATCTACACCTCAATTGCACCTCAAATATCTTTGAATTTTATGTTCAGAAGAAGTGTATAAAGTTACTACACATACATAGGTCGCCTAAAGGGTCAAAAAGACTTCCAGTATACTTGGAACGCCACATGAGGCGCCTAAAGTGACATAAAGCGCCTATACTAGGCGTTCGAAGTGTTCGGGGATGTGCCGTAGACATTGAACGCCTACATGATGCGCCTAATGTGACATTGAACGCTACATTAGGCGCCTAATGTGACATAAAGCGCCTAATGTAGGTGTTCGAAGTGTTCGGGGATGCTTCAGGACACATTGAACGCTACATTAGGCGCCTAATGTGACATAGAGCGCCTAATGTAGGTGTTCGAAGTGTTCTGACTGTTCTAAACTGCAGTTTTCCTGCAGTAACTTCCTCCCATCATCTTCCTCCTTCAACCCTTTCCTGTTAAGCCTCTCAAGATCCATCTTACCATCTAGATTCATCATTCTTAAGACACATCTAATCATGAATTGATGCTTAGTTATGTCTAACAATATCCACTCTTAACCTTCAATCATTCACCACCTCCAAAAGTTATCATCAACATTCCCAACACAACAAGTCTACAACAATGCCATCACTCATCCTTCAATTCCCTGCACTTACTCTCAAACGTCTAAGTGTAGACAATCAACACAAGAATAGAACAAGACAATAAGCACATCAAAATATACACTTTCATGGGCATGTTTGACAAACAACAAAGCACCACACAACTATTTTCAGAAATATGGCCCAAAGCACAAGACTTTACGCAGCTAAAAACAAAACTTACATATAATAAAGCATTTAACATAGACAAGACAAGATTACTAATGTGTGATTCAAGTTTTCTCTTTGTAAGAACATAGGGCCTAAAGTATCAAAATTTACATAAAGCGTATAGAAAGATTACTTGCCTTGGTTTCTAGTTAATCTTACGGATTTACTGCAGATTTTCAGTAAAGATTGTACCTAGGTTGGCCTTCTTCCTTCCTTTTCCTTCTTCTCTTCTTCTTCTTCCTCTCCTTTCTCCTTCTCTTTGCTCCTGCGGTTTTCCCTCTCTTTTTTGGTGTTCTAACCGTCCCCTATAGGCTGATGGGGAGTTATACTAAATGTTGTGTAACTCCCCTATCTCTTAGTAGGGACCTTTTCAGTAATTTCCCCTAATTACCTTTAATTCTACTTTTAACCCCTTTCTCTTGTTCTTCTATGTTTTATGTAACTAAGTCTCATAACCTACAAAATTAATTAAGTTGCATTTAAGGTTGACCTCTAAGTATTGAAAGTTGCGCTTAAAAGTCACGGGGTATGACAACCTGTATATACACATTTGGAGGTCTGTATTATGTGAATATCAACTATGATTTTTGAAGAAAAAATCAACAAATAATAGTTGACAAGATTATGTCAACATATAATCCAAAATTCAAATTTTTTCTCCTTTGTATGTTGCAATAAATTTTGAACCAAGAACACCTTATAATATCTGAAAAATGATGATTGAGAGCATCCAATAACAAATATAAGAAGGTCATCAAGAAAAAATAGAATGTGACATCGAATACCATCACATATCCCGCAACTATCGATAATGTCATCAAATAGAAAATAAAGTAGAGAACCACAAACTAATCTTCAAGAACAACACAAATAAACTCCAGAATTAAGATAATAAGATGCTCAAGAGATTCCTTGTGTAAAAATACCGAAACTGCTCTCGGGGGTAAAATGACCAAAATATCCCTGCTGAGAGAAAACTCTAGAAATGACCTCGATGGTCAGAAATAGAGATAATAACACCTTTTTGATTATAAATAAGAGATGAATATGTCTTTGAAATATTGTCACCATGTCAAGTACCTACACAAACTCAAAATACCAATTTTGCTCTTTTTGAAAAGTTGTAGAAACTTCCAAGGCACATTAATCACAAGATATCATTATAATAATCAAAAACACATAATACTTACATGATAAGCATATATAAATCATGTACAAATAAAAAAACCATTTTATCACATTGTAAAAAAAATATTTCTAAAAACCCTAGACATCGATGGATCAAAGTGCCTCTGTTTGAGAGATTGGTGTCTCACAGTGAGTTTCAGAGTTTGTCTCTGACCTACATCGATTGATTGAAGTGAGGGTTCAATGTGTACATCGATCGATCGATGTGCCTCAGGTTTAGAGATCGATGTCTCACAGTAAGGTCTTGGTTTTTTCTTTGCCTTACATGGATCGATCGATTTGAGGGATCAATGTACATCGATTAATCGAAGTACAATAACCTCAGAGATCGATGCCGTTTATCTTCACTTTTCAACTTTTAATCATTTATAACATATATGTGACATTTTTAATTATCCACCACTTAAAATCATGACCTTGGAAATTATCCAAATATATTTATCAACAAAGTTTAGGGGTAAAACGGTAATTAAATAAAAGAAAACAAAGGAACAATCTCACATCCCTTAACCCGATCATAACTTAAGTCTAAGATCATCTTTTACGTTTACTTTGTTTCTTAGGGGTAAAATTGTCATTTTAAGAAAAAGATCATAGCTTATGTCTTAGTGATCTAGTCAATCATGTGTTTCTGAGGCGGACCTAGAGCCTCGGCTCTGATACCACCTGTAACGCCCGGCTCCTGAACTATAACTTCGGGAATAGTGCACCAGCCGTAGTCTACTACAAGAACTACAAGGCGTCATTCAAACTTCTTACACGTCAGAAATAACGTAGAAATTTTTTGCAGAAACGATAATTAAAATGTCGAATTCAATTTATACATATTCGTTTAGGGCTGACGAAACCCAACACATAAAAACATAATTATAACGGTGTGATATGAATAAATATGAAGTCTTTCAGAGTCCCTAAGCGGATAATGTTGAGTCCCCAAAATATCCCATAAGGCTCACTCGTCCCAGCTAGCTTTCTCTGACCTATCCTCAACAAATATGTACTCAAAGTCTAGCTCACCTGTGAAAGGATTAGATCGTAGGGGTGAGTGATTAGGAAATCACCTATAGGTTGCCCGTCTTTTTTTCAGAAAGGAAACATACTCACAAAATACATAAACACATATACAAAGATAACAACAAATATATAAGTACATAAAGAACAGCAACAATTGAAGCGTAAGATAAACACTCACTCTTACATTTTAATGCAATGTGCAACTTCATGATGCATGTTCCTTCTCACTACCGTGTCACATGCAACAACATTATTTTTTCACACAACATGCTTCTCTCTATCCATGATATGCCATGCATGTCTTGGGTCCTACTCATCACTCTGTTTTGTAGAGTCAACTCCCCGAAAGGTTACGCTTTGTATCGTGGAGTGAGCGTATTTCGCTCTGAATCATGGAGACAACGTAGATTTTGCTCCGTATAGTTGAGTTAGTGTATATCTCGCTCCGTATCATGGAGTCAACGTAGATCTCGTTCCGTAACGTGGAGTCAGCGTCCTGAAGGGTCACATGCACCTGTGTCATAGGGTCACACACTTTGAAGGGAATCACACGCACCTATATCGTAGGGTCACACGCCCCAAAGGGAAATCACACGCACCTATATCATAGGGTCACACGCTCCAAAGGGAATCGCATGCACCTGAATCGTAAGGTCACACGCACTTGTATTGTAGGGAATCACACGCACCTGTATCATAGGGTCACACATAATTCAGAGTATCCATACTTATATATATATATACCTGCGCCACTCTAAGGATATAGATATCGATCACAGGCGCTGTCGATCCCTGGCGGCAGGCGTAACAGCCGCCGCCACCGCACAATCTCTTTCGGCCAGTGATCTTTCTGCGTACATCTTTCATTCTTTTTTACTTTCCTCTGCTTTGCCGTTGCATGTGATCGCTACTTCAATAGGAAAATGCAGCCGCCATCGCAGCCACTTTTCGTTGGTAGGTACTTTTTTGAATGGGAGAGGCCGCTATTAAAGGTGATCCGTGAAGTCTTTGAGAAGATTGGATTCTGTAATGATATGAAAATTACCTTGATTGATCAGCCTCATATCTTACTCAATTTCCATTATGAGCTGGATTATATTCGTTCTTTTTATCGTCGATCATGGACTGTTGCTGGGTGTCGTATGCATGTGACAAAATGGACAGTGGATTTCGATGCCACTGCCGATGTTCCTATTGTTTGGGTATGGATTGCACTACCGGGTTTGACAGTTCATTATCATCAGATGTTTGCCCTGTTTGAGATCGTTCTCCTTATCGGATCCCCAATCAAGCTTGACATTGCCACAGCGGAAGGCTTATGTTTGTCAGTTGCCCGTGTTTGTGTAGAGTTGGATGTTTCACAGGAATTACCTAAAAAAAGTTGTTTGCAGGCTATGAACAAGCTTCTCATACAACAAGTAGTTTACGAAGATTTGCCCATTTTTTGTACTGCCTATCATCGACTGGGACATGCTACTGCCAAATGTCAATCTACTCATTCAGTTTCGAATAAGCCACTGAAGACAGACACCCGTTGGATACCTAAGAAAACAAATGATCAGAATACTACTACTGATATGATTCCTCATGTTACCTTGTCAACCCGTGCAACTGCAGAGGTCTATGCATCCGTTCCCACAACGCATGATCAGACTACCTCCAACACAGCTCCATCGCCACACCCAGCAGAGGCCCCAAGCCTTCCCATAACAAATTTGCAGGATATTACTTTGCTTCATGACGACAAGGAAGATGAAGTTTTACTTATGTAGAAGACCTATGATGACCCGATTATTGCCAATTCTCTGATTCGGATGTAGGACAGTTTGAGCGCCCACTATTTGATTTGCAGTCCCGCAAGGACTTCATTAGCCGAATGCAGCATGATTCGGAGCACACACGCAAGCGTTTGCTTTCACGTCCCAAATTTCTCGATGCTGCGCATATTTTGGCAGCACATTTTGATCAACCTGACGTTGACAAGGATTGATTTGTTATAGTTCCTCCTAGGCGAAAATGACGCGCAAGGAAAGATTTGACTCCTTGACCACCTTTATCCATGGAGACTCGTAGTGTGACTCGTGGCCGTCTCACCTCTACACAAGATTTATCTATTTCTGGTCTGTAATGAAAGCTATTACATGGAATTTTGGAGGACTCCGGACTTAGTTGAATCGTTTGTTAATCATGTTGCACGATCATCGAGTGGATCTTCTAGTTTTAATTGAGCCTAAGGAGAGCGAAACTAAACTTCAATTCTATCGCATTAAACTTGGGTTTTGACATGCACTTACTACATATGATAACAATATTTGGATTTTATGGAAGGCTACAAGCATTCAATTTTTGAGTATTGATCACGGGCATCCAAGCATCTTTGATTCAGTTTATATGGCTACCCTTGCAACAACATATGGCTTGGACGGTAGTGTATAGTAGACATACTGCTCATGATCGCAAACCTTTGTGGGATACTATATCTTCCCACTTTCAAACACTTACGGATCCATGGGTACTAGGTGGAGATTTTAACATTTTTTAAAGATTGGAGGAGCATTATGGGCGTGCCTCTCCCTCTCTTTGCTCCTTAAGTGATTTCAATGAATGTATAAATCATTGTCATTTGAAGGAAATTCCCACCCTAGGTTCACTTGGGCAAGAGGGTATTAATCGTGTACAACGACGTCTTGATCGTATCCTTATTAATACTTCATTTGCCGATATTTTTGCTTACATAATGGTTCACCATTTACCACGTGTTTCTTCAGATCATTCACCACTCTTGTTATGCTGTAACTTGCAGCTAGATAAGCCTCCTGCGCCATTTCGATTTCTAAATGCTTGGACCAAACATTCGGATTTTATTACTTTTGTTGCATCTGTCTGGAAGCAATATCCCGCCATTGGTGGTATGCGCAGATTATATAATAAACTTCATCTTCTCAAACAAGATCTTCGACGTTGGAATAAGGATGTTTTTGGTAACATTTTTAGGTTTTGTACGGGGCTGAAAAGGCTTTTGTTTGACAGGAGGCTTTATTTGATTCTTCTCCAACGGCTGCGAATATAGCTGCTTTGAGCTTAGTGCAAGCTAACCTACTCCGTTCCAATTCTGAGCAAGCCGCATTTCGGGCTCAGAAATCTCGCATTCGTTAGGCTTTGGAGGGTGAGGCAAATACTTCTTATTATCATCCACTCGTTAAGGATCGCTATCGTCGACAATGTATAAGACAAATCTCTGATGATAGCAGTATAGTATATACGGCTGACACTGATTTGGGCCATGTGACAGTGGAGTTTTATAAAAAGCTATTTACCTGTGAAGAAGTTCAGGATGTGGATAACTTTTTATAGCATGTACTTTGTCTACTACCGTCGGTTGACAACGACAGTTTAATATCCATTCCACATTTAGATGAGGTTAAACATGTCGTATGGAGCTTGAATCCAAATAGTGCCGCTGGGCCATACAATTATAATGGATATTTCTTTTGCACATGCTGGGATATTTTAAAGACAAATGTTTTATGTGCGGTGCAAGAGTTTTTCTTGGGTGTTCCAGCACCACAATCTATACTTTCATCGATTATCACCCTATTCCCTAAGATCTTGCAGCCACAAACTTTTACTAATTTCACGCCCATCTGTCTCGCTAATTTTCTTGGTAAGGTTATTACACGATTGATTGCTACACGACTCTCGGATATCTTACGAGATATTATATCTACTGAACAAATAGGATATTTAAAGGCACATGAAATAAGTGAGCATGTTCTTATGGCAAATGAAATGACACATTATTTAAACAAAAACACTAGGGGGCGCATGTGATGATTAAACTCGACATGGCAAAGGCCTTTGACAGGGTGAATTGGTTTTATATGACACGTTTGCTCCAGAAGTTTGGCTTCTCAAAATTTTTCATTCGCATCATTATAAATTCAATGACATATTCAAAACTCTCCGTCTCCATTAACAGTAGTATCTTTGGTTTCTTCTCCCCTTCCAGAGGGGTGAAACAAGGAGATCCATTATCTGACTTGTTATTCATTTTATGCTCAGAAGGTTTTAGCCGTGGTATTAATCACCTTTTCAGCACCGGCACACTACGTGGTTTTAACATGGGACATATACATAGGGTTTCTCATTTAACATATGCAGATGACTTGCTTGTCTTTCTTAACGGATCCATACAAAATCTTCGATTATTTCAGGAGTTCTTACGCTCTAACCAACGAGCATCGGGATAATTGGTGAACTATAATAAAAGCCAATTTGTTGCCAGCTCTTGTGTGTCATCTCATCGTCGATCGGCTATAGCCCAAATACTGGAAATGCGATTCACATCTTTACCAATTAAGTATCTTTGATCTTATTTATATCGGGGAATTAAATGAGCTCAATATTACCATTCTCTACTACATTGACACAAAGTTGGGATGCTGGAAAACTCAGATACTTTCCCCAGGTGGCAGGTTGGTCCTATTGCATTTGGTTCTACTCTCCCTGCCATTACATATTATGGCTGCAGTAAGGCTTCCTAGGAGTGTGATAGATGCAATTCATCGAAAGTTGTCTCCTTTCATTTGGGGAGATCGACATCATTGGATATCTTGGGTGCGTCAGTGTCGTCTAGTGGATGAAGGAGGCCTAGGCATTCGACACTTAAGGATGCTGTAACAATCATATGACTGCAAATTATGGTGGAACTTTCATCATAGCAATTCCGTTTGGGCAGTCTATTTGCGGGCTAGATATGGTACTAGAGATAGTTTTATGCCTCGTCTTTATGATTCTTTGGGCTGGAAATGAATATGCTCCATTCACTCTTTTTGTTCGGTTTTTGTTGCTGAACACCTCACATGGCGCACTTCTATATCAGGAGTACTAACTTTGCGACAGGCATATGAGGATATACGACAGCATTGGGCCACTTTATTATCGCATAAATATATTTAGTGGAAATCCTTACCTAAATCTGCCAGCATATTTATGTGGCGTTTTTTCCTTGAAGATCACCTTGTCCGTTTTTTCCAGATTTGTCCATCTATTTGTCCATTCTGCTGAAGCTTTTCCGCCACTTTCTCACATGTCTTTCTCAAATGTTTTCATATTAAGAACCTTTGGATCAGACTAGCCTTGCTACTACAGGGGCCCGCTGCCAGCATTGTCCAATATTCGATCTTATTTATTGAAGTGGTGGTTGCTTCCTCTTCGCCTTTCTGGCTATTACCATATTGTAGCGCCCATCCTCTTGTGTTGGTCAATATGGAAGGTCTACACAAATGTAATTTTGGGTGAGGCTGACCTCTCATTCCATAACATATATGCATTGACTTGACAATCATGTTATACTTGGGCATCAACGTTATAAGGAAAGAAACAGGCAGAGAATCTTTCACATCTAATAGAGCAGGGTTTCTCGCCTATACTGAAGGTGTCTAGAGTTCATATTGTAAAGTTGCTGCTTCCTCCATCAGGTAAATTATAGCTTAATCTTGATGCATTGGCTGGTAGGCGAATGGCCTCAGCAAGAGCCATTCTGCGTGATTCTCATGGACAGATGCTTGGAGCTCTTTCCTTTGCACTGCTTTCCTTGTCGCCATTACTGGCAGAGCTACATGCTGTCTTATACAGTCATATTCTTTGGTATTTTTCATCTCAATATGCTGGTGGAAACGGATTGTCTTTCTCTGACCCAGCCCTCGCAGGAGATTACAAGAACTCGTTCACAAAATTTCCAACGTTTGCATTACTTCCTGTGTATTACAAACAGTTCACTGCATCATATTCATAGAGAAGCTAATATGGTGGCTCACCATCTAACGCAACATAGTAGTATGTCTCTATTAACACAACATTATACCACACCCACTTTTGTGCCCTCATCGGCTCGTGGATTTTATTTTACTGATCAGACAACATCCGCTTTACGCTTCTCATAGTTATGCAGATTTACAATCTTTTGCACTCTATCCTTGGACGTTGCTTATATCTTATGGATAAGGGGACAGCGGTACGACCGGCTACCATTTTTCTAGTTTGTGATTACTATACATATTCGGATCTATCATGATTACTCATTTTTTGGCTCATACTTTAATTGCCGAGGTAACATTGCTACTCAACTATTTCGAACGGATCACGCAAGCTATTCCGACGCTTTATCTATTAACGCCTGTATTCAACTTCTGAATGCAGGCGTACATGGTATGCTTTTGATTACAGTTTACACCTTGTCTATGCCTATTATTCTCTTTATCAGATTCTTATGCGGATTCATGCTTTGTATTTTCCACTGATCCTTTCGAGCGCATATAGGGAATGGGATGTCCAAGCTCACATAGGCGTTTAGCCAGCTTGAAGACGATGCCATGTACATATACTTTAATGCATTTGTTATCTTTCAATACAACATTATGCAACGGATATTAAAATTTGTATGTTTTATTTTTTCAGTCATTTATTTGGGAGGGTCTCCTGTAGATTGAGGGCTCTTATGTAACCACGGTATTCCTTTGCCATAAGTGAGGGCCAAATATTAATAAAATAATGGATGGCATCGCCCGTCTTTCATCAAAACAAAATACCCGCGCCCATACACATGCATATATTCTTGTATGTATACCATCAACTTATTCCGGTGCATCCGTACTCCTATATATACCCATGCCCATACACGTGCATATATACATGTGCGTATACCCACATTTTTTCTTTTTTCTTATTTTCCACATTTTTTGGAATTTATTTTTTCACTTTCTAAATTTATTTCTCATTCAATTGCTTTACTCTAATTATTGAGAATGGCATGAAAATATTGTTAGCCATCACTTATATTTTTCTGAACTTCTAATTAATTTTTCCATGACTTTATACTATTTTTTCTTTTTTCCTATTTATTTCCTAATTATTTTAATTAGTTAAATTAATACAACTTCAAAAGTTAGGTGAAAATATTTTATTTTTAGTGTTTTATATTTTTTGGAATTTAATTATAATTTTCTAGATTTTATTTATATTTTTCTAGAATTTTAAACTAATTTTAATTAATTATTTATTATTTATTCATTTTCAGGAATTAAGTAAATTTTTTTTCAGGTCAGCCTGCCATCTCAACCCTGCGAACTTGGTCCGCCCGGGTCAACCCTACCCGGCTGACCTTGATTTTCCTTTTATTTATTTTTTTTCAATTAAAATATATTTTCTTCTAACCTCAGAATGGGCCCCACCTGCATCCCTCAGAATGCAGGTTGTATTTATGTAGTATAGCCAATCCATATGGAAGACAATGGAAAAGAAAGTAACGATGACATGGTCATGCATGTCGAAGATGTCCCATAGTAACATCAAGCCTGACGCAACTTCAAACCAAGGCGGGGAGAGTGTATCGTGTATAATACCCTTTCCTAGGGTTCTGTAATCTGTGCTACGCTAAATAGTGGGCCAACATGTTTGCCTCGCTATAGGTGTGCTGAATTTTGAGCTGTGCCTGCATTTGCAAGGAATGTAGCATCCTAAAATGATATCCTCCTGCGTCTTTGGTGTGTTGATATAGATCATGAGCCAACTACAGACAATCTGTATCCATAATAATGCCACGATGTAGAGGAAAAAATAGAGCAGGCCAAATAAGGCTGCCTGTATTTCCGCAAGAAATAATGTGCATAATTGTAGACGAAAAGAGATTGCCCCAACACATGTTCCTGTATTATCCCGTAGAATAGCCCCTCCTGTTGCAAAAGTCCTCCCAACTGCGGCTTCAATATTAAGTTTCAAATGACCAGTAGGAGGAACTAACCAGTGTATGACTTGAGCTCACTTGATACGAAGAGGAGGCAGAAAATCCAAATGATGCACCGATCGAAATTCTGACGCAAGTTTGGTAACATCAAGTGCTTTGGCCCACAAATAAATATCAGAACGTATTACTACTACGAGTGACTCCGTGGTGCAGAGCATGTCATCACCATATACTAAAGATGCATAAGAACGCCATACATGAAAGATAATAATGTCCGGAATCACAATCCGCAGAACCCCTACTAGCGTATTTGATGAAGCATGGAACCACCAAGATAGTAGATAAAGCTATAAGCGCATGGAGATGGGAGAATGACCTTCTAACTCAGCCAAAAAAAGACCCAGATAGGTTGAATACATGCGCAGTGCAAAAATATATGATCTACCTCTGCTGATGCCTGTGTACAAAAAGGGCATTGTGTGGGCATAACTACAGTGAACTTGCAGATATAATCCTCTAGGGGTAATGCTCTGTGATATAAGCGCCAAAGAAAATTTCTGATTGCCGAATGGTGATGCTTATGCCAAATAAACTGTGATGAAATAATGGCAGGATGAGACATTTGACAAATTTCTTAGGTTGAGCGCAATGTAAATTCACCCGATGAGGTAGATGTCCAGCTCAAATGTGTACCATACAGTTGACTATTTGCATGACAAAATTCATGATACTGACAAATAGGCTTCCAAATGGGAGAGTCAGGGAGACGCAGACAATAATCTCCTTGGTGTCTGTACTTGGCATGAAGATAATTACTCTAGAGAGTATTATTCTTTCTGACGCATAAACCACTCACACCATCCTTTAAAGTTGTTACCTTGAGAGGGTGTGTCGTATTACTATCATAAAAACCAAAAATTTGCATGCTTCTAGATTGAGTTGCAAATGTGGATATGTAGGTTTCATATTATTAGATCTTAAACTCAGCCACATTCAAAGCTTGCTACTTTGCCTAAAAAGCTACCTTTTTATCGTGTCTTTTTCTGTTGCTACGAAGCTTTAAGTTAACCTTTGATTTTTGTGTGCTTAACTTGCTTTGCGTTTGATCAAAGATTTGATCTTTAATTGTGTTCTTGACTAGAACCCCAACCTTTTCTCAAACTCTAATCTTGAAACACTACTTCCCCTAGCTTCAGCCGTACACCCCTTTACCTACACAACAAGTAATTCATGAACAAAACCCTACCCTACATACACTCACTAACCACACGGCCTCACCCCTTCTCAACGAAACCAAAACCTTAACCCCCAGAAACCCTATTCGCCACAGTAATTCAACCAACACCCTAACCTTAATTCTCAATGTTGTACCCCGCCTAAATTAGTACGTCATCTAGGGTTGGGGTGAAGCAAGGAAAGAGAATGATACCTCTAAAGGAGGATATCTTCGGCTTTACCTACGATTATTTAAGGTTAAAGGGAAGAAGCATACCCAAAGCTTAAAACATGAAGCAAGTGAGCTGTTGGAAGTTTACGTAAGAATACTAAATTGTTTGCCCTGAGAATTGAGAACAATTAGAAGAAGTATTTTTTTAGGTGGGCAACTTCAAATGAGAAGTCAGACTATGTGACACGTCCATATACATATGGTATGGGCATACATTTGGATATACATATACGCCACATGATGGACTATCATATGATAAGGGGTTTGATGGATAATGGTCCATAGAAAATATACGTAAGGGGCAGCCCATAGCAATACACAAACATGTGCATATATATAATATATTAAGAAAAGGAAATGGAGCATGGGTGAGATTCAATTGAATTACATACACACACATATGCTTTCGGCCATGGGGTTTTAAGGAGTAACTAATGGGATAGGGTTCCTTATACACACTCCAAAAGATGGGCCTAATCAAGCCTTTAATAACTGAAGAACTCCCTTCATCCATCCCCAATATGTTCGCCGGGTACCATTTTGAAGTAAGACCAAAGGAACTTTAGCCATTAATTATAGAAATTCTTAAGGTCTAGTAGATTTAACTTGGCGGAGAACAGGTTACATGACACGCTTGTATAAAGCACTGAACATACATGGACTTGTACATAGATGTGTACGTATATGTGTACATGTATAGTATAAAGTGGAAGCTACCATGTAATAAATGGCTTAATGGTTTACTTAATGAGCCTTATATAGAAAATACGCAAATCTATGTATGCAAACGATCATTCTAAGATGTAACAATAAGATTCATGAAATAGATAGATTTGTGTATAATATATGTGTATAAAATACGCATAAATGGATGTGTATATATATACGGATCTAGGTATATATGACAATCAAATGATTTTTGGGAAAGTATGTTTGGCCATAATGTGTATTGCAGGGTTTATGACTTTTTTTAAATTGTAAGGAAATACAAATATATATAGGTGTATATGCATATATATATATATATATATACGGATATATATATATAGCTATACACATGTGGGTCGGATTATGAAAAATAAATGTGGGATATATGTATATATATATCGGCCATATGTATAAAAGGGTAGCCTAATGAATTTATGTTTATGAACAGTACACTTAAATGATTATGATATGAGATAAATACATATATATATATATATACACATACATATACATTTATGTATTATTGAGAAAAATATATATATATATATGGGGTATATATGTATATATCGGCCAGGAGACTTTGCGGGAGGGTAAGCATTTGAATTCAAGACAATTAAGAAAAGCATGGTATAGGTGGGTAATTAAGATGCATCCTTCCCCCCTATGGTTAATAGTTGCATAACCAAGGGGGGAGTTAATTCCCACTTTCTTCGCTAGAAGAAAACCTTTTCCCCTATCCACTTAAATGAGGGATGTTCAAGAGACTCTTTCAAAACAAGGAGTGATTCTTCCTCTCCTCTCAAGGAGCCGACGGGAAGAGGAACCAAGGAAAGTCCAAGAGCCCTCCAACCTCAAGGCTTGTCTAGGTAAGACCACCCTCCATAATCTTTATTAAGTTACATTTTAAGGAATGAGGCTCATATGGCATCGTTCTCTTTGACAAAACCATGAACTTCACAGTTCTAGACAAAGGTTTTCAAGACACCAAACAAGGGTAGTACCTTAGCAAGAGTGGATTTTTCTAAACCCATTCAAGATGCAAATGGTAAGATCATCTAACCCTCAATCTAGTTGTATTATGAAACTAAAGAAGTCGCTAACAAATACCATACACCGTATGAATAGGAAAAGATGGGAGGGAATGCTTCTCGTACCAACAAGTTCAAGTAAGATCCAAGGACTATGAAGGCAAGTATACTATACTTTTTGTGGCTTGAATGTGAAAGTGCTTGCATGAATGACTAGATAACCTTAAGATTCAAATTTAGATGTGAAATGCTAAGTCTTGATGCATGAAGCTTTCAGCCTAGGGGTTAAATGGCGTGTATGTGCGAGTTTTTGCTTAAAGGCGGATACTTTATTGGTTTTAAGCACTAGTATGTGATAATCCAAGATGAACATGCTAAAGATCCCTTCTTTTCCATGGATAGGGCATACGGTGGAGAAGGCTAAAGAAATAGGGATAGTTTTTGCTTGAAGTGATAAGTTATGGGGTATAGTGGGAACAAGATTTATGCGTTTGTGCATTAAGCTTAATATTCTCTTTGTAGAGTTGTGATTTTGCCTTGCATGTGCATAAAAAAGGGCTGTTTGGGGGCTAGGGTGCGTGTGCACCAAATTTTGCTAACGTTGATTTAGTGGAAATGTGGTGTGCTTGGCCAAAAGGATAATGTATGTGGTGTACAAACTGTTTTGAAGAGACTTGCATATGATGTTTTTAACGTGTAAGTTTCCCATGAAAAAGGTGAGTTGAGGCTTAATGAAGTGTTTACATCAAACAATGCAAGTTAGGGCCATATAGGAATGAAATGTGACCAAATCTGAAATTTACTGGAGCAGGGCAGATTTTAGGCCGTTTTATGAGACCTGAAAAGAGACCTTAGGGACATTCAATGTAGCGCCCCGCACCCGGCCTCGTCCGAATACTGTGCACCCGCCGTACCTCACTAAGGAGAGTACAAAGCGTCATGCATAACATGCGAAAATCCATAACTTATGCTATGGACTCTCATGTTAACATTTAACATGGTAGTAAAATTTAGGTAGAATTAAAACTTTTCAAATTAAACGTGCATCACAAAAGTACAGAGTCCCCAAAAGTAATAGTCCACAAAACACCTCACATACACTCCCAAAGAGTTTAACATAGTTCATAGTACAAACGTCATGGCCGCACAAAAGTCCTTAAGCTTTGCCTTCTTAAGATTTCCTTGCCTACGGATATGGTACTCTCGGCTCATCCTAGATCCACTCAGTCTTAGCAATTTCTGGCTCTGGAGAAAAAATAAAAGTGTGAGTGATATAAATCACCCAGCAAGAATACAAGAAACCACCATGAAATAATTAAAGAATTATAACATGAATGTAGTACCCCAAGAACCTCAGATAATAATCCATATCTGGTCTTTAATTCTGAATTTGCTTGACGTTATAGCTTAAGCATAATTTTAGGTAATGCTATACCAATAATATCTTATTAACCATTAACTGTAACATGCAACATGTCCACATGCTTGTGAGCTATGCAAAATGCAATGCATGATGTCATGTCGTGTCAAAACATCATTTTGGTCCCATAAAATAACGTGTCATAAAACAGAGTGTCAGATCAATTAACCCCGGATCTGAGCGGGTCCAGAACATATCAACAGACCAATTAACCCCGGGTCTAGGACGGGTCCAGAACATGTATCAGATCAATTAACCCCGGATCTAAACGGGTCCAGAACATGTATCAGAACAATTAACCCCAGATCCGAACGGGTCCAGAACATGTATGATCCGAACGGGTCCAGAACATGTAGCAGATAAATTAACCCCGGATCTGAACGGGTCCAGAACATGTAACAACAGACCAATTAACCCCGAGTCTGGAGTCGGGTTAGTCGCATGCTTGGCCGGCAAAGGAATCATGAAGCTTTCTTTAAAACATGGGACCATAAAAACTTTTATGCATACCAAAAAACAGTTACTTGTAAAACTTGCTTGCATAAGTAGAATCCATAAAATCAGATTTATGTGGCATATGATCATGCATGATACATGTAGTGATATGCAATGCAAGTCATGACGTGAATAGTCGTAAACATTTCTTATAACATGCCAATAAACATGATGTAGTGATCTTCAACTTGCCTTATTCTCATGAGATAGCTTATTGGTCACCACATACATTTTTTTTCCCTCATGAAAATCCAGATTTCATTCTTTTTATTGGGTTACCTTTGCATCATACCAAAACAGTTTGTAGTTTGAACATAACAAGTATCATAATTGCTCCAAAACAAGTGTTCTTTCTTGAAGCCAAAACTTATCATCACCTTCACCTCTATGGCCAAAAGTTATGAGGTGTCATACACAAAGTTTACAACATTTGTTTGGACATCAACACATTCACATGCTAGTTCATCTTAGATCCTACAAAGTAAACTTGTAAAATTACAATTAGCACTTGCATGCCACTTTGGTGATTCTTAGGTTTCATCCAAGAGCCATTCTTGTCTATGGTCACTTAGTTGAACCTTAACTTATCTCAAAATAGCCTTATAACATATCGCATGTAAGAAAAGATTCCATCTTTGAAAGAATAAACCACATGCAAGGCATTTTTCTTCAACTTGAACTTAAGATATTCAACTAAAGATCATATCTTAGGAACCTCTAACCATTCAAGCTACTAATTCTTTAAGTAAATCATGAGAGATTAGAGTATACTTGCCTCTTCAAGCTAAAGCTTTTGTCTTAGCTTGGTTATGGAATGAAATGAGTTGAAACCTTTCTCCTCCTTCACTCTTGAGCATGCGGTTGGAATAAGGAAGAAAAGGAGAACGTTAGTTATAATTCTCTTAATGGAAATAGGGCTATTTTGAAGTTGAACATTCTTACCAAAATGAGATTTTGAATGGATCTTTCCTAACAAGAGCTTGCACCACTTAGGAGGTTGAAGATCTTGCACCCATTGAGCCTAAAGGCCACGGCTTTTGGTGGTTAGGAGAGGTAACCAAATGAGTTTCATTCTTTGAAAAATAAGGAACCCACTTAAGAAGTTTGGAACAAAGTTTACCTAGATGTCTTTTGAGCTTGAATGATGGTTGAAGTGAGCCTCCTAGCTTCAAGGGCTGGCCGAAAGTTGAGTATGTGGGGAGATGGAAGAATTACTTAAGTGTTGGCTTGAAGCTTCTTGAGAAAGTGTTTTAAGATGGAAGTGAAATGGGTTGTCTTGCAAGATAAAACAATCTAGGGGATGAGAGGGAAAGGTGGCCGGTTATGGGGAAGAGAAGGAGGGGCAAGTTCCATGAAAAGTTGAAAAAGAAGTGTTGGGTTTGTAAATGGCAAGCTTTTTGTCTATCATGCTTGCATTAGTTTATTATTTGTTTTGCATGCCAATTTCTTTGTCTTAATTATATAATTATATTTTAGGTAATTATTTTAAATAATAGAAATGGCTAGAGAGTTCTAGAGACTCTCCATGCATTAGCCGAAATTTTGGGGCCTTTGGGGGCTTTTTGGTATTTTCGCATCTATACTCTTATTTGTTTTATTTAGTGTGATTTTTTAAACTTGCTTCTGGAGGATCATTTATGTTTGCATTCTTATAAAACTAATTCATTCCAAGGTTGATCAAGGCCTCTTGGCCGAATTGTTGGTCTATTAGGAGGGCATTTTTGTCCTTTCACACCTTTTATAGTACATAACGGTATAATTACACCATAACTTTTAATATCTAGTTTGTTATGTAAGCTTTTAGGTTTACTCTCCTGGAGACTTGTTTAGGTTAGTTCTTTTGTAAAATGGGTAACACCCTAAGGTTCATTAATGTCTTGTAGCCGAAATTACAACGGCTTGGAGGTCATTATTGTCTTTTCACTCATTGGTTTATTTATATAAATATGATATTGCTCCTATCATCTAACTTATAGTGTAGGTTGTGAGTCTTGCTTTGAGGAAACTACTTGGGCTAATCTTCTTATGAAATGGAAATTATTCCAAGATCCTCCAAAGCCCACTAACCGAATTTGCTAAGTCTTGGAGGGCTAGATGGCCATTTCACGCGCTCTACGACATCCGTTTGTATAATTATATTACACCTATCTCAAAGGAAGTTTAGATACAGAACCACTAAGGTAACTTAATGAAATGCAACTTGGAGAGCTTACTTATTACGTCGCAGCATACGGGTTCTAGTTTAGTACGATTTTTGCGGGGTACAACATCCTCTCCCCCCTTATTAAAAGTTTCGTCATCGAAACTTAAGAGTACTAGTCAAAGAGACGTGGTATGACTCCTTTCATGCTTCTTCGATTCGCGAGTCCATCCTACTAAAGTGGAGATTAGCATTTCCTTCCGTACCGTGTTTGTAAGGTTATCAAAATGGTGGACTCCGTCAGATGATCGTCTTATCACTCACTAGTAATCTGTCCATTCTTTGTCCTTGACACGATAGCCACGAAATCTATAGTGACACGATTCCATTTTCTCTTGGAGTTGAATGGGTTGCAACAAACTTGCGGGCCTTTGATGTCCCGTCCTTATCATTTGGTAGGTAAAACATAGAAAAATATCTATCTAGTCCCCTTGCAACTACTTTGTTCAGCTTTTCCTAGAGTTTACATTAGGACTTATCCTTTATTCTCTAAGGGTATTATCCTCCTCATGTCTTAAGCACCTCCAATCTCGAAGCTTATGTGCTGATGATGATATTCCTTCCAGGGTCGACAATGGTGATCATGTAATATTAAGATTTCCTTCTCTTCGTTATATATGCAGAGCATGATAGAGATCCTTAATTCCAGTCTATAAATCATGCGCTCACTTTTTGTAATCATCTTTGTGTAAACACATGCTAGCTATATTTCGTATATATTCATATCGATCAGTATACAAAATTTCTCTCCTAGAATTCATGTTCGATGATTCATACCTTAGTTGGAGAATGTACTTTCGTAGAATGGTGAACTCTAAGTCATTGGTCAAGTCCTACCAAACTCATCTGTTTCGTCGATATACTATCATTGTAGTAATCGAATCCAGAATCGTAATCCTTTCCTTAAATCTTATGACCTTTTGAGGGTTTCTCGCTCTTCACAAAATCTATGTTTTCTGTTTCAAAACATAAAGGTATTCCTATTTGCTTTGTTCACATACGTTATTTGGACTATCAAGCTACGCGAAATTTTGTCACCTCATATCGTTACTGCTAGAGTGTGTTTAGATACTCTTGGCTTGTAATTTCTCGTCCAAATATAAAGGGTTATATCTCACGGGATTTCCCTTTTCCCTCTCTACTTTTTATTAGTTAGAGAAGGAATTTAAACCGACTTATTAAACACCCCTGAGGTATGATCCATTAACGTAGCAAGACATTTGTCAATCCTAATGATTTCGGAATGCCTATGACATATCCTATATAGGGTTCATATACATCCTCAGTCTTGATTCTTCAGTTGTAAGTATCAAATTTTTCAACTCCGTTTTTGTCATTGCTTGTGTTTCCTGAAGCAGATCAGACAAATCATTGATCCTAGATAACCGGTATTTACCTTTTATTGAAGTCTTGCTAAGTTCCAACCATCAGGGTGCTAATCTGACTTGGTAACGTATTCTGACCTTCATGCTTCAATTGTGCTACTCTAGTTATCTTCTTTGTCCATGTATTAATGGCTATGTAGAAATCTTTCCGGAGGTTTCTTTATCACGTTGCTCTAATTCGACCTTTAATATGCTCATTTATACTTAGATAATGAACAATGTAGGTGCTTCTTAGTTAAATGGGCAGTTAGGCATACCTGTTACGGTTTGAGGTTTCACGCACTCTTTCATCCAGGTTAGCATCCTTGGTTGTTTCTTTATTATCCCTATGTGGACGCGGCTGCCACCTCCTGTTTCGTTCCTTAGTACGCTCCTTAAGTCCTTTATTTTGTCCTTCTGTTAGTTTAATATCGTGTTCCGCTCTGTAGCAGTCCTCCAGTAATTCCTCAAAAGTGCTAGAATATGCATTGGCTAGCCGAATCTTGATCCAAAAGTCTAGACCTCGCATGAATCTGATTACCTTATGCTTTTCGTCTTCCATGATCAAGGGAACATAGCGGCCCAATGTAGTGAACCGACGAGCGTACTCCGAGACAGTGTTACCTGGTTCTTGTCTTAAGGTGTCAAATTCCTCAACCCTCTTCATGATTAGATCCGGAGAGAGGAAAAATTCACAAAACTCCTCTAGAAAGCTTGCCCAAGTCACTGGTTGGGGCAGTGGTTGGATACAAGTTCTGCACCCCTGGCTGGCCTTGCCGATCAAAAACGGCCGGACAATTGGTGTCTTTACCTTCTCAGGTGCTCGTATCACCAAGAAGTTACTTTCGACTTCATCTAGCCATTTTTCTGCCTCCTCGGGGCTAGATTCTTCGCCAAACTCGAGGATACGTGCTCTTACTAGCTGCCGGTAATAAAACCCAGTGCTACCCAGGGGTGAAAGTGATAATGCTTGTTCATTAGTCTGTGATGCCATCTGCACTATGGAGCATCAATATTTTATTTAATGCTAGAATGGCTAGATTGACGATAAAATTTAATTTATAATCCAATTCAATGGTTATTCATGAAATAAAATACGAATTAAATTCTATGACATGTACGACCTTCATCGACTTGGCTTTGTTATTAAGTCATGACCCTAATTTCCCGTCTAAGCCGTCCTAATCTAAGGTCGACTCTCGTCTAAGATCATGACTTAGTTCTAAGATCAAACTTAGATTGCTAAGATCATAACTTAGTTCTACGTTCTGCCCGAAATCTAGAGCCTGGGCTCTGATACCACCTGTAGCGCCCCGCACCCGGCCTCGTCCGAATACGGTGCACCCGCCGTACCTCACTAAGGAGAGTACAAAGCGTCATGCATAACATGCAAAAATCCATAACTTATGCCATGGACTCTCATGTTAACATTTAACATGGTAGTAAAATTTAGGCAGAATTAAAACTTTTCAAATTAAACGTGCATCACAAAAGTACAGAGTCCCCAAAAGTAATAGTCCACAAAACATCTCACATATACCTCCAAAGAGTTTAACATAGTTCATAATACAAACGTCATGGCCGCACAAAAGTCCTTAAGCTTTGCCTTCTTAAGATTTCCTTGCCTACGGATATGGTACTCTCGGCTCATCCTCGATCCACTCAGTCTTAGCAATTTCTGGCTCTGGGGAAAAAATAAAAGTGTGAGTGATAAAAATCACCCAGCAAGAATACAATAAACCACCATGAAAAACTTAAAGAATTATAACATGAATGTAGTACCCCAAGAACCTCAAATAATAATCCATACCTGGTCTTTAATCCTCAATTTGCTTGACGTTATAGCTTAAGCATAAGTTTAGGTAATGCTATACCAATAATCTCTTATTAACCATTAACCGTAACATGCAACATGTCTACATGCTCGTGAGCTATGCAAAATGCAATGCATGATGTCATGTCGTGTCAAAACATCATTTTGGTCAAATAAAATAACGTGTCATAAAACAGAGTGTTAGATCAATTAACCCTGGATCTGAGCGGGTCCAGAACATATCAACAGACCAATTAATCCCGGGTCTGGGACGGGTCCAGAACATGTATCAAATCAATTAACCCCGGATCTGAACGGGTCTAGAACATGTATCAGATCAATTAACCCCGGATCTGAACGGGTCCAGAACATGTATCAGATCAATTAACCGCGGATCTGAACGGGTCCAGAACATGTAACAACAGACCAATTAACCCCGGGTCTGGAGTCGGGTTAGTCGCATGCTTGGTCGGCAAAGGAATCATGAAGCTTTCTTTAAAACATGGGGTGTGACACCTCATAACTTTCGGCCATAGAGGTGAAGGTGATGGTAAGTTTTGGCTTCAAGAAAGAACACTTGTTTTGGAGCAATTATGATACTTATTATGTTCAAACTACAAACTGTTTTGGTATGATGTAAAGGTAACCCAATAAAATGAATGAAATCTGGATTTTCATGAGGGGAAAAAATGTATGTTGTGACCAATAAGCTATCTCATGAGAATAAGGCAAGTTGTGGACATTTGACATGAAAGGATGGCAAAACATCAAACCACTGGAACTTGGCAGAATTGAACAACGTTTTGAACAGCTTAAAAATGGATCTTGAGGACCTTCAAATAAGCGGATTTTTGGTACAAAGTTAGCCTTATATGGGTACCAAATATGAGAGTTGGAATTTCAATAAAATAAGCTACAGATTGTTTTTAATAAAATATTTCGTAGAACTGCTCAGGCTGGAAGTTCTGGAATTTGGCAGAATAGTACAACATTTTGAATTGCCTTAGAATGGATCTCGTAGATGTTCACTAAGGCTGATTTTCGGTGTGGTGACAGCCTTGTGTGTATAGAAAGTATGAAAGTTAGTTAATTGGTAAAACTGCTCAATTGAAATTACTGGAACAGAGCAGAAATTAAGTAACGGGTTACTGGACTCAGAAATGGACCTTAGGAACATGCAAATGTGCTAATTTTTGGTAGAATGCTAGTTTCACATATTTATGACATGTGTGAGTTGGAATTTCAGAAAAAGAAATCATGGTTTTGCCACAATTGAATTTTTAGTAAAATGGGTCAGTCACGTTTCAGCACATAACCTGTTTCAGAAAATCAATTAAATGAGCTCTTTAAGGTTATTGGATTGATCTTGAAATTTTATGACAATCACCTAGGACATAAAGGAGTAAGATCATGTAAATTAATCAAGATGATCTTAACGTTTTGGTAGTTAAATATGGACGTGACGTGGATGTATTAAAACTGGAAATTGGGCTGAACAGGGGATTAAATTATAAAAGGCCCAATTTGATGGATTTGGATCTATATACATGGTTTGGGCTCATGAGTATTAATCCTTAGGGAGTTTATTATATTTTTCAGGTTATGGACCAAATAATTAAGGTTTTAAGGCCTCAAAAGATAAGGTAACATGGTGATTATACCGCAGAATTCAGCATGTACACTGGATAATGATTGGATGACTATCCCCTGAGTTTGGAACTCGCCACGGATTTGATCCTACACTCTTTGCCTAGCAGTTTTTCTCAGTTCGTCATGAACTACAATATGAATAATATGGAAAAGTCCATTCCTGAGCTACATGGTATGCTCAAAACTGCTGAGGGGAATATCAAGAAGCCTACCCATGTATTGAGTGTCAATACCAAGCTAATGAAAAAGAAAGCTAAAGGCAAGGGTAAGGCTAAAAGTGCAAAGGGTGCAAAAGGGGCAAAGGGTCAAGCTAAACCGAAACCTGGTCCCAAGGCAAAGGTTCCTAAGGAAGGAACTTGTTTCCATTGCAACAAGCCTGGGCATTAGAAAAGAAATTGTGATGTTTATTTGGAGGAGTTGAAGAAGCTGAAGGGTAGTACGACTACATCTTCAAGTATTTATGTTATAGAAATTAATTTATCTACTTCTTCTTCCTGGGTATTAGATACTGGATTGGATCCCATATTTGTACAAATATGCAGGGGCTCAAAAGGAGTAGGATGCTGAAGAAGGACGAGGTGGACCTACGTGTTGGCAATAGAGCAAGAGTTGCTGCTATAGCTGTAGGGACCTGTGAGCTTGTCTTGCCCAATGGGCTTTTGTTAGTTTTAAACAATTGCTTTTATGTTCCTACTATGAGTAGGAATCTTATTTCAGTGTCTGTTTTGGATGATGAAGGTTATTCATTTTTTATTAAAAATAAGAAGTGTTCTATTTTTGATAAAAATGACTTGCTTTATTGTATTGCAAGTAGTTATAATGGCATTTATGTCCTTAACCTTGATGATTCCAATGACGGTAATATTTATAACATATCTTCAAAGAGAACTAAGCCAAACGAATTAAACCCTGCATATTTATGGCATTGTCGCCTTAGCCATATAAATAAGAAGCGCGTATCTAAACTCCATCAAGATGGATTATTAGATTCATTTGATTTTGAATCATTTGAAAATTGCGAGTCTTGTTTGCTTAGAAAGATGACAAAGACCCCTTTTACTGGACATAGTGAAAGGGCTAATGACTTATTAGGCTTGGTACATACAGATGTATGCGGCCCAATCAGCATTAGTGCCAGGGGAGGATTTCAGTATTTCATTACTTTTACTGATGATTTCAGTAGGTATGGCTATGTCTACCTAATGAAACATAAGCATGAGTCTTTTGAAATGTTTAGAACTTTTCAAAATGAAGTACAAAATAAACTTGGTAAGACAATTAAAACGCTTCGATCAGATCGATGTGGTGAATATTTGAGTCAAGAATTTGACCAACATCTAAGAAATTATGGAATCGTTTCACAGTTGACTCCTCCAGGAACTCCACAATGGAATGGTGTTTCTGAAAGGAGAAATCGGACTTTATTGGATATGGTTCGATCTATGATGGGTCAAGTAGATCTTCCTTTATCCTTTTGGGGTTATGCCTTGGAGACAGCTGCATTCATTTTGAACAGTGTACCATCTAAAGCGGTTAAAAAGACACCATATGAGATGTGGACTGGTAATGAGACCCAGTTTGTCTTTTCTTAAGATTTAGGGTTGTGAAGCTTATGTGAAAAGATTAATGACAGATAAGCTAGCTCCAAAATCTATCAAATGTATTTTTGTGGGGTATCCTAAAGAAACTAAAGGGTACTATTTCTATATTCCCTCAGAGAACAAAGTGTTTGTTGCTCGAAATGGAGTCTTTTTGGAGAAGGAGTTTCTCTCCAAGAGAACTAGTGGGAGTATAGTACAACTTGAGGAAACTCAAGTTCCACAAGATATCGTTGAACCGTCTTTAGAGACGATTTCAGAACAACAAACAGTTGTGGAGCCTGAAAATGTAACACAAGTCCAACGCAGATCTGATAGGATACATCGTCAGCCAGAGAGATATGGATTTCTTGTGACTGATGATAGTGAAGTTATGCTCATAGATCAAGATGAGCCTACTACCTATCAGGAAGCTGTGTCTGGTCCAGATTCAGATAAATGGCTTGGAGCCATGAATTTTGAGATGCAATCCATGTTTGATAACCAAGTTTGGTCTTTAATTGATCCTCCAGAGGGTATTAAAACTATTGGTTGCAAATGGGTTTTCAAGAAGAAAACTGACATGGATGGAAATGTGCAAACCTACAAAGCAAGGCTTGTGGCTAAAGGTTTCAAACAAATTCATGGTATGGACTATGATGAAACCTTTTCACCAGTAGCTGTGCTTAAGTCTATTCGAATTCTCCTTGCCATAGCAGCATACTATGATTATGAGATATGGCAAATGGATGTCAAAACTGCTTTCCTTAATGGAAATTTACTCGAGGATGTGTACATGACACAACCTGAGGGTTTTGTAAATCCTGAGAATTCAAAGAAGGTTTGCAAGCTTCAAAGGTCCATCTATGGATTGAAGCAAGCATCTCGAAGCTGGAATCTTCGTTTTGATGAAACAGTTAAGAACTTTGGTTTCATCAAGAATGAAGATGAACCTTGTGTTTACAAGATGGTTAATGGGAATGCAGTAGTGTTTCTGGTCTTATATGTGGATGACATATTGCTTATTGGGAATGATATCCCTACCTTGCAAAACGTTAAGGCTTGGTTAGGGAATTCATTTTCAATGAAGGACTTGGGCGAGGCTACCTATATCCTTGGTATCAAGATCTATAGAGACAGATCTAAAAGGATAATAGGCTTGAGTCAGAGTACATACATAGATAAAATGTTGAAGAGGTTCAATATGCAAGAGTTCAAGAAAGTTTACAACATTTGTTTTGACATGCAACACATTCACATGCTAGTTCATCTTAGATCCTACCAAGTAAACTTGTAAAATTACAACTAGCACTTGCATGTCACTTTGGTGATTCTTAAGTTTCATCCAAGAGCCATTCTTATCTATGATCACTTAGTTGAACCTTAAATTATCTCAAAACAGACTTATAACATTTCGCATGTAAGAAAAGATTTCATCTTTGAAAGAATAAACCACATGCAAGGCATTTTTCTTAGGAATCACTAAGATACACTCTTGAACTTAAGATATTCAACTAAAGATCATATCTTAGGAACCTCTAACCATTCAAGCTACGAATTCTTTAAGTAAATCAAGAGAGATTAGTGTATACTTGTCTCTTCAAGCTAACGCTTTTGTATTAGCTTGGTTATGGAATGAGATGAGTTGAAACCTTTCTCCTCCTTCACTCTTGAGCATGCGGTTGGAATAAGGAAGAAAAGGAGAATGTTAGTCATTATTCTCTTAATGGAAATAGGGCTATTTTGAAGTTGAACCTTCTTACCAAAATGAGATTTTGAATGGAGCTTTCCTAGAAAGAGCTTGCACCACTTAGGAGGTTGAAGATCTTGCACCCATTGAGCCTAAAGGCCACGGCTTTTGGTGGTTAGGAGAGGTAACCAAATGAGTTTCATGCTTTGAAAAATAAGGAACCCACTTAAGATGTTTGGAACAAAGCTTACCTAGATGTCTTTTGAGCTTGAATGATGGTTGAAGTGAGCCTCCTAGCTTCAAGGGCTGGCCGAAAGTTGAGTATGTGGGGAGATAGAAGAATTGCTTAAGTGTTGGCTTGAAGCTTCTTGAGAAAGTGTTTTAAGATGGAAGTGAAATGGGTTGTCTTGCAAGATAAAACAATCTAGGGGGTGAGAGGGAAGGGTGGCCGGTTATGGGGAAGAGAAGGAGGGGCAAGTTCCATGAAAAGTTGAAAAAGAAGTGTTGGGTTTGTAAATTGCAAGCTTTTTGTCTATCATGCTTGCATTAGTTTATTATTTGTTTTGCATGCCAATTTCTTTGTCTTAATTATATAATTATGTTTTAGGTAATTATTTTAAATAATAGAAATGGCTAGAGAGTTCTAGAGACTCTCCATGCCTTAGCCGAAATTTTGGGGCCTTTGGGGGCATTTTGGTATTTACGCATTTATCTCTTCTCATACTTATATGATCTATACTCTTATTTGTTTTATTTAGTGTGATTTTTTAAACTTGCTTTGGGAGGACCTGTAGCGCCCCGTACTCAGCTACCCCTCGTACGGTGCACCCGCCGTACCTTCCCTTTTGGAAAAGTACAAAGCGTCGATACTTAACTTGTAAAACCCATGAATAAACATGGATTACAAAGCCACGATCTTAGCAGGTAGATAAAAATACGGCGGAATTTGAACCTTAATCCGAAAGCGTCAAATCGCGAATACAGAGCAAAATTATACAAACATTATCCGAAGAGAATCCGAAATAGCTAAGTCCCAAAATGTCCCAAAGGTTCATCAAAAGCTTCCATCATCATTCTCTTAACGGCAATTTCAATAACCTACGGGTATGGCATCCTTGGCTCATCATCAATCCACTCGACTTCATTACCTGGCTCTGGGGGAAAAAAATAAATGGGTGAGCGACAGGGTCGCCAGCAAGTATACAAGAACACCTTACAATAAAGAGAAAACGGCATACAAGAATCAAACCCCAATTCCTTAAGTTAGAACATACCTGCCAATACCTTTCCGAAGCATCGTACTTAAAGTCATATCAATACTTAGCTAAGATCTAAGTGTCATCACTTAGTTAGATTCTACGTGCCATAGCCAAGCCTTACTTCTATGAAAAGGTATCATGCGTAATGCGTATGAAAATGTGAATGCGATGAAAATGCAACGGAAAACATTCTTTCTTTCATTTAGACATGCTCATGAAAATACTTGAACTTTCATTCTTTCTTTCTTTTAAATCATGCTCATCATAAAACAAGAGAGTGTGTCAGCCTATTATACCGGGCATGACTCGGTTCTTATAACATGATCACCTTCAGGTATATTATACCGGACCTGGCTCGGTTCTTACACTCTTCAGACCTATTATACCGGGCCTGGATCGGTTCTTATAATCTTCAGACCTATTATACCGGGCCTGGATCAGTTCTTATAATCGTGATCATCTTCAGACCTATTATACCGGGCCTGGATCGGTTCTTATAATTCTTCAGATCAATTAACCCCGGATCTGTGGCGGGTTAAGCTGGCCAGAAGGGATGGAATTCTTTTAAAACAGAAACTTTATATAAAACTTCGATAAAATCATGAGCATGGAATATATGAGCATGTCAATGCAAGTGCATGGGATGCAACATGGTAAAATGCACTTATAACATCATAAACATCTTTCTTCATGGGCTGGAAAACGAACCAGCATCATGTCCTGTATTGTCCGGCCTTAAAATCAACCTTTTTAGCCTATTTTCCAGAAACTAAAAATATGGACATGCACCACATGATCTTAACTACATTCTGTACAAATTTCATGCGATTTCGACAAGCGTAGATACTTCAATAAAAATAATTCCCAACAAGGGTACAACAGAAATTCTGCTGCACTCTCAACTCCATTCCTTACCTTGTCTCCATCCATAAACTCATTATGGGGCTCACTTAGCACCTGAAAATCTTTCCTATTTCCTTTGTGAACAATATTAAAATGCCCATTAACCAAAACAGGTTAAAATAAATACGATACAATTCATACAAGCACAAAGGGTCAATCTGTCCTGTTTTCCAGAATGTTACACCGAGTTTCCTTCAATGGTTTACCATCAAGATCAATAGATAAAATAAATTTCTTTACATGTATATTTAGCTCTATGTCTTAAGTACCTCCTGTAAAAATTTCAGGTCAATCCAAGATGTTTAAGGTACTTAAATAATTTTTCTCCCTAAGGTGCTACGAGCAGAAGCTGTTTTGACCCCTTGATACTAAAAATTCATTTCTGGCCAATCCACAAAGGATTTTCCAGAAATTCCAACGCCACAATAAACTAGACATAATAAGCTACGACCACACCAAAAATAAGCTCAATCCAACGTTTATAAGGTCCTTAACTAAGTCCATCAATTTGGCATAAAATCTGTCCAGAATTCTGTTTTCAGCCAACATGCATAGAAATATCCTTTCCTTCCTAATTTTGTTCTTTAGCCTATAATCCAAGTTAATGGTCATTCAATATACATGATAAGGCTTCCCGACACTAGTTCAAGTCTCCTTTAGCATGCAAGAATCGTTCACATGGGCTTCTCATTCTTCCAAACAAAACAGTCCCTTAGTCCAACATATTCAAAACATAAGAAAGGTAACAACTTAGGCATATTTTCACTAAAGTCATGTCTTAGGCTTCTAGACATTCAAGTATGCACATAATCACATATATTGTAAGGGGTTAAAGTATACTTGCCTCTTCAAGCTAAAGCTCTTGCCTTTGCTTGGTTATGAAGTGAGATGTGATGAGATCCTTCACCCTCTTCACCTTGAGCACACAGTTTTGAGGGAGTGAAATGAAAAGGTTAGTTCTTTATTCAATAGAGGAACTAGGTTATCTTTAAGGCTAGAGCATCTTACCAAAATGAGCTTGGAATGGAGGTTCAAGCACCTCAATGTAGCACCACCTAGAAAAGTTGAAGGCTTTCACCTATTTTCACCATAAAGCCCACGGTTTTAGGCATGTAACAAGAGAGTTCATGTGAGTTTCATTCTTATCAAAATGAGAATTCTCTTAAGGAACCTAAGAACAAGACTTACCTAGATGTCTTCTTGAGTCTTGAAGTGAACTTGAAGTTCTAGCCCTCAAGATGAAAGGGCCGAAATTTCTTGATGAGGGAAATGGAAATCTTGCTAAGTGTTTTTGCTCTTGCAATATGAGAGATAGATGTTTCTAGAATGGTTGAAGTTAAAACATGTTGGAGGCTTAGGGGAACACGGTTTTGGAGGGATTTTTGTGAGGGTTAGGGCTTTCTTGAGTGTTAATCAAGGTTAAGTTAGTATAACCTTGGTTACTTTGTTCAAACTATAGTTACTTTTGTGCTAACCCAAGTTACTTTATTAAATCATGGTTACCTTAACCTTGGTTTAGAGAAAAGTAACCATGGTAGGATTTAAAATCCTCCATGTCTAGACATTAAGGGGAGGGCGGTTTTGGTTGGGGTCTTTATGACCTCAACCATACTACTTCCTTCTTTAATGAGTTGTCTCAACTTGTTCCTTAAATGCATGTCTATTTTATTTTCTATTTATTTCTTTGCATAATAACTTCTTGTCTTAATGATGTAGTAGACATTAAGTAATTATTTTAGCTAATAAAATTGGCTAGAGAATTCTTAGAATTTCCCATGTATAGGCCGAAATTTTGGGCATCTTAGGCATCTTGATATTCCTTGTAATTTTTAATCCATATGCCATATTGTTGCCTATATTTTATTGTATAACAAGATTAGTATATGTATCTATACGATTACGTACACGCCTAGGTGTACCATGTGTTTATACCTTCCCTACATATATCATATATACGCACATACATATATATTGGTATGGTTTATATCACTCTATATTTCATGGACTATCTCAAGAGTATTTAAGTAAAAAGAGTTACGTGGACTTAAGTAACACGCTCTAAAAGGAATTGTCGCTTTCATTCCATCTCATATTCATAGTTTTTACGTACCTAATTGTTGGGGTACAACATCCTTCCCTCCTTCAATGAAGTTTCGTCCTCGAAACTTATGAATTGTCAAAGAGATATGGGTACTTTTGCTTCATGTCTCCCTCTAATTCCCAAGTGGCCTCATCAACTGAATGGTTCTTCCATTTCACCTTGACCATAGGAATAGACTTATTCCTCAATGCTTTCACTTCCCTATCAATTATCCTTTCGGGTTCTTCAACATATGATATATCAGCTTCAATCTCAAAGGTTGCTCATCCATAATATGGCTCGAGTCATGCACATACTTACGAAATTGAGATATATGAAACACATTGTGTAATTGAGACAACGATGGCGGTAGTGCAAGTCTGTAAGCAACTTCTCCAATTCTTTCCAAGATCTCAAATGGTCCAATGAATCTAGGACTAAGCTTCCCTTTAATTCCGAACCGCTTTACTCCTTTCGATGGAGATACCTTCAAGAATACTTTATCTCCTACTTGAAACTCAAGTGGTCGACGCCTCACGTCGGCCCACGCCTTGCTTCTATCCTGAGCAGCCTTCAATCTTTGTCTTGCAATCATAACCTTTTCCTTGGTTTGCTCCACTAAGTCAGGTCCTGTGAAAATTTTATCTCCAATCTCATCCCAATACAATGGCGATCGATATTTTCTTCCATAAAGAGCTTCATAAGGAGCCATTCCAATAGATCTCTGGTAGCTGTTATTGTATGAAAACTCAACCAACTTCAAAATCTTATCCCAGCTACCTCCAAAATCCAACACACAAGCACGCAACATGTCCTCCAACGTTTGGATTGTTCTCTCTGATTGACTGTCAGTCTGGGGATGAAAAGCTGAACTCATGCGAACTTCCGTACCCATCGCTTTCTGAAATGCCGTCCAAAACCTTGATGTGAAGCGGGGGTCTCGGTCACAAACTATGCTCATAGGAACTCCATGCAAACATACAATCTGATCAACATACATAGAAACCAACTTTTCCATGGGTGCTTTAATCGACATTGCCATGAAATGCGCACTCTTCGTCAGACGATCCACAATAACCCAAATAGTGTCATATCCACTTCTTGTCTTAGGTAAATCGGTCACAAAATCCATAGCGATGTGATCCCACTTCCACTCAGGCACCTCAAGTGGTTGCAATAATCCAGCTGGTCGCTGATGTTCTGCTTTGACTTTCTGACATACAAGACATTTCTCAACAAACTCTGCTATCTGATTCTTCATTCCTGGCCACCAAAACTTTTGCTTCAAGTCATGATACATCTTATTTGCTCCTGGGTGAATAGACAATCGAAAATTATGGGCTTCCTGAAGCACTTCACTTCTTATCGCATCATCATTAGGCATACACAATCGACCTCTAAGCCATAAACTGCCGTCACTACGGGCTTCAAAATCGTCGGATGGCTTCTCCTTCAGCTTGCTCTTAACTTTCATCAATGCATCATCCTTAACTTGAGTCTCCTTAATCCTATCGATCAAAGAAGGAACCACTACTAATTTTGCAAGCACGTCGGAAATCGAATTTACTTCTTCCAGACAAAACTCTTCCATATCACGCTGTAAAGGTGGTTGACGGGGATGACTTGTCTTACGACTCAAAGCGTCGGCAACTTTATTAGCTTTACCTGGATGGTACTGAATAGAGATGTCATAATCCTTGATCAATTCAAGCCATCGCCTTTGGCGCATATTCAGCTCCTTTTGAGTGAAGAGGTATTTCAAACTCTTATGATCTGTGAAGATCTCACACTTCTCTCCATACAGATAATGACGCCAAATCTTTAGAGCAAATACAACTGCTGCAAGCTCAAGATCATGTACTGGATAATTCTGCTCAAACGGCTTAAGCTGGCGAGACGCATACGCGATCACACGCCCATTCTGCATAAGAACACAACCCAGTCCATTCTTGGAAGCATCACTATAGATCACAAACTGTTCTCCTGAAATGGGTTGAGCCAAAACTGGTGCAGACGTCAACCTTGCTTTCAGCTCAGAAAAGCTACTTTCACAATCCTCATTCCATACAAATTTTGTCTTCTTCTGAGTCAATCTAGTGAGTGGCATAGCTATCCTTGAAAATCCTTCAACAAACTTACGGTAGTAACCGGCCAGTCCAAGAAAACTCCTTATTTCAGTGACATTGGTCGGTCTCGGCCACTCAGTAATTGCCTCAATCTTTCGGGGATCAACCGAAATCCCATTTTCAGTAATAATATGGCCCAGAAATGACACACTATGCAACCAAAACTCACATTTACTAAATTTCGCATAGAGTTGATGCTTCCTTAGAATACCAAGTATTGTCCTCAGATGTGCTGTATGAGTTTCCTCATCAGGCGAATAAATCAGGATATCGTCAATAAAGACTACCACATACTTATCCAATTGGTCCCGAAAAACCCGATTCATAAGATCCATAAACGCTGCAGGGGCGTTGGTCAGTCCAAAAGGCATCACGAGAAATTCATAATGCCCATATCTTGTCCTAAATGCTGTCTTAGGAATATCCTCAGCTCTTATCTTCAATTGAAAATATCCAGATCTTAGGTCCACTTTGCTAAACACCCGAGCTCCCTGCATTAGGATACTTCAGATATTATTCATGATTATTATATTGAAATAAGACTTGGTAATTACTGACCCATAGCTGGTCGAATAGATCGTCGATCCGAGGCAACGGATACTTATTCTTTACGGTGATCTTGTTGAGTTCTCGATAATCAATACACAGTCGCATACCTCCATCTTTCTTCTTTACAAATAAAACTGGGGCACCCCATGGCGACACACTTGGACGAATCAACTTCTTTTCCAATAACTCGTGCAATTGCTCTTTTAGTTCCTTCAGCTCAGCGGGTGCCATACGGTAAGGAGCTTTAGAAATGGGCTCAGCTCCGGGGATGAGATTTATCTCAAAGGAAATCTCTCGATCAGGGGGAAGTCCTGGTAGTTCCACTGGAAAGACATCAAGAAACTCTTGAACTACTGGAACTTGCGAAATGTCCACTGCTGCCTGCTCGACACTAAGAGCATAAACAAAATAGCCTTGACATCTCTTTCGCAATGCTCTATGGGCACGTACTGTATTCACAAAAATATTCTTTGACTTTTTCAACTTGGGACCTCCTTGAAATGATACTTCCTCTTGCTCCGGGGCTCTGAAAGTGACTTTCTTCTGATTGCAGTCAATATGGGCATGGTTCTTAGACAACCAGTCCATACCAAGAATAATGTCAAAGTCACTCATAGCAATCGGGATCAGATCAGCTGCGAACCGATTGTCATCGAGCTCGACCGCGCAATCCTTATACAGATAATGAGACGTAAGCACTTGATCACCAGCGGCTTGGATTCGATAGGGTGATTTAAGCCGGATGGGATTGTGGTCTAATCCCTTTGCAAATTTCATAGATATAAAGGAGTGGCTGGCGCCACTATCAAACAACACATTTGCGGGCATACAACATACAAGAGCAGCGCCTGAATCATATAGAGTTTTAACTACGCAGCAATATAATATTTATCAACTTAGTATTGCATAATTTTTAAATCATACCAGCCACGACGTCTCTAGCTTCCTCAACTGCAGCATCAGCCATCACATGCACACGTGCATTCGGGCGCTGACGTTGGTTCCTCTGCTGCTGACCACCACGCTCACAACAATCTCTCAGAATATGCCCGGTCTTTCCACATCCAACACAAGCAGCTCCCTTATCCGGACAATCCCTAATCATATGACCAGTCTTGCCGCAACCAAAGCACTTACCAGCTTGTACATAGCACTCGCCCAAATGATTCTTCTGACAATGGGGACACATGGGAATGGCCTGCTGCTGCTGCCCTTGATTTCCTTGATTATTTCTCTGATTATTCTGATTCTGTCCACGGCGCTGTCCACGATTCTGATTTCCTCTTTGTTTCTGATTCTGCTGTCTACCTTGCCTCCCATGAAAATTCTGTCTAGTCATTTTCCTTGCTCCTTTATCACTAGAAGTGTCCCTTCCTCTTTTCTGGCCCATCGTCGTATCACGACGAATGATATCCTTCTCGATCCGATAACATGCATCAACAAGTGCTTCAAAATCAGCAGAGATAACATTTACCAACCAAGTGCGAATCCTTGGGTTCAACCCACTCTCAAACTTCACCATCTTAGATTCCTCATCATTCATCGTAGCCGGAGAAAATCTACCCAAAGCCAGAAACTTGCTCACATATTCAGACACAGTCATACCAGGTTCTTGCTTCAACATTTCAAAATCATGCCTCTTTTGCATCTTCACTGACGGAGGAAAATAAAATTTGTTGAACTCTTGGATGAATCTCTCCCATGGAATAGGTCGAGGCAAAGGTTGCAGCTTAGCCTTCCACCACTGGTTCGCCTCACCAAGGAGGAAAGGCCTTACAACTTGGGTTTTCATATTGTCAGGGGCTCCATTCAGTTCAAAACAGTTCTCCACTTCATCTAGCCATTTTTCAGCCATATCGGGGTCAGACTTGCCTTCAAAAGGCGGCACATTCACTCGCTTGAGCTTCTCAAAGTAGTACTGTGCATCTCTTATCGGTTCATATGGAGGAGGAGGGGCAACTTGCTGTATCATTCCCTGGCCAATCTGAGTTACGGTCTGACAGAATGCTTGGAAATCCGGAATAAGAAGTGGCACTTGCGGAAAAGGGTTTCCTTGCGCTGGTGGGGGATTTTAATTCTGCGGTGGAGGAGGAGGCTGTGGATTCTGATTCTGAGGAGGAGGTGGAGGGACTTGCTCTTGAGGTTGTGGAGGATTTGGTTCGGGTGCATGGGCAGCATCTCTGCGAGGTCTACCACGAGTCCGAACCATCTGTATACGGAGCAGAAAGGTATATTTATGTATATATAGATCGAGATGACTGACTAAATTTAGACATGCTTGGAAAAGGAATTTAAAGCAGGAAAAAGAGTCAATATGCGACATATCGGCTAACAGGTTGACCAAGGGACCCTATTCCCAATCTAAGTTGTCTAAGCTAAGGCTATCTTTCTTCTAAGATCATGACTTAAGTCTAAGATCAATTCTTAGTTTTCTAAGATCATAACTTATCTTCTACGTTCTGCCCGACTCTAGAGCCTAGGCTCTGATACCACCTGTAGCGCCCCGTACTCGGCTACCCCTCGTACGGTGCACCCGCCGTACCTTCCCTTTCGGAAAAGTACAAAGCGTCGATACTTAACTTGTAAAACCCATGAATAAACATGGATTACAAAGCCACGATCTTAGCAGGTAGATAAAAATACGGCGGAATTTGAACCTTAATCCGAAAGCGTCAAATCGCGAATACATAGCAAAATTATACAAACATTATCCGAAGAGAATCCGAAATAGCTAAGTCCCAAAATGTCCCAAAGGTTCATCAAAAGCTTCCATCATCATTCTCTTAACGGCAATTTCAATAACCTACGGGTATGGCATCCTTGGCTCATCATCAATCCACTCGACTTCATTACCTGGCTCTGGGGGAAAAAAATAAATGGGTGAGCGACAGAGTCGCCAGCAAGTATACAAGAACACCTTACAATAAAGAGAAAACGGCATACAAGAATCAAACCCCAATTCCTTAAGTTAGAACATACCTGCCAATACCTTTCCGAAGCATCGTACTTAAATTCATATCAATACTTAGCTAAGATCTAAGTGTCATCACTTAGTTAGATTCTACGTGCCATAGCCAAGCCTTACTTCTATGAAAAGGTATCATGCGTAATGCGTATGAAAATGTGAATGCGATGCAAATGCAACGGAAAACATTCTTTCTTTCATTTAGACATGCTCATGAAAATACTTGAACTTTCATTCTTTCTTTCTTTTAAATCATGCTCATCATAAAACAAGAGAGTGTGTCAGCCTATTATACCAGGCATGACTCGGTTCTTATAACATGATCACCTTCAGGTCTATTATACCGGACCTGGCTCGGTTCTTACACTCTTCAGACCTATTATACCGGGCCTGGATCGGTTCTTATAATCTTCAGACCTATTATACCGGGCATGGATCGGTTCTTATAATCGTGATCATCTTCAGACCTATTATACCGGGCCTGGATCGGTTCTTATAATTCTTCAGATCAATTAACCCCGGATCTGTGGCGGGTTAAGCTGGCCAGAAGGGATGGAATTCTTTTAAAACAGAAACTTTATATAAAACTTCGATAAAATCATGAGCATGGAATATATGAGCATGTCAATGCAAGTGCATGGGATGCAACATGGTAAAATGCACTTATAACATCATAAACATCTTTCTTCATGGGCTGGAAAACGAACCAGCAGCATGTCCTGTATTGTCCGGCCTTAAAATCAACCTTTTTAGCCTATTTTCCAGAAACTAAAAATATGGACATGCACCACATGATCTTAACTACATTCTGTACAAATTTCATGCGATTTCGACAAGCGTAGATACTTCAATAAAAATAATTCCCAACAAGGGTACAACAGAAATTCTGCTGCACTCTCAACTCCATCCATAAACTCATTATGGGGCTCACTTAGAACCTGGAAATCTTTCCTATTTCCTTTGTGAACAATATTCAAATGCCCATTCACCAAAACAGGTTAAAATAAATACGATACAATTCATACAAGCACAAAGGGTCAATCTGTCCTGTTTTCCAGAATGTTACACCGACTTTCCTTCAATGGTTTACCATCAGGATCAATAGATAAAATCAATTTCTTTACATGTATATTTAGCTCTATGTCTTAAGTACCTCCTGTAAAAATTTCAGGTCAATCCAAGATGTTTAAGGTACTTAATTAATTTCTCTCCCTAAGGTGCTACGACCAGAAGCTGTTTTGACCCCTTGATACTAAAAATTTATTTCTGGCCAATCCACAAAGGATTTTCCAGAAATTCCAACGCCACAATAAACTAGACATAATAAGCTACGACCACACCAAAAATAAGCTCAATCCAACGTTTAGAAGGTCCTTAACTAAGTCCATCAATTTGGCATAAAATCTGTCCAGAATTCTGTTTTCAGCCAACATGCATAGAAATATCCTTTCCTTCCCAATTTTGTTGTTTAGCCTATAATCCAAGTTAATGGTCATTCAATATACATGATAAGGCTTCCTTACACTAGTTCAAGTCTCCTTTAGCATGCAAGAGTCGTTCACATGGGCTTCTCATTCTTCCAAACAAAACAGTCCCCTAGTCCAACATATTCAAAACATAAGAAAGGTAACAACTTAGGCATATTTTCACTAAAGTCATGTCTTAGGCTTCTAGACATTCAAGTATGCACATAATCACATATATTGTAAGGGGTTAAAGTATACTTGCCTCTACAAGCTAAAGCTCTTGCCTTTGCTTGGTTATGAAGTGAGATGTGATGAGATCCTTCACCCTCTTCACCTTGAGCACACGGTTTTGAGGGAGTGAAATGAAAAGGTTAGTTCTTTATTCAATAGAGGAACTAGGTTATCTTTAAGGCTAGAGCATCTTACCAAAATGAGCTTGGAATGGAGGTTCAAGCACCTCAATGTAGCACCACCTAGAAAAGTTGAAGGCTTTCACCTATTTTCACCATAAAGCCCACGGTTTTAGGCATGTAACAAGAGAGTTCATGTGAGTTTCATTCTTATCAAAATGAGAATTCTCTTAAGGAACCTAAGAACAAGACTTACCTAGATGTCTTCTTGAGTCTTGAAGTGAACTTGAAGTTCTAGCCCTCAAGATGAAAGGGCCGAAATTTCTTGATGAGGGAAATGGAAATCTTGCTAAGTGTTTTTGCTCTTGCAATATGAGAGATAGATGTTTCTAGAATGGTTGAAGTTAAAACATGTTGGAGGCTTAGGGGAACACGGTTTTGGAGGGATTTTTGTGAGGGTTAGGGCTTTCTTGAGTGTTAATCAAGGTTAAGTTAGTATAACCTTGGTTACTTTGTTCAAACTATAGTTACTTTTGTGCTAACCCAAGTTACTTTATTAAATCATGGTTACCTTAACCTTGGTTTAGAGAAAAGTAACCATGGTAGGATTTAAAATCCTCCATGTCTAGACATTAAGGGGAGGGCGGTTTTGGTTGGGGTCTTTATGACCTCAACCATACTACTTCCTTCTTTAATGAGTTGTCTCAACTTGTTCCTTAAATGCATGTCTATTTTATTTTCTATTTATTTCTTTGCATAATAACTTCTTGTCTTAATGATGTAGTAGACATTAAGTAATTATTTTAGCTAATAAAATTGGCTAGAGAATTCTTAGAATTTCCCATGTATAGGCCGAAATTTTGGGCCTCTTAGGCATCTTGATATTCCTTGTAATTTTTAATCCATATGCCATATTGTTGCCTATATTTTATTGTTTTCCAAGATTAGTATATGTATCTATACGATTACGTACACGCCTAGGTGTACCATGTGTTTATACCTTCCCTACATATATCATATATACGCACATACATATATATATTGGTATGGTTTATATCACTCTATATTTCATGGACTATCTCAAGAGTATTTAAGTAAAAAGAGTTACGTGGACTTAAGTAACACGCTCTAAAAGGAATTGTCGCTTTCATTCCATCTCATATTCATAGTTTTTACGTACCTAATTGTTGGGGTACAACAGGATCATTTTGGTTTGCATTCTTATAAAACTAATTCATTCCAAGGTTGATCAAGGCCTCTTGGCCAAATTGTTGGTCTATTAAGAGGGCATTTTTGTCCTTTCACACCTTTTATAGTAATAACGGTATAATTACACCATAACTTTTAATATCTAGTTTCTTATGTAAGCTTTTAGGTTTACTCTCATGGAGACTTGTTTAGGTTAGTTCTTTTGTAAAATGGGTAATACCCTAAGGTTCATTAATGTCTTGTAGCCGAAATTACAACGGCTTGGAGGTCATTATTGTCTTTTCACTCATTGGTTTATCTATATAAATATGATATTGCTCCTATCATCTAACTTATAGTGTAGGTTGTGAGTCTTGCTTTGAGGAAACTACTTGGGCTAATCTTCTTATGAAATGGAAATTATTCCAAGATCCTCCAAGGCCCACTAACCGAATTTGCTAAGTCTTGGAGGGCTAGATAGCCATTTCACGTGCTCTATGACATCCGTTTGTATAATTATATTACACCTATCTCAAAGGAAGTTTAGATACAGAACCACTAAGGTAACTTAATAAAATGCAACTTGGAGAGCTTACTTATTACGTCGCAGCATACGGGTTCTAGTTTAGTACGATTTTCGCAGGGTACAACATCCAATTTAGTTGATTTTTGATATTACACTAGCCTTATGTGTACATTAGATCTGAGAGTTGGAATTTCGTTAAAAGGAGTTACGGATTATTTTTAGTGAAATTTTTACTAAAAATGGTCATGCTGGAAATTTTACTGGGCTACACAGATTTTATGTGACATAATGAGTAACCAAGAAATAGACTTTAGGAATATGCAATTGGGCTAATTTTTGGTAGGATACTAGCTCTAGGTGTTTAGTAAGCTTGAGAGCTGAAATTTCTGAAAAAGGATTTATGATGTGGTCACGCTAAAATTTGTAGTAAAATCGGTCAATCCAGAAATCAGCATATAACGGTTTTAGGAAAAAGAATAAATGATACCTCTAATGATATTATAAATCCGCGAAATTTATTTACCAACTACTTAAGACATAGGTGAACCCTTCTATGTGAGCCACTTATTTTAGAATGAATAATTGAAGGGTAAACACCATAAATAATTGGGCGTCACTAATCTGAGATTTTGGGCGGAATTGAGGGACTTGTTATAAGGCCTTATTCGAATGGACTTAGGCTAGTTATACGAGTTGGGCTTACAATCATCCATTAATGGAATGTTTATTATAAGTTTCCAAAGCTGGCCCAAATTCAAAGAGGTTAATGGGCTTACATGAAAGACCAAAGAAAGGGGCGCTGAATTGCCGAAATTCAGCAGCCTTGTTTCGGGATTAATTAAACTAAGTGTCTTATGCATTTTATATCATCACGAGTATTCTATTGTGAATATGAATGACATTTTTATGGACATGTATGTCAAGCATTCATAATAGTGGGCCTAACCATAAGGGGATTAAGGCCGAGTATAAGGAGTGAAAATGCTGGAAATTTTTCCAGCATAGCGAACGAGTTGTACATATGAGTATATGTAACGCATTATGTCATGGTTTGCATAATACATGTCATGCATTGCATCATCGTCATATACATGATTTATGGCATTGATTTCATGCGAATGAAAGATGAAAAGCGTTTTTAAAGAAAAGATTCTTTTTTAAAAAGAACGCTTCCCACCGGTACCGTGTGTGTATGTTCCTGGCCAGTAAGGACCCGCCCAGATCCGGGGTTAATTGATCTGATGATAAGGACCGTTCAGGCCCAGAGAGAATAGACTTGATATGGACCGTTCGGGCCGGAAAGAATAGACCCGATAAGTGATGGCGTTGCCGTTCCAGATCCGGGAATAATAGATTCGAAGGTGAGACGTGATCGTCTCAGATCCGAAAAGATAGATCTAAACACTCTATGGCTTTCTTGACGATGATGTTTTTGAAAGAAATGCATGAAAGATCATATTCTCATTTTTATCATGATCCATCACACGTATATATGTATGCATGTAGCGTTTATTGAGTCATCGTGTAGTGACACATGATACTTAGACTAAGTTGTCATAACTTGGTAGCTCCTAAGTATGACCTCATTTAGTAATGATCCTTGATTCTTGATATGTTACGAATTTATGCAAGTTGCGGTCTTTTACTGTTATGTTCTTTATTAAGTAACGATTTTGCTTAAGTTATGATCTTGACGCATTAAGTATGCATCACTATCGGGTATTGGATGGAGGACAGGTATGATTCTAAACCAAAATTTTTTGGGGTTCGGTTCTTGTATGTACTTTCCATTTAATCCTTGATTATTATAGTATACTTGCTGGTGACTTTCTCACTCACCCCCCATTTTTCCTCCCAGAGACTGCAGGGAACAAGGTAGAAGAATGAGCCTAGGGTTCTCTAACCGTGAGTGCAGCGAATGATGGATGGATTAGGAGACTTGACATGTTGGTGGTGACTGACGACTTATATGTAATTGTGATGGGAAACATTTACCTTTCAGAATTTCGATACTTTTGATTTGAGTTGTAAAACTAAGAATGATCTCGTGGATGTTTTAATTCGAAGTTTTTATTCTGCCATGGTTTCGCTTGCTTGATGATGTATAAGCACGAAAATCCATGCATTTTATCATGGATTACGATACGTTATGGATCGACGCCTGGTACTCTCCTTAGTGAAGTACGGCGGGTGCACCCATTCCGGCGAGGCCGGGATGCGGGGCGCTACACTCAAAAAATCAACCGTCAAACCAAACACCTAGTCCCAAACAGCCTACACCTAATCAGCTATCAAGCCCAAAACCACAACAAGGGCTCACCATACTATAACCTGCAACAAGAGAAGTCCCTAATTCAAATACCTACCCCACAACCTTCAAACTATTTCAAGAACTTCAAGAACCAAACCAAGAAGATTCAAGGAAACATAATGCTAGTTGAAGGCAGTCCAAGGGTTGCAAGAAAATCCAAGGCGTTGTGAAATTACCATTCTACCATTAGCCTAGAAAAAGAGTTTTATGTACAAAACAAAAAAGAAAAGACAAAAAAAAGAAAAGAAAAAGATATAGCAAAGGATTCAAGAAAGGCAAAGAAAACGCATATTGAAGAAAGGCTTCAAAACTTGTGCTCATCTTGGTTCTTGAATTAAAGGGCCGAGACCTACACTTTCAAACAACTCTACCTTAGACTAGAAAAGACTTAAACACATCTCACAAGGCTTGAACACAATTGCATCAAAAAACTTAATTGGACATTAAGTGAATTAAGTATACAAAGTCTAAGATTAAATAAAGATTGCCCAAGACAACCCTTAGTTTCCCTTTGGCTCAGCCCTTAACATCTTTTTTTGGTTTCTCATATCTTTGAATCTTAGAGTTTGTATCCAAACTTGTTCTTCCTTGTGTTGCTTTTGCGTTGGCAAAAGATTGGAATTGATTGAAGACAATTCAGACTGTTTTGGTGCCTTGGCATTACCTCCAAGAAGTGTTTCTTGCTTTATTGTTTCTAACCTTAGACTGGGCCGAGAAACAAGCTTTGAATGTGCGAGAAAATATTTAGAGAAAAGAGAGAGTGAAACAAAAGCTATACACTTGATTTACATTAACGTCTAACGTTTGTTCGATCTTTGTGTAAGCTTTTTCCTTTTTTCCCTTTGTTTTCTTTTATTTTTGATCTTAGGAATACAAATGGATACCATTTCTCAAGGCATGACTAACACTCCCTAAAAGTCTCAGGTTAAATCAAGGGAGCATGGATGACTCAGCCTTCTTGGATAACTACGAATTTGTTAATATCATATGGGGAATGAAGTGCTTTAAAAGGACCTTGATGAACTTAAGCGGTATATGATTCACTTTGGCCTATCTAATGACATATGGGTAAGTGACTAGCGTAACAAGATCCCAAAGTATCAATCTTATCCTCAAATCCATCTAACCATACGACAATATTATGACGAATTGTTAGATTGTTTGTATAGATCTTACATTGATGAACCTGAGGAATTTCTTATGCTTAGATTCATTGCTGGCTTGAGTAAAGACATTGCTTATAAGATCGTGCATAAAAGATTTAGAAGTTTAGATGATACATATTGCTTTGCAAAATGTTTAGAAGCTTAGAGAATGAAGAGCTTAAGGAACAAAAGAGTTATCTTAGTTCTTGCTTGAGTGATGCTAAATTTTTACATGAAGTACATGAAGTGCATAATGATTCTTCCATTTCTACTCATGAATGTCATGTTGCCGAAAAAGAAGTGCATGATCCTTAATTAAATGATTTGAATGCAATTGATCATGAAGTGCCGAAGACTACATTTGAATTGCAAAAACATATTGGAAGTGAGTTGCATGAAAGTAAGACCAACATGGACATGAATGATTCTCCATTGTGTGAAATTGTTGATGCTGCATAGCATGTTAGTGATACTAATGATCTGGAAAGTGAACCTAAAATGGAGACTAACTATTTGCATGAAAACCGAGAGACATATGTTGACTCATATAGTCTTGGTCATTGATTGCATAATGATTCTATTAATCTTCTTGAAAGTGAACCAAACATACAAGAAAAAGATGACGATAAATTTGAAATTGAGAGTTAGAAGAAAGGCAAAAGAATGCAACATACGTGTTTAAAGTTGTACTGCCCAATGATTTTTCATCTTTTTTTGCATATGAGCTTTCATTATTCCATGTTCAAGAAGTTAAAGTGAGACACAACGAAGACATCTTGTTTGTTCCTAGTCCAACATACTCATTTGCGATTTGTATTGCATTTGAAAATTTGCGAAATTTCAGGATGCATTCTTTTTCCAAAATCTTTGATTTGCCTACATGTATCTCTAGGACCCCGCTAGTTTTTGAGTCTATTTGGATTATTTGTGTTTGATTTGGGAGCTTACATATACATGAGTAAAAGTTTAAGTCAAGGAGTATTCATTGACATGCAAGTTGTTTCAATTTTTCCTACTTGATCACACATGTAATCAAAGGCATTGTTTCTCTTGGATTAAGAATTTCTCTTTGAGTGAAGATAACTTGATGGCCATTTGTCCAGCATGGAAAGATGATAAACACATTCTAGACATCGGTCGCTTATTGAAATCATTGTCATATACTTTGCTGCTAAATCATGTGTATAGTAATGTCATAATGAAGATCTTAATCCATCCTGAGCATATTAAAAACAAACATGATTTCCACATGCTGAAAATTTGTTCCCATGGTTTGTTTAGTGTTGCTTGCTGTTTCCATATTCTTTGCATATAGACGTCTTTATGCAGGTTATACTACATCCAAAACATGTCAAAAAGATCCAACCTAGATTCAGCAATAAAATGGATAAAAAGAGAAGTTCTTAACTGGAGCTTAAGTTTCTTTTTTCCCCATTCAACTACTTTATTATTTTGATATTTGATCAGGGTGGGGATGAAATCAACATCTTAGTCTACTTCATTTGTAAGCAATTCATGCCTAAATTTTCCTCTCCGATGATGAGCTTAAGGAGTGAGATCCTTAAGGAGGCTCATAGCTCACAACTACGAAATCACCCCGGAGCCACTAAGATGTATGAGAATCTGAGACAGCACTACTGGTGAAACGGGTGAAGCACCAGATTGCTGAGTACGTTGAGCAGTGTTTGGTATGTCAACAGGTGAAGGCAAAACATCAACAATCCGCCGGTCTTCTATAGCCCTTGGAGGTTCCCGAGGGAAAGTGGGAGCACATCACTAAGGATTTTGTCATCGGACAATCTAGGACTTGGAGTGACAGTGATACAATATAGGTGATTGTAGATAGAATCACTAAATTGGCACACATTCTACCCATGTCTATTCAGGCATCGATGGAGAGGTTGGTACATATGTATGTGGACGATGAGTGAGCCTGCATGGAGTACTGATAAGTATTGTTTGCAACCAAGATCCGTGTTTCACCTTGAGATTCTTGACCACATTTCATCGTGCTATGGGTACATATATTCGGATGAGTACAGCGTTTCATGTGCAGACTAACGGACAAACTAAGAGGATCATATAGACACGTGAGGATATCTTACATGCGTGCGTGTTGGATTTCCGTGATAGCTGGGATAGATCCGTGAAGATGATGGAGTTTTCAAATAATAACAGTTAACTTAGCTCGATCAGGTTAGCACTATTTGAGGTGTTGTATGGGCGGAAGTGCCATTCACCATTATACTAGGATGAGGTCAGAGAAAGGGCAATTATCGGGCCAGAGTTAGTGGAGCAGACCAGAGATAAGGTCCGATTGATACACGAGAGGCTTAAGGCAGCCCAAGACCACAGTAATAGCTAGGCAGACTCAAGACATTGACCTATCGAGTTCGAGATCGACGAGAAGGTGTATTTGAGAGTCTCGCCGACTAAAGGGGTGATGCGTTTCGGAGTTAAGGGGAAGTTGAGTCCTCGCTTCATCGGGCCGTACGAGGTATTAGAGAGGATTGGACCCGTAGCATACTGGCTAGCATTGTCTCCATCACTATCGCAGATGCACGTATTCAATGTATCACAACTGTGGAGATACATGCATGACCCGGGTCATTTTTTGGAGCATCAAAAGTTAGAGATTCGAGATGATGCTTCCTTTGACGAGGTTCCGGTACACATTCTAGAACAGAAGGAGCAGGTGATGTGGAATAGGTCGATCCCATTCGTGAAGGTACAGTGGAGCAATCATTCCAAGTGGGAAGCTACACGAGAGCGGGAGCAACGGATGAGGGAGCATCACCTTAAACTTTTCGACTGAGGTACGTAAATTTTGAGGCCAAAACTTTTTTTAAGGGGGGAATATTACACCCCAACTCCCGTTACATACGAAAATTTCGTTGTATATCGTTGTACGATGCTTAGTGTTATTAGTGTGTATGTGTATACTTAAGAAAATTTAAAACAATGCTTAAGTAACCTAGTATGGGTATGAATAATTAAATAGGAATATAAAAGATGATACAATTCTTATTTGAAATTAAATTAGAGAAAAATAAATGTAAGACATAAAAATAAAGTGGACAAAGTTTTTTCCTAATCTACCTACCAAATACCTCTAGGTCGTGCCCCCTATCATGCATAAGTGGAGGAATATTTTGTTCTTCTTCCATTATTAAAGTATGTTCTTATACTATTTGGGAAAATTACAAGTTGACAAATTATACCCAGTTTCTTCACACTAATTCTCAAATTCTTATAAAATACCCCACTTATTCCCCCACCCACTTTGACCGTCGACCCCCTTCCCATGTAAGACAACTTGTCTTACATTTTATTCCTATTCCATCACTTCACCATTTACACACTCCTTTTTCCTCCCACTTAAAATGCATACATGTCTTACCATCTCGCACTTCCTCTTCCCAAATAAAGCCTCATCATTAGATCCTCTTTTTACCCACTAATTCCCTAAAAATTTCGGCCATAAGATAGAATGAGGGGTAAGACACTCCAATTTCCATCTAAATTCTTTATTACACCTCAATCTTTCTAAAGTAAATCCTCGTCCTCTCTACTCTTTTTCTGTCACTCAAGACGAAATTCTTCTCTCCCTTTCACCCTTCTAAACCGTGAGCTACACTACGAAGAAGAAGCAAATTTCTTAAAATTTCAAATGAAGAATCAAGCTTCTAAGTGTAGGAATTTCTAAGATAAGGACTGATGAGGCTCAAAGAGCCATATTCAAACATATTCCACAAACAAGAAATTTATACGAAGATAGAAAGCATGAACTTAAGGGTTTCTTGTTTAGGCATGTGCAAAGCAAGTCAAGAAGTGAAGAGTAATGTCATAGTTTGATTATCCATTGTGTTTTAATGTCATAACAAATTATCCATTGTGTTTTAATGTTATAACAATGATGTAAGGGTTGGTGGGAGGGCAGGATAGTCATTTCATGCATGCACGTCAAAGTTTTGAGCCTAGTTGTTTGTTTTGTCTTTGTTTAGGTCTAGGGTAGCATATAGAGTGCTTTATTATATGTTGAAGTGCTAATGCCGCAGTTTGAGTGTCTTTGTAGTTGCCAAGACCAAATAAGAAAACTGGCATGGAGAAACCCTAATTCTTAAGAAGGCATCCAGTACATCCGTTTGGTGGACGTACAGGTTGGAGGACATGTCCAAATATGTTCAAACAACTTGAAAACATTGAAGACTCAATTTGAGACGACTTTCATGTTTTTCACTTTTTCTAATTTGTCCTGCAAGAGGGTCCAAAGATAACTTGAAGATTGGAGTCCAAGTGTGGAAAGTACTCAAGCCCATTGGAATGGTACCCGATGTTTAGAAGATAATATATTTGAGGTGATTCACGAGCTCAAATTCAAGGGAATTTCATGATCTACAACTTTACTTAAGAGTCCAAGAACGAATTCGGAGTGTAGAAGCGTGTAGAAGTTTGAAAACCGACAGGGTGTCTTCCAGTACGAAATTTAGGAATTTGATTTCAAACTCTTTTATTGATTTTTCTTGATTTATTTTCCTACTTCGACTTAATTTAGATTAGTAGAGGATATGATAATAATCTTTATTGATTTATTATCTTTTAGAATTAGCAAATAATGGCCTTAAAAGGACAGAGAATCGGCCAGCTTGTAACCAGTCCAATTTTCAGAATTCTAGTAAAAAGTGTGGGAAGCCTTGAGTGCTCAAACCTTTGTGTGTTTTCTTTGGTTTCACATACACAAATCAAAGCTAGATCTAATTCAAGGTTTCAGAAACCCTTATTAGTGGCCACAATCTACGGAAAAGGAACGACTTAGTGGATTGCATGGCTGAATTTCTCAGCACTAACGTTTTCAGCGCCATTGAGGATAAAGGTGGCGCCTTGTGCCATTGTTCAGCCTTAACCAGCATTTGAGGGATTGGGAGAGTTGAAGGAAGGGTCCTATACACGTACATATGTGCCTCAAACATGTATCAAGGACCTACACTATCTATCTTAGCCATTTTCTTTTCCATTCATCTTCTAAATGGCTTCATTATCTTCCTTATTTCCCCTACCTAGGCCGTTTGTTTAAGCAAGGAGAAGGAAGAAGTTTCTAACTTAGAAAATTAGGAAACTTCAAGGACTTCCAAAGTTTAGATTCCCTTTAAGGTTGCTGATAGAATTCTAAGCATTCATCCACCAAGAATAACCCATTTTTATTCCATCTTGGACCCTTAGGCTGTGTGGTACCAAGGACAAGGAATGATGAAATTTCTACGCTTTTTAATGTCTAAGTTCAAAAACAAGGCAACTTTCTTCTTAGTTTCTTCATGCATGTTGAAAAATCCATCATCTATGTTCATCTACAAACATGGATCATGCGTGCATTATGTTCAAGAAGCTTTCTCCCTATGACTATGTAAAAAGTGTAGTTGCATGTTTCATATGTGAAGATTGTTGTAGGATTCTTAATATTTGTTCACCTATGTTCATGTTTGTTACATTTGACTTCCATCACGTACTTAGAAAAAACTCGTAATGTTTTGAGTATCGTGTATAAGTGATATTATAAGGAAATCATAGAAACTACTAAATTAATACACGAAGTGTAAGACTAGCAGTTTAAAATAAAGTAGTACAAAATATAATTAACAATTAAATTAAGAGAAAAGAAATTAACATATAAGGAGACAAAATAGGGATGGAATGGTAATTTCACAATCCCCTTACACCCTAATCCCCCAACCGGCCCCCTACTATTTTACTTCCTAGAAAATTATAAATCTTTTCTTTTATCATTTTTTTAATCATTGTCATGTCTTACAATATGTAAGACATGCATCCAATAGAATGACATGCAAAAACTTGTGGCTTCCACTATCTTCATTACCCAAGAATCTTCATCATAGTCCTCCCCACTACACCACCCACCCAAGCCCTCATTCTACCCATAAAAATGCATTTTGACTTGATTTAGTTCATTTTACATCCATCTTTCTCGCACTCCTCTCAACTCCTTCTCATCACACTACTTCCTCTCACTAAACCAACTTCCTCCTCTCCTCTCTCCAACCGTGGGCATTTAAGACAAGAAGAAGGAAAATTTCTTCAACACTCAAGTGAGGAATCAAGTGTCAAACTCCTGCAAACATCAAGGTAAACCCTTTATCAATTCTAGTCACATCCTTCTCATCCTCCGTCCTTCACAAAAACACTCATTTAACCTCTATTTAGGCCTCCATCAGTGAGTTCCACAAAGGAGGTAGGACAAGTTCTCTAGTGCATTAAGCAAGAAGACTCAAGCTATTCAAGGTAAGAACCATCTAGGATTGATTTTTTGTACATTTCAAACTCTCGTTTTCTTCCTAGAAGACTAATCTTTTCTTCCTCATGGCCTTCAAGTCCGTGAATTCCAATCAAGGGGCCAAAGAAGAAATCTTTCACCATCTAGTGTAAGATTCAACCTTCAAAGGCAAGTATTCTTCCTAGTTTCTTCAAGAAAATTGAAAATGAAGTTTAGCATGGTCAACTTAACTATTGGATCATGCATGCAACTAAAATTGGAAATTTCTAAAGTTTGTTGAAGTAAAGAATGTTTGCATGTTGAAATCTATGATGCATGCATACTTTGTTTGAGTGGAATCAAAAAACCCAACTAGAATAATACTTTAATGGGACATGCATGATGCAATTTGATCATCAATAGGCCATTTAGGTTGTGCATGTCAAGAAGGTGAAATCCTCACCATACTTTCTCACCTTTGATGCTAAGTGGTAGATACATAAGTATGTTATGATGAAAATGTTCTAAGAACTCTCTCTTCGTTGTCATTTGGATACATGCATGCCATGTTCTTTATATTCATATGTAGTAGAAGAGATTTCCATGAAAATAGAGATATTGTAATATTATAATTATGCAAAATTAATTGTTTCACCATGCATGTCCATAAAGATGCTATCTTTGAACATCATACATATTAGCATCATCATATTTCCTTTCCACAGGGGACAGCCATGAACCCCCTTCATAGTCCATGAATTCATCACCATCATCATGATGTGTATCTTGATGATTATGGTTAAGAAAGGTGAAATGAAATGTTTGATCTTCATTTTCGTACTTTATATGTTGCATGTCATTTGTAGCATGATCATCATCATAAGATGTTACACTCTATGTACTTGCATGTCATTTTTAATATGATCATCATCATACATTTCACTTTTTGTGATTATAAACATATATGTATAATATGAATTGAGCATACCAACATTTAGTATGTTGATATACATTATGATCATCATTAGCATCAAGCTTGAATATTTATGTTGAAGAATATCACTTGAGATACCCCTAGTTTCGGCTAAGGGCATAAAATAGGTAACTTTGACATACAAGTTACTATTGAAGTATAATTTATAACTATGACATGCAAAAGGCCGTAAGTATCACAATTACATAATGTGGAAGTTTCGAGAATGGAATTTGTCTAGATTCGGCCCAATGGCCATTTTAGTACCTAAATTCATGTATTTCAAATATGTAACAATTTCCTTGGGAGTAGTAAATTAATATAAGTCATATGTATGAAAAATTGTGCACAATAAATCAGTAAAAGAAAATTGAGAAAATTAAATGGTGAGATAAAGGTACTTTTTGGCCCTAGGCCTAATATGAGTGTCATATCATGAATTTATCTTTGGCAAGCCTGGTCATGTAAGATATGTGTTAGAATACAATTTTTAGTAAAAAAAGCATAAAGTTTCATTATGAAAAAAAGAAAATTTATGAAAAGAAAAGACCAATTTTCGACCCAAAGAACATAGCTCAATCGAATATGATTGTTATAACCATTTGCGCCCTCTTAATTATTATATGTAAAATGTAAGTATGCAATTCTCACAACTGCCTAACTATTTTAATCAAGAGAACTAATTACATATGTATGATATTACACGGCACAAGAAGGACAAATTAGCCAAGTTACACCATCTAAGTGAATTAATATTGTGCATGCACACTTATGCACAAATAAGAGTCCGACCAAATCAATAAATAACTATAAAGATACTTAACAAAAGAGGTCTAGATCACGCATCCTGTCCCCATGATTTCCATACAGCAAAGTATGTTTATGAACATGAGTCCTGCATGAAATGTTTTAAGTCTACATGAATGTTTATGATTTCCATACAACAAAGTATGTTTATGAACATGAGTCCTGAATGAAATGTTTTAAATCTACATGATTTTGTACTTCAAAATGAATGATTCTATGCGACTTATGTATGTATCCATGGGTGAGTGTAATACCTTATCTGGGACAAGGGCTCTCCACCTATTTATATACGCATGATATGCAGGCTGAGTGTAACACCTTGCCCGGGGTAAGGGATCTCTGTCTTTCTGTTGCGTCTATGACGTTCAGTATGGATCGGTGCCTAATGTCTTGCCCTAGGGGATAAAATACGTTATTTCAGAGTCTAACACCCCATCCGGGACTCGGGTTCTCTGCTAACACATGTCACTATTTGTCCTATGTACGTATGATGTAACACTGTGGTTGGACCATCAGGATTCATTGACGGTACTCGTGGCTAATCGGGGAATCATTTGGTATGTCGTGGGTACCATTCTTATGTTATGAAAAGGGCTATAGCCACCAATGTCATGTCATGTTTATGCAAGTACGAAATGAAATGTTTTTCAAAAAGTTTTACAATGCATACGTCATGTCCATGTCACATGCACCCCATAATAACTCTAAGTCATGAATTTGTAAAACCGAGACCAAGTATCACTAATAAACAACCTAAACAAACCCATGAAGATTGTACTCAAGGACAAAGTAAATATGGGTTAAAACAAGGATGTTTAACAAAGAATGTATATTGCCTCCATCTGTGATAGTTATTCATGAGATAATATCTGCTTTGGTATTTCCGCACTCATGCTATGCTTTATTATTCCGCACTCACTCCATGTTTATTTATTCAAGTTTACATTGAGCATTATGATACCTGGGTTGCATCATTCTGTATCACCCATCACCCCAGTCCCCATGTGTGATCCACTTGACGAACCTAGGCAGAACTACTTGCTGAGCGATTCGTTATCGCTCACCCCTTTATTTCACCACATAGATCCACAGGACCCTGAACCAGAGTTCATTGAAGACGAGCACTGAGACTAGACGTATGGAGCTGACTAGTAGCTGACAACGACCTCTTTTGTATTTTGGATATTCAGCTCTGTATTTTGATATTTTGTACTATGGATGTATCTATGACACTTATGCGGATGTACAAGGATGTACTTTGGTTGACGTTTATTTCTTCTTATGGTATTTTGTTTCCGCTTATCGATACATGTTATTATGATTTGTACATGTTAAACATCGATGGCTTGTACTTCTCGTAGTAGAGTACAGCAGGTGCACCGTGCCGAGACCCTAGTTCCGAGTGGGGCGCTACAGGTGGTATCAGAGCCAAGGCTCCAGATCCACAGCGAACAACATAAGCAAAACAACAACAAGTACATAGGCTATGATTTTAGAAACTTAAGATTGATGTTAGAAGAGTAAGCCAACACTAGTACAAAGTTCCGAGAATGATTTACTTGAATTAGTATACACACAAACAGAATGTTCAAACTAATAAGTACACTGATGATGTGAATTAATTGTGTATAGGATGGCATCAAGACCACGAGGCAGACCACGTATAGACAGGTCTGCCCAATTACCTCCACCATCACCGGCACCACCGCCTGAATACTGGGTGCCACCGCCACCAGAGCAAGTCACTCCTCCACCGGTGCAAGGACCTGGAGGTATTCCTCAAGCCTTCTTTGACGCCATGATTCATCTAGGACAAGAAGTAGGAAACGCTCAAGCAGCACCGGTGCTGCCACCCCAACAGCAGCAACCACAGTAGATGGGCACCAGGTACTTTTTCAGTGAACTAAAGAGATCTCGAGTACCAAGTTTTTAAGGAGGGCTAGACCCAGACGAGGCTGAAAAATGGTTGGATGAGGTGGAGAACTGTTTTGAATTATTGCAAGTAGTAGACGAGGTTAAGACTCAGATCATCCGTCCGTTTCTGATTGGTGAAGCAAATCAATGGTGGAAAACTAATATTCAACCACTGACAACACTGGTAGCTTAATGATTTCGGAATTTTTACATTCCACCTTCAGTGACCATCAGGAAAGTCAGTGAATTTGAATCCTTAAAGCAAGAGCTGGTATGACTGTATCGGAGTACGCTAATCGATTCACGGCGCTAGGTTGGTATGTACCATCTGTGATGGTGTAGGAAAGGCTTAAGGTGATCAAATTTGAAAAGGGACTAAACTTAAAGGTTCGAACCTGGATTGTGAACACAAATCTGGTCAACTTCGGTCAGTTATTGGATGCATGTTATAGAGTGGAAGTAGACATTAAACGACGTGATGAGGAAATAAAGGGTAAGAGGCCTAGGGAGATAACTGGAGGACGAACCAAACAGCAGACGAAGTTCCAGAAAGGAAAAGGTGGAAGGCCGCATCCTCAACATCAACAACAAGAAAGGTAGAGGTAACATCAGCAGAATTAGACATAGTCAGTTTATCCTAAGTGTTAGGAATGTTAGAAAAATCATTCGGGGGAATGTCGAAAGGAGAGTGGAGCCTGTTTTGGGTGTTGCAAGACAGGACACATGATTAGAGATTGTCCAGATAGGCAAAAGCCACAACAACAGCAACGACGACGTCCTAGGGCTAATGCAAGGGTGCATATTATGACGAACGCAGAAGTAGAGGAGGCATTTGATGTCGTGGCAGGTAATCGCTATCTTTTGTTTCAACTTAATTGCTTCTAACTTGCCTCAAGTATTATTCCATATTGCATGATAGGACCTATGACTGAATTTTTTTGGTATCTAATATAGGAAATTTATTTTTATATGAGTGAATTCAGGTGCGATACTAGTAAATAATTTACCAACAAACGTATTGTTGAATAGTGGCGCTATTCACTCCTTTATATCTAAAAGATTTGCCAAAACTGCGGCCAAAAGGAAATTACTTATCAAGGAAATAATAAGTTGCAAAAGATCCCTCAGAACATATACTTGACCGTGGTTCAGGCTTTACGAGCATTAAGAAAAGGAAATGAAGGGTTTCTAGTATATACCCTGGAAGCTGACAGTGAGACACCAACCATACAGAGCATTCTAGTAGTCTAGAAGTTTCTGGAAGATTTGCAAGGATTAACCCCGAATCGGGAAATAGACTTCGAGATTAATGTGGTGCCTTGAACCGAACCTATCTCCAAAGCCCCCTACAGAATGGCTCCAGTGGAATTAAAACAGTTCAAAACCCAATTATTGGAATTGATTGATGAAAAGTTTATCAGGCTAGCGTGTCGATGTGGGGAGCACCAGTGCTATTTGTAAAGAAGAAGGACGGTAGCATGTGACTATGCATTGATTACAGAGAATTAAATAAAGTCACTATTAAAAATAAGTATCCTCTGCCTCGGATTGGTGAATTTTTTGATCACCTAAGAGGAGCTTTTATATTCAGTAAGATCGACCTACGATCGGGTTATCATCAGTTAAAAATTAAGGCTGAAGACATTTCGAAGACAGCATTCCGAATCCGATATGGGCATTATGAATTGTTGGTAATGCCATTCAGATTAACTAATGCCCCCACCGCATTCAGGGACCTAATGAACACGTTATTTCGTGAACAACTAGACCAGTTTGTCGTAGTATTCATCGATGATATACTAGTGTACTCTCTCGATGACGGTACTCACGCCAAACATTTACGCATAGTAATTGAGCATCTTAAAAGAAAAATAATTGTACGCCAAGTTCAGCAAATGTGAATTTTTGCTAGGAAGTGTTACTTTCTTGGGACATGTCGTGTCAAAAGCAGGCATAGCAGTAGACCGTAAAAAGACTTGAGGAGGCAGTGATACCATATAGGTAATTATAGATAGACTTACCAAAACTGCACATTTCTTACCCATGACAATTTAGGCTTCATTAGAGAAACCGGTACAATTGTACGTAGATAACGTTGCGAGTTTGCATGGTGTTCCAGTCAGTATAGTCTGCGACAGAGATCCAAGATTTACCTCCAGATTCTTGACCGCTTTCCAATGGGCTATGGGTACTAAGATTCGGATGAGTACCGCGTTTCATCCACAAACTGATGAACAGGCAGAAAGAACTATACAAACATTGGAAGACATGCTACTGACCTGCACCTGGTATTTTAGAGTTACGTGGGACAAAGCGGTGAAACTGATTTAGTTTGCATACAAGAATAGTTATCACAGCTCGATTAGAATGGCACCTTTCGAGGCATTATACGGACGAAAATGCCGATCTCTATTATACTGGGATGAAGTCGGTGAAAGAGCAATTACAAGACAAGAATTGGTCGAACAAACTAGGAAATAAGTCCAGCAAATACGAGAAAGACTAAAGGTGGCCTAGGGTCGAAGCAAAAGCTGGACAGACTCGAAGCGGCGACCAATCGAGTTCGAGATTGGTGAAAAGGTATACATGAGGATTTCACAAACAAAAGGAGCAATGTGCTTTGGAGTAAAAGGAAAGTTATGCCCTTGTTTCATCGGACCATATGAAATTTTGGAGAGGATTGGATTCGTAGCCTACAGATTAGCATTACCACCCTCCCTATCCTAGATACATGACGTGTTTCACGTATCGCAATTACGAAGATACGTTTATAACCCAAGCCATGTACTGGAACATCAGCACCTAGAGATCCGGGATGATGCTTCTTTCGATGAAGTACCAGTGAGAATTGTAGATCGGAAGGAGCAGATACTACGAAATAAGCCAATTCCATTTGTAAAAATTTAGTGGAGTAATCACACTAAATGGCAGGCTACTTGGGATCTAGAACGACAAATGAGAGAGCAGTATCCCCGACTCTTTGACAAAGGTACGTAAGTTTCGGTGCCAAAACATTTTATAAGGGAGGGGGAAAATGTTACATCCGACTTCCGTCACATAATTAAAATAAACTCGTAATGTTGTGAGTATCGTGTATAAGTGACATTATAAGGAAGTCATAGAAATTACTAAATTAATATATTAAGTGTAAGACTTGCAGTTTAAAATGAAGTAGTAAAATTATAATTAACAAGTAAATCATCATCATCATCATCTGTACCAGTATATTCAAACGACAACAAAAGCTATCGTTAGGATCTGGGGAGGGTAAGTGGTAGGCAGACAATACCTCTGTCCTAAGGGATAGAGAGTCTACTTCCAGTGAGACCCCCGGCATTATATGTACGTGCGTAAATGACATAATAATAGAGATATGATGTGCTAGTGTGTTAGTGAGGAAAATTCAAGAAATATAAAGAGGAGGCTTTTGATATTAAAATACACATAACTTGTATTTGTACATGTAAAGCAAAACAATGGGAAAACATAAACAAACAAGTGCAAAGGCAACCTAAAGCGTAGATAGTGTCTACGCCTATCTATATCCATAAATATACTCTAAGGTGTCCCTATATATGACATATACCTCGTTAACCTTAATCTTATGTCTCCATGAACTCCTATCCTTGACAAAAGAGGGATGGAATGGTAATTTCACCATACCCTTATACCCCAATCTCACAACTGGCCCCCTACTATTTTACTTCCTAGAAAATTCTAAATCTTTTCTTTCATCCAACAAAATGACATGTAAAAACTTTTGTCTTCCACTATCTTCATTACCCAAGAATCTTCATCATAGTCCTCCCCACTACAGAACCTGCCCAAGCCCTCATTCAACCCATAAAAATGCATTTTAACTTGATTTAGTTCATTTTACAACCATCTTTCTCTCACTCCTCTCAACTCTTTCTCATCACACTACTTCCTCTCGCTAAACCAACTTCCTCCTCTCCTCTCTCCAACCGCGGGCATTCAAGACAAGAAGAAGGAAAATTTCTTCAACTCTCAAGTGAGGAATCAAGTGTTAAACTCCTGCAAACATCAACGTAAACACTTTATCAATTCTATTCACATCCTTCTCATCTTCCAACCTTCACAAAATCACTCATTTCACCTCTATTTAGGCCTCCATTCGTGAGTTCCAAAAAAGAGGTAGGAAAAGTTCTCTAGTGAATTAAGCAAGAAGCCTTAAGACATTCAATGTAAGAACCATCTAGGATTGATTTTTTCTACATTCCAAACTCACATTTTCTTCCTAGAAGACTAATCTTTTGTTCCTCTTAGCCTTCAAGGCTGTGACTTCCAACCAAAAGGCCAAAGAAGAAATATTTCACCATCTGGTGTAAGATTCAACCTTTAAAGGCAAGTATTCTTCCTAATTTCTTCAAGAAAATTGAAAATGAAGTTTAGTATGCTCACCATTAATTATTGGATCATGCATGCAACTAAAATTGGAAATTTTTAAACTTTGTTGAAGAAAAGAATGTTTTCATGTTGAAATCTATGATGCATGTGTATTTTGTTTGAGTGGAATCATCAAATACACATAGAATAATACTTTAATGAGTCATGCAAGATGAAATTTGATCATCAATAGGCTATTTAGGCTGTGCATGTCAAAAAGGTGAAATCTTCACCATACTTTCTCAACTTTGATGCTAAGTGCTAGATATATAAGTATGTTATGATGAAAATGTTCGAAGAACTCTCTCTTCTTTGTCATTTGGAAACAAGAATGCAATGTTCTTTATATTCATATGTAGTAGAAGAGATTTCCATTGAAATAGAGATATTGTAGTCTTAATATAATGCAAAATTAATAGTTTCACCCTGCATATACACAAAGATGCTATCTTTAAACATCATACGTGTTAGTATCATCATTTTTCCTTTCCATAGGGGACGGCCATGAACCCCCTTCATAGTCCATGAATTCATCACCATCATCATGATTTTTATCTTGATGATCAAGGTTAAGAAAGGTGAATTGAAATGGGTGATCTTCATTTTGGTACTTTATATGTTGCCTGTCATTTGTAGCATGATCATCATCATAAGATGTTACATTTTGTGTACTTGCATGTCATTTTTAGTATGATCATCATCATATATTTCACTTTTTGTGATCATGAACATATATGTATAGTATGAATTGAGCATACCAGCATTTAGTATGTTGATATACATTATGATCATCATTAGCATCAAGCTTGAATATTTATGTTGAAGAATACCATTTGAGATACCACCACTTTTGGCTAAGGGCATAAAATAGGTAACTTTTGACATACAAGTTACTGTTGAAGTATAATTTATAAATATGACATTCAAAAAGCCGTAAGTATCACAATTACATAATGTGGAAGTTTCATGAATGGAATTTGACTAGCTTCGGCCCAATGGCCATTTTAGTACCTAAATTCATGTAGTTCAAATATGTAACAATTTCCTTGTGACTATTAAATTAGTATAAGTCATATGTATGAAAAATTTGTGCATTATAAATCTCTAAAAGAAACTTGAGAAAATTAAATGGTGAGATAAAGGTATTTTTCGGCCCTAGGCCCAATATGACTGTCATATAATGAATTTATCTTTGGCAAGCCTAGTCATGTAAATATATGTAACATATGTGTTAGAATACAATTGTTAGTAAGGGACAAGCATAAATGTTTCATTATGGAAAAAGAAAATTTAAGAAAAGAAAACACCAATTTTCGGCCCAAAGAACATAGCTCAATCCAATATGATTATTATAACCATTTGCACCCTCTTAATTATTATATGTAAAATGTAAGTATACACTTCTCACAAATGCTTAACTATTTTAATTAATAGAACTAATTACATATGTATGATATTACACGGCGCAAGAAGGACAAATTAGCCAAGTTACACCATCTAAGTGAATTAATATTATGCATGCATACTTATGCACAAATAGGAACCCGAACCAATCAATAAATAACCATAAAGATGCTTACCAAAAGATGTCTACATCACGCATATTGTCCTCATGTTTTCTATACAACAAAGTATGTTTACGAAAATGAGTCCTACATAATTTTGTACCATGAGACGAATGATTCCGTACGACTTATGCATTTATCCATGGGTGAGTGTAACACCTTGTCAGGGACAAGGGATGTCCACCTATCTATATACACATGATATGCAGGCTGAGTGTAACACCTTTCTTGGGGTAAGGGATCTCTATCTTTCTGTTGCGTCTATGACATTTAGTATGGAACGGTGCCTAACGTCTTGCCCTGGGGAGGATATCAGGGACAAAATACGTTATTACAGAGTCTAACACTGCATCCGAAACTTGGGTTCTCTGCTATAACGTGTCACTGTTTGTCCTATGTACGTATGATGTAACACTGTGGTTGGACCATCAGGATTTATTGACGGTACTCGTGGCTACTTGGGAAATCGTTTGGTATGTTGTGGGTACAATTCTTAAGTTATGTAAAAGGGCTATAGCCACCCATCTCATGTCATGTTTATGCAAGTATGAAATGAAATGTTTTTCAAAGAGTTTTAAAATGCATACGTCATGTCCATGTCATATGCAGCCCCTAGTAACTCTAAGTCATGAATCTGTAAAACTGAGACCAAGTTGACTAGTAAACGACCAGAACAAACCCATGAAGATTGTACTCAAGAACAAAGTAAATATGGATTAAAACAAGGATGTTTAACAAAGAATGTATAATGCCTCCATCTGCGATAGTTATTCATGAGATAGTATCTACTTTACTATTTCCGCATATATATTATGCGTTATTATTCCGCACTTACTCCATGTTTATTTATTCTTGCTTACATTGAGCATTATGATACTTGGGCTACATCATTCTGTATCAACCATCACCCCATTCCCCATGTATGATCCACTTGAGGAACCTAGGCTAAACTACTTGATGAGCAATCCATTATCGCTCACCAATTCTTTTCACCACGCAGATCCACATGACCTTGAACTAGAGTTCATTAAAGATGAACCCCGAGACTTGCCGTATGGAGCTGACTAGTAGCTGGCCACTGCCTCTTTTGTATTGTAGATATTCGGCTCTGTATTTTCATATTTTGTACTATGGATGTATCTATGACACTCGTGTGGATGTACTAGGATATACTTCGTTGACTTTTAATTCTTCTTACGTTATTTCGTTTCTGCTTATTGATACATGTTATTACGATTTGTACTTGTATGAAATCGACACCTTGTACTTCTCGTAGTAGAGTACGGCGAATGCACCGTGCCAAGACCCTAGCTCCGGGCGGGGCGCTACAATGTTGATGTGAAAAAGTGGCATGCATGTGATGTTTAGGATATGTTTAGGCTTCATTTGGACATGCATGTTATATGTAGTAAAAAAGGAAGCATGCATATCTCATTTCATGAAAAGTGTTGGTTGCTTGTTACACTTTCATGAAAAAGTATACCGAGAACCACATTTTGTTTTATTTTCTTGTATGTTTTCATGCTGATCATCACATATGTGTTTCTCCATGATTTTTAGTGTTTATGCATGTTGATGGTCATGATTTAGTATGATTGTGGTGCATCATAATATATGCTATAATGAATTGCCGCAAAAGATTGTTTCTTTGATGATCATCATGCCATTTTCTTGCATTTTCATCCATAAATGGGGCTGTCTTGGTCTCCATTATTAGGCATGATTCATCACCATCATTTTGATGTGTAATCTTGATGATCATGGCCTAAGGAAGTGTATTTTCATAGGCTTCATCCTCATATGTATTTGCATGTGATTTTCATCATGATCATCGCCATGATCATGATTCTTATGTTCATGATAATAGTGGAAAATACCATGCATGAGTCTTTGTATGTTAAAACCAAAATTTTAATGCATCATCATGATGAAAAATGAATAAGTCAAGTAAGCATGTATGCATTCATGAGAAGTTAAAGTGTTAAAGAGGTATGATCACTTTGCATGTATGATGTGATGAACAAGTTGAAAATCATGTGTATGGGTATATATGTATTCGACCAAGAGGCCCTAATTGTGTGCCAATGATGTTATTTGGATATTTACTTGAGTAAATAAGTGTAAGGATATGTATATTGTATATTATATGTATGGCTAAATAATGGATGTGCTAAAACGGAGCGGTAACATGTAACAAGCATAATAAACAAGGCTGTTTTGGGCAAGTCGGCCGAGAGCCCTTAAGCGAGAAATATGGTACTTTCACTATTTCAAAATATGTAGAAAAAGTGGGCTAAATGAGAGGCAACAAAATAAAATAAGAATGAGACAAATTAAGGGAATGATATCAGTGGTTAAAACTCAAAAAGAGGGTTGTTTTGGGCCTATAACCCGAGCACTCCATGTACAGGGCAAATTTGGTATTTCACTTAAAATTTTGACATGACATATGAGCCAAATATTGGAATTAGGTGCTGAGGATGTTAGATGTTTAAATCAGCCCCAAAACTGAGCATACATGCATACATACACGAAACGAAGTTTTGAAACAAAAAGTTTTATCATACGACGCGCTTTTATGAAATTTCTTATCACATGAAAGTATAAAGAGGATTTTACGCGTAATAAACTGTATCATGAGACGGATGATTTAAAATGACTTTTACACGATATGATTATGATATGTTTTACAATGTATGATATGTTTATGGTGCGCCGGCCTGATATCGAGTGCTGGGAGAGGATGTCAGGGGCATATGCTTTTACATTATGGACGAGTGTAACACCGCGTCCAGGGCCCGAAATCTTTGCCATAATGTGTCACCGTTAGAGATATGTACATATGATGTAGCACCGTGGTTGGACCACTAGTATTCATATTTTGTACATGAGTCTATATGGGAAATCATTCGGTATGTCGTGTGTTACCGTTGTCATTATATGAAAAGTGCTATAGCCAAACTTATGAAAATGCCATGTTTATAAATGTTATGAAATGATACAAACATGTTTTTTTTGAAATGTTTTATGACACATAAACCCTGTTACGAACCTTCATGAGCATTTGACATGAATTCTAAGTCATCAACATTTACACATCCTCTATTCATTAGTATGATAAGAAGTTAGGCAGGATATAAGCATGCAGTTTTGGGAATTAGCATGAGATAGGGTTTGAGTAATTAATGATGCCTAAGAGATATTTAATTCTTCGGAATATTGATAAATGAAAGTTAAGACTTATTCTTTTACGTACTTTATCTGCTTATGCGCTGCTTACATTACCTGCTTTGCTTGTATTTTAATTGTAATCGGAGACGTGTTATGTTAATTACTTTACTGTATTTAATTTTACCACCTCTTCTCCCATGCATGATCCACATGATAAACCCAGACATAAATACTTGCTGGGCGATTCATTATCGTTCACTCCTTATTTTATCATCTCCAGAGCCCCGAGACCCCTGAGCTAGACTTCATAGATGACGAGCTGAGTGTAGGATACCTGTGAACAGTAGTGGGCCCAGCTGACTTAGATTTGTACTTTTGTTATTCCTGACATGTATCCCATTCCCTTATGTATTGATGACATTATGATGAACTCGGATTTAGTACGATGTATGTTGCATGTCGTTTAAGTTTTATTCTGTCTATTTTATGACGCTTACGCTATTCGATATATGCTTATGTCGACATGCATATAGATGTTATCGATGCCTTGTACTTCTCGTAGAAGAGTACGGCGGGTGCACCATGCCGTGACCCTAGTCCCCGGCAGGGCGCTACACCAATTCTAAATGTACATGCCTATACAATGCAAAAAAGGATCAAGGCTCAAAAAGACATTAAAAGGCTCTCAAGACTCCTACATTTTAGAAAATCATCCCTACATTTTAGGAACTCAATTTTTTGGAAGATTCCAAGTTTGTATGGACATGTATGGCTGACCACCTTGAGGATAAATAAATTATAATATGATTAGTTCATGTCTTTGTAAATTACCTAACATGTGGAGTTGTAACTTAAGATTTTTCTATTTAGTTGGAGTTGTAGTTTAGGACTTCAGTTTGCCTACATGTATCTCTAGGTCGCCCGTTAGTTTTTGAGGTTATTTTGATTATCTATGTATTTGATCCAGGAGCATGGATATGCATGTCTCGAAGTCTAAGTCATGGAGTATTGTTTTTATATACATGCTGGATTTCAATGTTTGGTACTCGTTCAAGCATGTATAAACAGTTTTAGTACCTTCAGTTTGCATGAGAATCTAACCGGATATTGCTGTTTGAATGCGCATGACTTGTTGAGCATTTGCCCATCGTGGACACATGTGTTACAATTGCTGAAATTCAGCCATATGTTGTTTTCTTTGTCATCTAATGTGTTGCCATGTCCTTTGAAAAGTAATGTCGTAGTAAAGGTTTTAATACATCCTAAGCATGTGAAAAGGTTACATGACTTGTACAAGCTGAATTTTATTTCCATGTAGAGTTTACAAATGTCCTTTATATTGCCATCTTTTGTGCATTATGAGGCTTTGACGCAGGCTATACTACATCCAAAACATGTCAAAAAGAGACAACCTAAATTTAGCAAAAGCATGGATAAAAACGGAATTTCTTGCCTTGAGCCTAAGTTTCTATCATCCCTATTCATCTATTTTATTATTTTGATATCTTATCTAGGTGGGGATGGGATAAACATGTTAGTCTAAATTATTTACAAGCATAGTTCTCTTCTCCTTTTAGTGCAGCTTCGAATTCGAGGATGAATCCTTTTGAAGATGGAAGGAATGATGAGCCCCAACAAGGGAAATGATGAGCCCCAATAAGTGATGCACGGCTAGGAGGCTCTCATGACATTTCCCACACATATGCAAGACATTATTTTTGTGAAATACCTAACAACGAATAAAATGACAAAAATGCCCCTAAATAAGAAAACACACAAACGACATAGGAAAACCAAAAAACGCTATCATTCATGCAATGACTATCCATCCCTTCTCCTCCAACCCTTTCATTTTGTTATAACATGTAAAACATAGAATAATCATGCATGATTCTAAAGTTTGTGGGGCGCCCTTGTGGGGACTCATCATTCCCTCCCTCTTCAAAATGATTCGTCCTCGAATCCAAGTATGAATTAATCATTGGGTACTCATAATCTGATCTGAACCACAGGCTGCCATCAATCTGTATCTAAAAATCATCAGTCTCTGTTTGCCCCACTCTCTCACCCATCCTCAACAATTCTGCATCACCTCGTTGGGCATCCTTAATCCGGTCAATCAAAGTCAAAGAAATCACCAATGCTGCCAGAATTTTCGCCATATACTCGACCATATCCAATCCCAAACTTAGCCATCTCTCTTTCTAGAGGGGTCGCCCTCACATGGCTGGACTTCCTACTCAATACATCTGCCACCTTATGAGCTTTAGCCGGATGGTAGTGAATCGTGAGGTCATAATCCTTGATCAGCTTGAGCCATCTGTGCTACCTCAGATTTAACTCTTTCTAGGTAAACAGATAATTCAGACTTTTGTGGTCAGTGTATACCTCAAACCGTTCCTCGTACAAATAATGTCTCCAAATCCTCAACACAAACACTACGAATGCTGACTCAAGATCATGCACTGGGCAATTCTGCTTGTATGGCTTTAGCTGTCTAGATGCGTATGCAATTACCCAATCATTTTGCATCAGAACCCAAACTACAAGAAAAGGGTTAATGCATTCATCGAATACGGTGTTCATAAAGGAAAGTCGTTTATTAGTTTACTTAAACCATTTTTGGAGTGGTCGCTGTAGACAATATAACTCTCGCCGGAAACAGGCTATGCTAAAACTGGACCAAGGTCAACTTCTGCTTATGCTGGGTGAAGCTCCTCTCGCATTCAGTAGTTCACTCAAACTTTATCTTCTGGTTTGTCAGATGTAAACACTCTCTATTCTCGTTTTATGCCGATGATGTTTTGAAAGAAAGAACGAACGAATTTATCCTTATCTTATCATGCTGCATCTCATTTGAATATTCATACATGCTGCATTTAATGGCTAGTTGAATGCTAGATGTACTGTTACTTAGGCTACAACCTTATTATGTATGGTCAATTGCGTTATGATTTTATTGTCGCATAAGTTATGATCTTATTTCTTTCAGCGGCCAATGGACTAAAGGTCAGGTATGTGGAAAATCCAAATTCTTGGGATTTGGTTCTTGTGTATACTTTCCATTTAATTCTTGGTTGTTTATGGTATACTTGCTCGTGACTTTGTCACTCACCCCCTTATTTTTCCTCACAGAGCCTGCAAGAAACAGGGTAGAGTGGGTTGACGATGAGCCTAGAGTTCTGTACCCGTAGACGAGAGAGAGGATGGCAGCTTAAGGACTTTTCATTATGATGGATTATGTTTGATGGACTTATGTGGGAACAAACATTTCGGATTTCTCTTTTTATTTTTGCGGACATGGTTGTAGACATTATGTCGGGCATTCCGAATGTTTTACTTAAAAGTTTTTATTCTACCTAAGTTTTGCTTACCTGTTACAATGTAAGCATGGCAGTCCATAAATTTTGTTATAGACTACGACATGTTATGCATTGACGCATTGTACTCCGTAGTGAAGTACGGGAGGCGCACCGTATTCGAGCAGGCCGGGTATGGGGCGCTACAGGTGGTATCAGAGCCCAGGTTCTAGATTCGGACAGAATATAGAATTAAGCGATGATTTTAGAAAATATAAGTTTGACCTTAGACTTAAGTCATGATCTTAGAAGAGTGTTGACCTTAGAATATGATGACTTAGACTTGATTTAGGGCCTTGACCTAATGACAAAACCCTAGTCGACGAAATTTTAAAGGCCATGGGATTTAATTCGGATTTTATGTTCTCGAATATTCGTTTAAGTTTTATTCAATTATGAATTTATTTCGTGTCACTTATCTTGATATTTCAACCTTGTATAAAAGGCATTATCACTTTCACCCCCAAGAAGTAGTGGGTTTTACTATCGACAGCTAGTAAGAGCACGTATTCCGAGGTTTAGCGGAGAATCTAGTTCAGATAAGGCAGAAAATTGGTTAAATGAAGTTGAAGGTAACTTCTTGCTAATACAAGTGGCTAATAGTATAAGGGCACAAATTATCCGCCTGTTTCTGAAGGGTAAGGCCAGCCAGTGGTGGAGGACTTTGTATCCAGCCACTGCCTCGGCCGGTAACTTGGGTAAAGTCTCTAGAAGATTTTTGTGAGTTTTTCCTCTCTCCGGAATTAATCACAAAGAGGGTTGAGGATTTTGATACACTGAGACAAGAGTCGGGCACCACTGTCTTAGAATACGCTCGTCGGTTCACTACATTGGGTCGATACGTTCTTTTGATCATGGAAGATGAAAAGCATAAGGTGATGAGATTTATACGTGGTCTAGACCTCCAGATCAAGATTCGGCTAGTCAATCCGTATTCCAGGACTTTTGAAGAATTAGTGGAGGATTGCTACAGAGCAGAACGTGATAGTATACTGACAGAATGCCACAGTAGAAGACTTAACAAGCATCTTAAGGAATGAAAAATGAGATGGGAGCCCTATCCACATAGGGTTAACAAAGGGACAATCAAGAACACCAATCTAGACCAGAGAGTACCTGATCCAGAGATTCCTGAAACATCAAACACATAAGTAGGTACGCCCAATTGCGAAATTTAAACATATCGCACCTATGTTCTACTTTGCTTATTACCCAAGTATGGAAGGTCGTGCTAAAGATAGAACTAGAACAATGAGATAAGAATCGTAGGGAAGACTGATACATAGTCAGTAATATGGTAGATAAAGGCAGGCAATTAGAGTAGCCCATATGAAATATGAAAGCTAGAGTACGCTACACAATTGTTTTTATTATAGGTTCTCGACAATCAGATAAGTACCCTGGTAGTTAAAGATTCTTACTTTATACTTTAAATGTCGATCAAACGCCGTATGACCTTTCTCAAGTTCCGGTAGTTAAGGAATATGTTAGTTTGGAGGAGTTGGCGGGCCTTCCGCTAGATAGAGAGATCGAGTTTGAAATTAATTTAATTCTGGGAGCTGAGCCGATATCAAAGGCTCTTTATCGAATGGCGCCTGCTGAGTTGAAGGAACTGAAGGGGCAGTTACGTGAGCTGTTGGAAAAGAAACTTATCTGCCCTAGTGTCTCGCCTTGGGGTGCTCCCGTGCTGTTTGTCAAGAAAAGGATGGAAGCAAGCGTCTGTGTATCGATTATAGGGAGCTCAACAAGATTACGATAAAGAACAAGTACCCCTGCCTAGGATCGACGATATGTTCGATCAGCTTCAGAGAGCACGAGTTTTCAGTGAAATTGATCTTCGTTCTAGATACTTTCAATTGAAGATCAAGGCCGAGGATATTCCGAAAACTGCGTTCAGGACGCATTATGGACATTATGAATTCCTTGTGATGCCATTCGGATTGACTAATGCCCCCGCGACATTCATGGATCTTATGAACCAAGTCTTTCAAGAGCAATTGGACAAGTTTGTTGTAGTTTTTATTGACGATATCTTTATTTACTAACCGGACGAAGAGTCTCATGCATCCCATTTGAGGATCGTCCTTGACATTTTACGGAAGAAGCAGTTGTACGCCAAATTCAGTAAATGTGAATTTTGGCTGCATAGTGTAGCATTTCTCGGCCATGTCATATCTAAAGATGGGATAGTAGTAGATTCCAAAAAGATTGATGCAATCACTGATTAACCAAGGCCAACGAACATTACAGAAGTATGGAATTTTCTTGGTCTCGCCGGTTATTATCGCAAGTTTGTTGAGGGATTTCCCCAGATTCCTATGCCTCTCACCCGTTTGACGCAAAAGAAGATAAAGTCCGAATGGACATCGGACTACAAAAGGAGCTTTGCAGAGTTGAAGGAGAAGTTAACATCTGCTCCAGTTTTGGCTCAACCTGTTTCGGGTGAAAGTTTTGTAGTGTACAGTGATGCCTCGAAAAACGGCCTTGGATATGTGTTAATACAGAAAGATCGAGTGATTGCGTATGCATCTCGACAGCTGAAGCCGTTCGAGCAGAATTATCCAGTACACAATCTTCAGCTTGCAGCTGTAGTCTTTGCCCTGAAGATATGGAGACATTATCTGTACAGTGAAAGGTGTGAAATCTTTACGGATCACAAAAGTCTTAAGTACCCTTTCACCCAGAAAGAATTGAATATGCGCCAACGTAAATGGCTAGAGTTGATAAAGGATTATGACCTCTCGATCCAGTATCATCCAGGGAAAGCCAATAAAGTTGCCGACGCCTTGAGTCAGAAGACGAGTCATCCGCGTCAACCACCTCTGCAGCATGATATGGAAGAGTTTGACCTGGAGATAGTTGATTCCATTGATAATGTACTAGCTAAGTTGGTTTTGATTCCTTCATTAATTGACAGAATTAGAGAGGGTCAAGAAAAAGATGAAGCTTTGAAGTAAATTAAGGATAATTTGAAAATAAAACCTTCTGAAGATTTTGAGGTCAAAAATGACGAAAGCTTGTGGTTCAGGGGTCGATTGTGCGTACCTGATAATGATGATATAAAGAATAAAGTTCTTCGGGAAGCTCATAGTTCTCGTCTATCTATTCATTCCGGAGCCAACAAAATGCATCAAGACATAAAGCAGAGGTTCTGGTGGCATGGCATGAAGAAACAAATTGCTGAGTTTGTGGAGAAATGCCTCATTTGCCAGAGAGTGAAAGCAGAACATCAAAGACCCACCGGATTATTGCAGCCTCTTGAAGTCCCTGAGAGGAAGTGGAATCACATCACTATGGAATGATTTTATGGCTGAGTGTACCGCGACCCTCGCTTTACTTCTCGATTTTGGACGGCTTTCCAGAAAGCGATGGACACTAACATACAGATGAGTTTAGCCTTTCACCCCCAAACCGGTGGTCAATCGAAAAGGACCATCCGAACACTGGAAGATATGTTACGAGCTTGCATACTTGATTTCGGAGGAATTTGGGACAAGAGTCTCAAGCTAGTGGAATTTTCCTATAATAATAGCTAACATCAATCTATTGGAATGGCTCATTATGAAGCGTTATATGGAAGAAGGTATCGATCTCCACTATATTGGGATGAAATTGGTGATAAAATTCTTGCAAGACCTGACTTAGTGGAGCAGACCCGAGATAAAGTGATAGTTTTCAAGCAACGATTAGAAGCGGCCCAAGATAGAAGCAAAGTTTGGCCGATGAAAATCGTCAACCAGTGGAATTTTAGCCAGGTGAAAAAGTGTTCTTAAAGGTGTTGCCATCAAAGGGAGTGAAAAGATTTGGCATAAAGGGTAAACTAAGGCCAAGATTCATCGGGTCATATGAGATTCTTGGAAGGATTGGAGAAGTCACTTACCGGCTAGCGCTACCGCCGTCATTGTCTCAGTTACATGACGTATTTCTTGTATCCCAGCTTCGCCGGTACGTGCATGAGCCCAGTCATATCATCGAGGAGCAGCTCTTGAAGATTGAAGCCGATGCTTCGTATGAAGAACAGACAGAGAGGATCGTTGACCGGAAGGAAAAGGCTCTCAGGAAACGATCTATTCCATGGTTAAGGTACAATTGAAGCACCACTCGATTGATGAAGCCACTTGGGAGACGGAAGAAAGCATGAAGAACTTGTACCCACATCTTTTCGATTAGTGCTCTTAAGTTTCAAGTACGAAACTTGTAATAAGAGGGGGAGGATGTTGTACCCAACAAAAATCGTACTGTATTTGAGACTCGTATGAAGTGGGTTAATGAAATATTGGATATTCTGAATGCATCTTTATTAAGTTTTATTAACTCTGCCTTAAATACATTTCCTTAATGTAAATACTATAAGAAATAGTATACTCCTCCAAGTATGTATTATGAAGCATGTGAAATGACAATTTTACCCTCCCAAGATTTTTAGAATTTTCGGCCACAAGGGTCTTGAAAACTCTAGGGTATTTCAAATTCTTAAAAGCTAACTAACTTTTAGTAGCCTCTTAAAGTAAGCCTAAAAGCTTACACATGGAATTGAATGGTCCATGAGATCTCTTTTTATTTAAATGACTCAACTAATCACTTTATTGTTTATTCAAAAAGGCCTCACACATAAAGTGAAGTAGGGTATTATTCCAAGATTGAAGATATTACTTTCTTTCCATCCTTGAAGCCGTAGGATACAAGAGATGAAGGATCCATGGGATCATTTTCATCATAATAATTCCAATTAACCACTTTTACTTGAAACAACTTTTCTAATTATCCTCAAAAGGCAATAAAAGAATAAAGAAGCCTATGGAAAGACCCCCACTGCCGGATTACCCATGACTAACCCATGGTAACTCCTCAACAACCTTAGTCACTTTTCTAACCCATCCTAAAAAGTAACCTAAGGAGTAATTGGGATAAAGCAATTAAGGAGTAAATGAGCCTAAAGCTACCCTTTAACCGCCGGTTACCTCACTATGGTTAAGCCAAGAAGACTCCATCAATAACCTTAATTACTTTTTCTTAAACCTACCCCAAAAAGCAACTCACGTAGTAATTCGGGGTTAAGCATTAAGTGATCCTCATGATGGTGTCCATGCAAAGGAAAAGCATCCCTTCTTCTCCTTCTTTAACCCCGAGCCAACCCCCTTGGATTACAAGAAAACATTTTCAAGAATACCCTAGAAGCATCCTCTCAACCCTACCTCACAATACACTCAAAGGTTTTCCCAAGACAACCACTAGAGACCCTTGCACACCTAGACAAATTTTACACCACCTTTATTCGGCTAGCTTTGGATTGGGAAGATCCAAGGCCATCTTCAAGATCAAAGTTTCATCTAGGTAATTTATATCGTAGATTCTAAAGTAGATTTCATTTTCTACAAATGTAAAGCTTACGTTTTGGTTCTTTTCTTGCCAAAAACCGTGACCTTCAATAGTCACTAGGTGGTGATTTTCAAGCTATTAAGAGGTGCTAACATCTTGGTGGGTTGAATCCATTTCAATCTCCAATTAAGCTCCATTTTGGTAAGGGAATCATAGCCTCAATCTAGTTGTTTCTTCATTCAAAATAGTAGCTAATGTTCATCTCTCTCCCCTCCCCAAAACCGTGTGCTGTGTGTTGAAGTTGGAGGAAAGCATCAATCTTTTTCAACCAAGACTCACGCTAAGGGAAGTTTTAGCTCAAAGAGGCAAGTACACTTTAAGCAACCTTGACTTATTTGTGAAGTGTATGCTTGAATGACTAGCCTTTCTAAGATGTGAATCTTAGTTGGATATTTTAAGTGCTAAACACGAAAACCTAGTTATTGTAAGGAAAAGTGTTGTCTTAATGTATGATTTACTATATGAATATGTTTTTTTCTCAAACTAAAGAGTGACATGAGATCTACTAGGTGCAAGATAAAGGCTGTTATGAAGATTATTTGATGCATAAATCAGCCTTGTTGAGAAATGACTCTATGAAGTGCGAAAGGCATAAAAATGGCATGTGCTATGTGTATGTTTTCAAGGCTATTTTGGCGTGACATATGTGTTGCCTAAATATTATTATGAAACTGGGAATAATTATGTCAAAATAGGTATTTAGTAGTTAGTACGCCATTTTAGAGAAACATGGTTATTTGGGAAGTAATAGACAAGAAAAAGTGATAAAGGGTAAATCTACTGGAGCTGGACAGTTTTAAATAGTGTATTTTATGGCATGAAATGAACCTTAGGAACGTGAAATTTAGCTAAATTTTGGCAGGATGGTAGCCTTATATTTTTAGTAAAAGTGAGATGTGGAACTTTGGTAAAAGGACTTGTGGTTTGCCCTTAATAAATTTTTTTGTAGGAGTAGGTCACTGCAGTTCCAGTAAATACCTTGACTTAATAAGAAAATTATCTAAGCCCCTTAAGTATATTGGATTGCCTTGAAAATTTTACAGTACTTACCTAAGACATAGAGGAGTATGTTCATGGGAGGAATTTTCTTGAAATTATTGTTTTTACGGGGTAGCAATTAAGGGGAAGTCACGGTACAAAATCTGGAAAACAGGGCCGCAAGGTATAGTGTTTGTTGAGGCCTTAATCTTATTTAATTGGACTTGTATGTGATGTTGGGCCTTTAAATATTGCTTCTTAGTGTATTGGCTATGTTTCCAGGTTTTAGCCTTAATTGGATAAGGCCTTATGGCCCACGAAACTGAGGTGAGAACGGGTACTACACTGCTGGACTCAGCGGTACCCTTTTTCGTAAATTAATGACTTAATGGTTTTATCTACCTTGAAATGTTATAGAATTTGTATGGCATGTAGATAAGACTTCATTATGCATATGTGTGGTATAAGTTTATGAAAATAGGCGCTAAATTGATAATTGGTGGCTGCATGAACAGAGTGTTAATGCTGGAATATTTTCCATCCTAAGGGACGTCATGAATTGCATGTTGCACATCATGCATTGCATTAGCCCCATTTACACAATTCATGAGACTGATTTTTATGCCAAAGAAATGAAGAAAAGCTCTTTTTGAAAGAAAGATTTCAGTTTTTTAAAGAACGACTCCTATTAGTACCATTAATTCATAGCCTGCACAACCAGCTCAAGATCCGGGGTTAATTGATCTGATGATGATTATGACCGTTCAGGTCCGAAGAGAATAGATCTGATGATGATGATTATGACTGTTCAGGCCCGGGGAGAATAGACCTGATGATAACAATTTATGACCGTGTAGGTCTGGAGAGAATAGACCGGATGACAATTTTTGTCCGTTCAGGCCTAGAGAGAATAGACTTGATTACGATGATTGAGTGTATGACCGTTTTCAGATCCGAAAATAATAGATCCGAAGGGAATGATATGACCACCTTAGATCCAAAGATAATAAATCTGAACACTCTCTATTCTTGTTTTATGACGATGATGTTTTGAAAGAAAGAACGAACGAATTTGTCCTTATCTTATCATGCTGCATCACATTTGCATATTCATACATGCTTCATTTAATTGCTAGTCGAGTGCTAGATGTACTGTTACTTAAGTTACAACCTTATTATGTATGGTCACTTAAGTTATGATTTTATTGTTGCATACGTTATGATCTTATTTCTTTTGGCGGACAGTGGATTTAAGGTCAGGTATATGGAAAATCCAAATTCTTGGGATTTGGTTCTTGCGTATACTTTCCATTTAATTCTTGGTTGTTTATGGTATACATGCTGGTGACTTTGTCACTCACCCTCTTATTTTTCCTCCCAGAGCGTACAGGAAACGGGGTAGAGTGGATTGACCATGAGCCTAGAGTCCCGTACATGTAGATGAGAGAGAGGATGGCAGCTTAAAGACTTTTCATTATGATGGATTATGTTTGATGGACTTATGTGGCAACAAACATTTCGGATTTTTCTTTTTTATTTTTGCAGACATGGTTGTAGACATTATGTCGGGCATTCGTTTTATTCTACCTAAGTTTTGCTTACCCGTTACGATGTAAGCATGACAGTCCATAAATTTTGTTATGGACTACGACATGTAATGTATTGACGCCTGGTACTCTCCGTAGTGAAGTACGGCGGGCACACCGTATTCGGACAGGCCAGGTATGGGGCGCTACAACTGTCTTCTATACTAGACCATAGATCAATATCAATAGACATAAGAAAGAGTTTTATTCTAAGTTTCCATTGGATAAATGAATCACCATCAAAAAGAGGAGGCATTTGACTCGACATACCTTCTTTTTCGGTTTTGAAGCTAGTGGTTGCCATCTCACTTAGATCATTGGATCTCCTTTTTTGAGAGTGCTTGCACTCTGATACCACTTGTAAGACCAGTAAGGCACCACTAGAAGGGAGGTTGAATAGTGGGTGCGTAAAATTTGTTTTTAAAAATGTTTTGACCCATCTGTTTTCAGACCCTGATTTGAAACGTTTGGAAAACTAGGTTACAGATCTTTAAAAATTCTGAAATTTGGAGAGATTCGACACTCAGATATTCTGAGTATCTCCTAAAAATTTCAGATTAAAATTCAATCTCTATCTTTTGAAAAATCGTTTGTGGTCAGACTGCACAAATCTGCCAAAAACAATAGTCTGATTTAAAAAGTTTATTCCGATTAATCCGTAACTCCAAATGGTCTGAAGCTTTAATGACAATCCCCTTAGGATATTTATTTTAATGAGTCAAGACAGTTTTGAAAAATTCCTTTGGGAAGTATGTCAAATACGTTCAAGTTCTCAACCTTTGCAAGTCTGAAAATCAGATTGATCAACATTTAGGCAATAAAATCGTCCACCTCAATTCACACATGCTGGATTTTCACCATGTGTTACATTTGTAACAAAGTTTGAAATATTACCTTGGTGTAGCTTCCTCCATTATATCACTAACCTTGTGTGACATATTCTCTACCAAATGAGATGCCAACTAAGCTCCACATAAGCTCCACCAAGGCTGCGTTTGGCGTGTGATGTGTCTCAAACATGTGCTGAATTTTATTTTTGTAAACTTTGCAAAATAGTGCACAATAATTACACATGTATGGTATATTCCAATCAGCCCTATTTTGAACATTCTAGAAAACTTTAATATGTATTGAATATGTAAAATGTGTCTAGATAAATGTTACATGTCATGCCAAAAAAAGTTCCATGTGTTGTGTTTGTAGAAAACCGAATTTTTTACTTTTGTCGATTATGTGATTTTTCTCCGATCAAATTCAAACTTTTTGCACATGTTATATGTATTATGTCACACATGATATACATAAAATATCTTGAATATTCATCTCTAATGGCTGATTAAAGTTGGCGTCTACATGTGCTTAAAAAGTGAATTTGAAATCTCCACAATTTGGTCTTAATTGGGGGTGATTTGTGTGTGCCAACATGGAATGATTTTATGGCTGAGTGTACCATGTAAGCCACGAAATTTGGACACAAATTTCGTGGCTTACATGGTACACTCAGCCATAAAATCATTCCATGTTGGCACACACAAATCACCCCCAATTAAGGCCAAATTGTGGAGATTCCAAATTCACTTTTTAAGCACATGTAGGCGCCAACTTTAATCAGCCATTAGTGCTGAATATTCAAGATATTTTGTGGATATCATGTGTGACATAATATATATAACATATGCAAAAAGTTTTAATTTAATCGAAGAAAAATCGCGTAATCAACAAAAGTCGAAAATTCGGTTTTCTACGAATATAACACATGGATTGTTTTTGGCATAACATGTAACATGTATCTAGACACTTCTTACATATTCAAGACATATTAAAGTGTTCTAGAATATTCAAATTAGGGCTGATTGGAACTTACCATATATGTGTAATTATTGTGCATTATTTTACAAAGCTTACTAAAGTAAAATTCCAGCACATGCACATTGGTTCTACGCATAATTCTCAGCTATGATGGAGCTTAGATGGAGCTTATTTGGCACTTATTTTGCACTTTAAATGATGAAAAATAAGCCACACATGATTGGTGACATTGAAGAAGGCAACACACAAGGAAACAATTCAAAATACAACACATGCTGAAATTTCAGCGCATTTTGCTTTTTATGGCAGAATTTCAGCATTATTTTGTCTTCAATTTGAGTCCAAAATTGGAGGGAGTAAATGTTGATTATTTGGCAATGTTTGACTTCATTTGGAACATGTTTTGCATTTTATTCTCAGATTTTTTCCAGCCACTAAGTGATGACAAATCTCATCCAATCAAGGAGTGCCAAGTAAGCAATGTCAAGACAAACATCCAATCAAGTTGTGCCAAGTACGCAAGTTGATGTCACATACAAGGCATTCTTCCAAGGACTTAAAATAGAATTTTCAAGATGGAGAAATGCCCTAAGGGGGCGGCCAATAGCAAATAAATGGAAGAGAAAAGAGCCATTCAATGATAAGACAAGTCTGATAATTTCCAAGTGCAACAGGAGTCTTCCACTTTCTTCTTCCATATTTCTTTCTTCTTCTTCTCATACAAGCCTATTGTTCTTATATTCAAATATATTGAATATACTTTGTATAGACCACCATACGCACTCATTGTTGTAAAAGGTTGATCAAGGTGTGATTAATCCTTCATTCGTTCGGTGGTGGTGTTCGTGAAAGGTGTGATTACTTGTATCGTTTGTAAAGGGTTGGAGTTGGTGTGTAACTCCAGCAACCCTTTGTGGTAAGGTTTTTTTGTGATTAGTGATAATCGAGGAAGGTGTCCTCAAAGACTGGAGTAGGTTGTGTTAACCGAACCATTATAAAATTCTCGGTGTTATTACTTTCAGCATTTTACTTTCAGTTTTCAGCACTGTGCATCATTTTTATTGCAGTAGTAAAAATATCAAACGAATTTCAAAAATCACAAAACTTTCCAGAAACATAGCCACATGTTTTAAGTTTCATTTGGTGCAAGTTTCAACCCTTTTGGACAAGTATAAGTCATTCAAACATTAATAGTTCTGAGACTAGTGCAATCTGATTTTCAGACTTTCAAAGGTTGAGAACATGAACGTATTTGACATACTTCCCAAAATCATTTTTCAAAACTATTTCAACCCAAATAAATAAATTTTTCAAATCAGACTATCGTTTCTGGCAGATTTGCGCAATCTGACCATAAACAATTTTCCAAAGGGTTAAAGGTTGAATTTTGATCTGAACTTTTTAGGAGATACTCATAACATCTGAGACTACAATCTCTCCAAATTTCAGAATTTTTGAAGACGTGTAACCTAGTTTTTTAAACGTTGAAAAAAAGGTGTTGAAAACAAAAACTGTTTTCAGAAGTTGGGTCTTTTGATAAAAACATTTTAAAAACAAAATTTTCCGCACCCACTATTCAACCCCACCTTTTAGTGGTGCCTTGCAGGTCCTACAAGTGGTGCCTTGCAAGTCCTACAAGTGGTATCAGAGAGCAGGCACACTCACAACAAGGAGATCCAACGATCTAAGTGAGATGGCAACCACTAGCTACAAAACCGTGCAAGAAGGAATGTCAACCGTAAGGGCTCCTCTTTTTGATGGTGAGTCCTTTATTCAATGTAAAGTTAGAATGAAACTCTTCCTTATGGCTATTGATATTGATTTGTGGTCTATTATAGAAAATTGTCCATTCCTTGCATCTAAGTTATCTACTATTGATGGTGTCACACTAGAGGTTTTAAAAACGAAACAAGAATACACTAGTGATGATAAAAAGAAGTTGAATATGAATGCTAAAGCCATGCAACTACTTTTAAATAGGCTAAGCAAAAGTTAATCTAGTTACGTATCAAATTGCTCTAGTGCCCAAGGGATGTGGAAAATTCTTGATATGAAACATGAAGGGACTAGCCAAGTAAAGGAGTCTAAGATCAATATGCTTATGTCCACACTTGAGTCTTTCAAATTATTGCCAAGTGAGTCTATTGTTGACATGGATTTACGATTGACTAACATCTATAATTCTCTTGAGTCTCTTGGCAAAGCTTTTTCTACACAGGAAAAGGTTCAAAAGGTGTTAAGGAGCCTCCCATCCGAATGGGATTCAAAAGTCACTGCAATCGAAGAAAGTAAGGATACTAAATCGATAAAATAGAGGAACTGATCGGATCATTAAAGGTATATGAAAACAAACTCACTTTAAGAAATTTTGAATTTAGTTCTAAACATGATAAGGCTATTGCTTTTAAATCAAATGAATATGTCTCTACCTCTTATGATCGCTCATATGATAGTGTCATAGATTCCGATGATGAAGATTTAATCACGATGGCTAAAAGATTAAAAAAAATATTGAGAAAATCGATTGAAAACAAACATAAGCCTACTTCATCTAAGGATCATAGAAGTAAAAATAATAAAGACATAAAGTGCTATGAATGCGGGAAACTTGGACATATGTCATATGACTGCTCGAACAAGGACAAACAAACGAACAAATACCTTGACAAGGATCGGATCAAAACTAGACTCGTCTCAGAACCTAAACAAAGGAGAAGAGCCTTCAAAGCCTCCACTTGGAGTGATTCATTCGACTCTGAGACTGACGACACGGAAGAACAAAAGGCACAAGTATGATTTACATCTAAGGCATTAAATGAGGTATCTTCTGACTCTGATTCTGATTTTGAATCTTCTTATGATGACTTATTTAGTCAATATTTAGAGTTGCATAAGTTCTCAAAGACTCTGGCTGTTGTGCCAATCGTGAAACTGTTATGTACCCTTGATGTATATGAAGTGGCTTAATAAAAAAATCCTAGTTCCCAATTACTATTTTTCTACATTCCAATTATTTCCTTTCTTTTTATAGGTCCCTTACGATAACTAACATCCTATAAGTAAACATCTAAATTATAGGTATGGATAATGCCCCATGGTCAAATACCATTTATACCTTCCCAACCTTTCCGAAAAAAAGAGAAAAGAAAAATCTGCACATACCTTAGGGGTCTAGAACCATCTACCCTTAATGACCCAACTAACTAACTAAAAAAGGGTCTTTCATTGATTAACTCTCAAAAGCTTAAAAATCTATTAAGTAGCCAACATGCATTCATCCCCCCTTCTATGATTATGTTTCAAGAACCATTGAAGAGTCTTCCCCTTCCTTCCCTTAAACATCCGGCAGCCTACCCCCTTGAAGCCTCCATGGATTTTCCTTAAACTCCATAACAAGAAACCTCCATTTCACCCACCTAACACCTCTCAAGGCAATACCCCAATACTTCAAGAAATTCAAATACCCAAGAAACCTCTTGGCCAAGTGTGTTCATAGAGGTGCTCCATTGGTTCTCTCAAGACCATCTCATTCAAATCTCAAGCTTCAAGCTAGGTAAGCAAGCCTCTTAACATCTCCTTTAATCTTAAATTATCAATTTGTGAAGCTCACTAAGTTCCCCATTCCTCCCCAAAAATCGTGGCATTGCATGTGCCTCCAGGTGAGGGATCTTCAAGCTCCTTGGTGTAAGAGTCATTCAAGTGAACCATTCCAACATAAATTCCATATCGGTAAGGATTCTAGACATTTATATGTCCATTCTAACTCCCCATAAAGCTTAAAAATCGGATGTTTCCCTAACCCCTATAAACCGTGAGCCTTAGGGAATAAAAGGAGGTCATATTTTCAAGCTCTCGAGAAGTGGTGATAGTTTGGTGGCTAGGTTGCAACACTAAGCTATTTTGGTAAGAAATTCTATCTTGGATATAGTTCATTTACCTTTGGATTTGAGGATAATGCTAAGCCCATCTTTGACTTCAAAACCGTGTACACCATGGTGAAGTAGGAGGAGATTTCAAGCTATTTGATCCACTCTATGCTAAGAAGAATTTCAGACTCAAAAAGAGGCAAGAATACTCTAGACTTTCATGATTTATTTAAGGAAAAATGACTTGAATGTTTAGTTATAGTAAGGTATGAACCATGTATGTTATGTGCTCTATGATGCTTGAAATAGCCAAATGTGTCAAGTCAAGTGGACTGTTTTGAGGTCCTTTGAAAAAACAGCATTAAAAGACATTTGAAGGTATTAATGTGTGTTAAAACAAGGTACTATTGTCCATAAGAATGTTGGTCAAATCACCCTTGATGAACTATGTTGAGAATAGTGTTAAATCATGAGTTTTGGATGAGTATGATTGTGTGTGCTAGTTCGGCATTATTAGGGTCCAATAGGAAATGGATGGTGTTTATTTTTCCTTATTTAGGAGCATGTTTAGGACCTATTCTCATAATGATTTATGGCAAGAAAATTTCGATACCAAGTGCTAAGTGAAGTCTATGTGTTCCAAGTTGTGCTATAGAGGTTAGAAATGAAACTAGTCATGATGTTTGTATTTCGTCACCGTGTGTATCTATAATAATGACCTTATAATCTAAGAATAAATTCTTTGGCTATGTGATATTGTGGTTAATAAGTAGGATTAAAAGATGAAGGGGTAAATAATGCGTGTGAAAAGAGACAAGGAGTGGTTTAAGAAAAAATTCCAGAAACAGAACTGTTTTGCGTGTCATAATGATTGGCCTTGAAATGAACCTTGTGATTGTGCAAATAACCTCAAATTTAAAGTGCTGGTAGGACATTATGTATATTAAGTATGTGTGGTGGTAGATCGATAAAAAGATTAGTTTTACACCCTTAAGAGAATCTTAAGGTAAACCTATGCAAAACAGAATTCTGGGCGTACATGTTCTGGGAAAATGATTGTTTAACCATTTTAAATGTCTTGGATTGCCTTGAAATTTTTATGGGAGTCACTTAAAGAATTGGGTCAGATGTCTATGTAAGGAAATTGGCTAAAAACATTCATTTGAGAGGTTAACAACTGAAGTAAAGCCGGATCAACGTTTCTGGAAATCTGGACAGAATGTTGGGTCATAATGTTTGGACTTATCCTTAATTGTTTAGGAATGAAGATGGTGTTTGGTCTTAAGAAAATTATTCCCCAGTATGTTAGATTTATTTTCCAGGTGGTATATGTGAATAATTGATGATTTAAAGACCATGAAAATGGAATGGAGCAGGTACTACACAGCAGAAAGTTCGGCTGTGACAGGTTTGTTGGGACCCGAATTTGAACACCTTATGTTTATTGGAGTATTACGAAATTTTTATGGTTGAGAGCTAGGACTCCAGCGTGCATGCCGTATAAAAAGGTTTCAAGGAATAAGTTGTCTTGATTGCATTAAGAGTCAAGGAAAATGAGTGTGATCTGCTGGAAAGACATTTTCAGCCTATGGGATTGTACCTATGTCATGTCCTAAGGGATTTTTAAGATGATTCATGCCATGACTCTGATTGCATTTCATCCCTTGTATCATGCATGACCACATGCATTACGAATCTGATTTTTCTTTAAGCTTTCCTTATGCAAGCAAGTTCCTTTCAAGTAAGCAAGTTTTCTTTGTGCAAGTAAGTTTATTTATGGTCCCATGATTTTCAAAAGAAATTCTCTATGATTTCCTTGCCGGCTAAGCATGCTCATAACCCGAGCCAGACCCGGGGTTAATAGGTCTGATGAAATGATATGTTATGGACCCGTTCTGGACCCGGGTTAGTTGGTCTGATGACACGTTTTGGACTCGACCCAAGCCCGAGGTTAATTGGCATGATGACACGTTCTGGACCCATCCCAGACCCACGGTTAATTGGTCTGATGACATGTTCTGGACCCGCTCAGATCCAGGGTTAATTGATCTGACACTCTGTTTTCTTTTATGCTTGCTTTATGGGACCAAATGATGATTTTGCCATGACGTGACATCATGCATTGCATCTTGCATATTTCATGTACACTTTGCATGTTAGGATGGTTAGGTTAGGAAGTGACATGTTGATGTCAGAATGGTATTACTTAAGTATGATTAGGTTATATTTTCAGCGGATCAAGGATTAAAGGCCAGGTATAAATTAATGTCGGTTCTTGGGGTTTTGCATTCATGTTATGGTTCTTTATTTATTTCATGATTGTTTATTGTATGATTGCTGGGTGATTTTATCACTCATACCTTTATTTTTCCCCCAGAGCCCGAGACAACGAATGTTGAGTGGATCAATGATGAACCAAGAGTCCCATACCCGTAGTCAAGAAGCCAAGAGAAGACGATGCTTAAGGACTTTTGTGCCAACATGATATTTTTACTATGGACTATGTTTGGAACTTTTGGGATTTTTTTTTACCCCGTTTTGTTGGACCGATGTTTTGGACCTAATATTTTCGGCAAGCATGTTGATTTTGAAGTTTTAATTCTGCTTAAATTTTGCTACTCTATTAAATGTTAACATGGTAGTCCATGACTTAGTTATGGATTTTTACATGTTATGCATGACGCCTTGTAGTTTCTGTAGTGAGGCACGGCGGGTGCACAGCATTAAGACGAGGTCCGGTGTGGGGCGCTAAAGGCGGTATCAGAGCCCAGGCTCTAGATTTCAGGCAGAACGTAGAACTAAGTTATGATCTTAGAAACCTATGTTTGATCTTAGATCTAAGTCATGATTTTAGATGAGTGATGGCCTTAGACTAGGACAACGTAGACCGGATTTAGGATTTAATTCAATAATTAATCGTGACCCATAAAATTCAGATCTGTACACTAAGATATGTCTTTCCTCTTCCTTATTTGAAGTTTTTTTTAGAATTATGATCTTTAGCAAAAATAATCTGGTTTTATCCCGACATTTGTATAAATTTTTACTCTTCGTAGTGTAGATGGCTCGACCTCGTGGCAGACCTCCTAGGGCTCGACCAGATGAACAGGAGTCGGTCCCTCCTCAGCCACAAGGCCCTGTGTTACATCCATAACTTTAGGTGAAAAAAGAGAAAAAAGGTAAATTTAATAAAACAAATATGATAAATCCTAGTCTACTTAGAATTTGAAAGCAGGATATATTTCAAGTGTGAATCCTATGATATTTAAATACTACTCAAATTAGACTTTTCCTAAAACCGAAACTCTAATGATACTCATCCTTAAATGTTACACCTATCTATCAATGAAAGCCACCACCACAAACCCTTATTTCTCCCAATCTGCCGCCCATCACTGTTACAAAGAAAAAAAAGTCCAGCCGTTATTGCCTCTCCTCCGATTTCCAGTGCCATCAGCCCGCAACCACCACAACAAAGAATTTCATTTGTTTTCCCAACTTTCGGCTGCCTTTGCTGCTGGAAAAAAAATATACTCCGGCCTCTTTTCTTCAACATCACTGCCGAGAGTTAGGGAAGGGGAGAAAGAGGGGTTATCTTGCTCCAACAAACAGCAATCCTAGGTTAATCACAGTATAATACGTGAATCGAGGTAAGTAATCTTTCTATAATTGCTATGCTTTTGCGAAACCTATATGTTATTTTGGTATAAACTTCGGACCATGCATAAGTATTATTGTTTTTATAGATTGTTGCATCTATATGTGGATTAAATATATAAAGGTGGTGTAGGCCTTGGCACAGGAAGAGCCACGGCCATGTGTGTGCATAAGTGAGTGAAATTGATGTGGTTTGTATAACAGTAATATAGAATATATATGTACGCTATATTGTTATATGTGCACATGCAATGTTTTAAGATTGTTGTCTTGGGCAAATGAAAAAAAAGATTTTGAGGGCTTGGGAGGCCAGCGGCCATGGGGTGAAAAGGTGAGGTGTGTATACACTTAAATGTAAGAGAATACAGAATATACATATAACTATGTACGTGTTGCATAAAGATTGTGTGTATATGACTTTGGTCGAAATTATTTGGTGGTTCTGGGGGATACATAATGCAGCCAGCATGGCCAAAGGGATTTTTTGTTTTGGAACTTTGGTATACCTAAATATACATATTTTTTTTTGACTTGTGTGAATTTGTAATGGAACAGTATGATTTGTGAATATGAAGTTTAATATTAAAGTTTGAAACTGTAGGGATATGTATATATGGGAAAATATATTATATTATAAATATATAATACGTTTTAAATGCTGAAAAGAAAAACAAAAGAAACTGCTGGGATGGCCGAGAGTTTAAGGTGGAATTTTTGAAGTGTAGCTTTTATAAGTATGAAGCATATTATAATATTATATGTGAACATATGATTGGAAATTGTTGAACTGTTACGGAAGAACAAGAGTAATTCAAAGGAGAAGGAATTTATGGTGTAAAAATGAAGTTGAAGAGACCAGTTAATAAACAAATAATTAACTTACAGGTTCTCATTTTGGGAGATTCCAGAGGATAAGTTGGACATGCAAAAGCAGAGATTCTTATGGTTATATTATAATAACCTTCTTCATGTTTCGAGCATTGAATAAGAAAGCTAAGTGACCAATTCGAGGTAAGTGGTCTATCTGTGCTTGTTATGCTGTCACGCATCAGAGGTAAGTGGTCTCCATGGTCTCCACGTTACGGAGCGATGCCCACTGACTCTACGTTACGGAGCGTTGTCCGCTGACTCCACGTTACGGAGCGTTGTCCGCTGACTCCACGTTACGGAGCGTTGTCCGCTGACTGCACATTATGGAGCGATGTCTGCTGACTCCACGTTACGGAGTGTTGTCTGCTGACTCCACGTTACGGAGCGTTGTGCGCTGACTCCACGTTACGGAGCAATGTCCGCTGACTCCACGTTACAGAGCGAAGAGTAGGACCTAGGTCATGCATAGCATATCATGGAAAAGAAAAGAACGTCTTGGGTGTGATAATGATGTTGTTGCGTGTGACACGATAGTGAGAAGGAACATGCATCATGAAGTTGCACATTATTACGTGGAGTGGCTTACCTTCTGCAGTTTATATATTTCATTGGTATGTATTGTTCTCTTCTTTGTTATGTGATTATTTGGTTGTTGTGTATGTCATATTTGAGAAGAGCATACATCACGGTAATTGAGATGGAGCTGATGAATTATTTATTTTGTGTTCTTGAAGTGTTAACTGTTAAGATAATTAAGTGAAATTATTTGTGGACTAAGGACATGTATGTTAACTATAAAGGTTATGTGTATTGCTTCTGCATGTATGATTTCTATAACAAGTATATGTAGGTTGCTTACTGAGCCCGTTGATTTTGGCTCACACCACCATTCACCAGTTTTGCAGGCAAGAGAAATTGGGATATACTCTCACAGGAGTTGGTACACTATAGAAGATCGAGATGGGAGATTTCGAGACTAAGATATTCAGAAAAGACTTTCGAGGTTGGTGAGATAGTTAATTCGATGTTCGAGGTTTTTGTATTTTTGAGATTAGTGTTCACATACATTTGACTATTGTATTGATTAGAAATTCTTAGACATTGTATTAATGATGATGATTGTTTTATCGAGGATTTTAGGAATGACTTCCGTTGACATCGATTTACGTTAAAATGGTGACGTGTAGTTGATTTGTATCGACGCTTTGTATTCTCCTTAGCAAGACACGGCGGGTGCACTGTTCCCGATGTTAGGGCTCGGGAGCGGGGCGCTACAGGTGGTATCAGAGCATGGCTCTAGATCCACGGCGGAAGCATAGATTTAGGCTATGGTCTTAGAAATTAAGTTACGATTTTGTCTTTACGTCACGATCTTAGACATAAGTATCAATTTTTAGTCGCAATGATTATATATTGGGCATGTTATTGGAAATAAGACGTGACCTTAGAGACTAAGTGATGATCTGAACATTAGGTGATGATTTGAACATAAGTACTGATCTTAGTCATAAGCTGTGATTATATTCTAAGCATTAAACTTAGAAATAAGCAATGATTTTAGAGGTAAGAAATGATAATACCAAGTATCGATTCTTGAAATAAGTGATGACGTTATACCTAAGAGAGATTGGACAAGGGATATGCCCACGTATCCTTAGGGCACTCCATACGACTCTGAATTATTGTCTTACTTAAGTGTTGGTTATAATCTTTTGCATAATCCCTTAGACCCGATCACTATGACCACTAACCATCTGTTAGGTAATTAAGCTATTTAAATTGCACTCTTTACATTAAAATGTCCTGAGAAGAGATCCCAATGGTAATAGAAGTGCAGTAACGCCCAGAACCTATGTGCCCTACAACTGACGTTAGTTGATGCAGTAATTTAGATGGGATTATAGTTACTATGAAATGATTTATAGTAGAACCATAGTTAATAAGCAATAATTTATAAGCATTATGATCTGAGGAGTTTAATGAAGAATACCGTGCAAAGGAGTTTATAGTTTATGGTTAAATTGATGAATTCAGAGTTATCAAATAGGTTGAAAATATTAGTTGTATCAGAGATATTGTCTTATAGCGATAAGTATGTATTACTATAATAAATATAGCAGAATGATAAATTATTACGAAACCTTTAGTTAAGTGTTGATCCCGAAGAATATTGAATTACCTGGCTTGAATTTAGTAGGTTGAAATTGAAATAGGATAAGCATGAACAAGCAGTGGTTATTTTCCATGTGGGATTTCAGTAGGTTAAAATTAGCGGTTCAAATAACCAAGTAATGAATTACAGTGGATCATTGTAGCGTGCGGAAGCATGGAGAATTAGAATACCTTAAGTCGATCGATATTTAGTGTGCCATGCTATGATTGGACAATGTAAGTTAAGGATTTTATAATGAGTAAAACAACACTAGACTTATAAAAAACAGTACGTAGGGGGATTTTCCTTTGACAGTAAGAGATGATTTAGAAAATTTATACGAAGTATTGGACCATTATTTTTTTCAAGTAGTTAAATGTTTTCATATAAGCATATACATCTATATTTTAAAAGTTCTTTTCAAAGATTTTCGCTTTTAATATTTCGACTGATTCCATTTTTACATAGTCTATTAACTTTACTAGATTATATTTTCTTTCCATATTTGTATATGAACAATGATGGAATTTCAACTACCTCTGACAACTCTAAAAAATGATATATTTTTGAATGTTGATATTTTCGAAGGGTCATATGTTTTTATAATTCTTATGCAATATTTCAAATCTTTGTTTTTACAGCTATTTGTTGAAATAAATTTGTTTTTTCAACTATCGATGTTGCAAGCATTTATCTTTAAATGTTTATGTAATTATTAACCGCTTCCACTGAATTTACCAAATTTTGCGAAACAAATCATAACTTCCAAAATATATATTTCTTTTGGAAAGAAAAAGACACCGTATTCAACTTGTTTTATAAAAAGAAAATTTTTACGATGTTATGTTCAACTGTTTTAAAGTGGTTACCCGTCACACTTTTGTAAACAATGTACATCATTACTTTTATACAAAGCCACTTGAAACAAGTCTTGTGAAAACAAGTATACAATACTGTGTTTCTCGGGTTTATACAAATAAGAAGGATATACTTTAAATAATTAGAGCTACAAAAAAAATTTCTTTCCTTTTAGGTTACAACTTAAAGGAAAAAAAACATGTCCTTACATGTACTTCGTATATCGGGCTATTGATGGTCCGCTAAAAGAGTAAGGACATGATTATAGAGCTAGCTTGTAAGTATACAAAGAAAAAAATCAATTTTTGAAGACTTAGTCCTGTGTCGAGGAGATGTAGTGATTAGCATATTGGAGTACTCGATGGATATTTAGTTTGGCTATTTATCTACGAGATGGATCATATATGATTAGTTTTAAGAATACGAAATGGTAGAATTATAAATCTATAAATTGAATGATACACGTTAAGTGTTATAAATCAAAATTGAGGGTTTTAACCATCTAAGAGTAAAGTTGATATGGTGATATTTGTGAGATATACTGGGTAAATGGATCAAGTGGAACTGTACTAAGCGTTGATAATTACCTAATATGCAAGTATGGAGGACGAAACTTATTATAAGGGGGAAGGTCTGTTACATCCGTAACTTTAGGTAAAAAAAAGAGAAAAAGGTAAATTTAATAAAACAAATGTGATAAATCCTAGTCTACTTAGAATTTGAAAGTAGGATATATTTCAAGTGTGAATCCTATGATATTTAAATCCTACTCAAATTAGACTTTTCCTAAAACCGAAACTCTAATGATACTCATCCTTAAATATTACACCTATCTATCTATGAAAGCCACCACCACAAACTCTTATTTCTCCCAATCTGCCGCCCATCCCTGTTAGAAAGAAAAAAAAGTCCAGCCGTTATTGCCTCTCCTCCGATTTCCTGTGCCATCAGCCCGCAACCACCACAACAAAGAATTTCATTTGTTTTCCCAACTTTCGGCTGCCTTTGCTGCTGGAAAAAAAAATATACTCCAGCCTCTTTTCTTCAACATCACTGTCGAGAGTTAGGGAAGGAGAGAAAGAGGGGTTACTATGCTCCAACAAACAGCAATCCTAGGTTAATCACAGTATAATACGTGAATCGAGGTAAGTAATCTTTCTATAATTGCTATGCTTTTGCGAAACCTATATGTTATTTTGGTATAAACTTCGGACCATGCATAAGTATTATTTTTTTTATAGATTGTTGCATCTATATGTGGATTAAATATATAAAGGTGGTGTAGGCCTTGGCACAAGAAGAGCCACGGCCATGTGTGTGCATAAGTGAGTGAAATTGATGTGGTTTGTATAATAGTAATATAGAATATATATGTACGCTATATTGTTAATGTGCACATGCAATGTTTTAAGATTGTTGTCTTGGGCAAATGAAAAAAAAAGAGTTTGAGGGCTTAGGAGGCCAGCGGCCATGGGATGAAAAGGTTAGGTGTGTATACACTTAAATGTAAGATAATATAGAATATACATATAACTATGTACGTGTTGCATAAAGATTGTGTGTATATGACTTTGGTCGAAATTATTTGGTGGTTCTGGGGGATACATAATGCAGCCAGCATGGCTATAGAGAATTTTTGTTTTGGAACTTTGATGTACCTAAATATACATATTTTTTTGACCTGTGTGAATCTGTAATTGAGCAGTATGATTTGTGAATATGAAGTTTAATGTTAAAGTTTGAAACTGTAGGGATATGTGTATATGGGAAAATATATTATATTATAAATATATAATAAGTTGTAATTGATGAAAAGAAAAAAAAAAGAAACTGCTGTGATGACCGAAAGTTTAAGGTGGAATTTTTGAAGTGTAGGTTTTATATGTATAAGTATGAAGCATATTATAATATTATATGTGAACATATGATTGGAAATTGTTGAACTGTTACGGAAGAACAAGAGTAATTCAAAGGAGAAGGAATTTATGGTGTAAAAATGAAGTTGAAGAGACCAGTTAATAAACAAATAATTAACTTACAGGTTCACATTTTGGGAGATTCCAGAGGATAAGTTGGACATGAAGAAGCAGAGATTCTTATGGTTATATTATAATAACCTTCTCCACGATTCGAGCATAGAATAAGAAAGCTAAGTGACCAATTCGAGGTAAGTGGTCTATCTGTGCTTGTTATGCTGTCACGCATCAGAGGTAAGTGGTCTCCATGTGCTTGTTATGTTTATCATGCATCAGTGTGTTATCTGTTGCGTAACTGAAATTGGATTTTCTTTACATGCGAGTTGGGTGTATATGTGAGATATGTATGTACACATGAACCAGGTATATATATGAGTATGAATACAACGTAATAAAAAATAGGGGCATACATATAAGTATATATGCACGTGTTTGGGCGTGGGTATATATATATGAGTATGAATACACCGTAATAAAATGGGGGTATACATGTAAGTATATATGCACGTGTATAGGCGCGGGCATATATAGGAGCATGGATGCACAGGATCATGGATTATGTGTTGAACATTCATGGCACGTGCATTGAATTGCATTCCTTCGGGACGCTGACTCCACGTTACGGAGCGATGTTTGCTGACTCCACGTTACGGAGCGTTGTCCGCTGACTCCACGTTACGGAGCGATGTCTACTGACTCCACGTTACGGAGCGTTGTCCGCTGACTCCACGTTACGGAGCGATGTCCCCTGACTCCTTACGGAGCGTTGTCCCCTGACTCCACGTTACGGAGCGTTGCCCGCTGACTCCACGTTACGGAGCGATATGCGTTGACTCCATGCTACGGAGCGATGTCCGCTGACTCCACGTTATGGAGCAAAGAGTTGGACCCGTGTCATGCATAGCATATCATGGAAAAGAAAGGAACGTCTTGTGTGTGATAATGATGTTGTTGCGTATGACACGATAGTGAGAAGGAACATGCATCATGAAGTTGCGCATTATTACATGGAGTGGCTTACCTTCTGCAGTTTATATATTTCATTTGTATGTATTGTTCTCTTCTTTGTTATGTGATTACTTGGTTGTTGTGTATGTCATATTTGAGAAGAGCATACATCACGGTAATTGAGATGGAGCAGATGAATTATTTATTTTGTGTTCTTGAAGTGTTAACTGTTAAGATAATTAAGTAAAATTATTTGTGGACTAAGGACATGTATGTTAACTATAAAGGTTATGTGTATTGCTTCTGCATGTATGATTTCTATAACAAGTATATGTAGGTTGCTTACTGAGCCCGTTGATTTTGGCTCAGACCACCATTCACCAGTTTTGCAGGCATGAGAAGTTGGGATATACTCTCACAGGAGTTGGTATACTGTAGAAGATCGAGACGGGAGATTTCGAGACTAAGATATTCAGAAAAGACTTTCGAGGATTGGTGAGACAGTTAATTCGATATTCGAGGTTTATATATTTTTGAGATTAGTGTTCACATACATTTGACTATTGTATTGATTAGAAATTCTTAGACGTTGTATTAATGATGATGACGTGTAGTTGATTTGTATCGATGCTTTGTATTCTCCTTAGTGAGACACAGCGGGTGCACTGTTCCCGATGTTAGGGCTCGGGAGCAAGGCGCTACACCCTGTTCCTCCTCCACCGGCTCAAGTCTCTCCGCCACCACCACAGGATCAAAATCCTTCTGTTCAGAATGTTCCACCTCCACCACCACAAGCACCTATTCCTCCGGTGATTCCCAATGTTGATGCCTTTCAGGCCTTTTGCTAGATGGTCACATAGATAGGTCAAGGCCTAATCCATCAGAATGCTCTGCCCCGGCCACATGAGCCAGTGAAAGATGCTCAGTATTACTTCGAGAAGCTGAAAAGGGCTAATGTACCACCATTCGAGAGAAATCCAGATCCGGACATAGCTGAGAAGTGGTTAGATGAGGTTGAAAACTGTTTTGAATTAACCCAAGCCCATGATGAGATGAAAGCTCAATCCGTGAGGCCCTTTCTATTAAGTGAAGCGAATCAATGGTGGAAGACTAAACTGCACCCCTTGCCAAGACCAATTTCCTGGGAAAGATTCTTGCAAGAATTCCATAAGTTCTACATTCCTCCGTCGGTAAAGTTTCAGAAGAGGCATGAGTTTGAATCATTAAAGCAAGAGCCCGGTATGACCGTTGCAGATTATGCCAATAAGTTCATTGCATTGGGAAGATTTCAGCCACCCACTATGAATGATGAAGAGACGAAAATGTTGAAATTTGAAAGAGGATTGAACCCAAGGATTAGAAAATGGTTGGTAAATGCAAATCTTGCAAATTTTGGAGCCCTTTTGGATGCCTATTATAGTATCGAGAGAGATATCATTCGTCGAGACGATGTGGGACAGAAAAGGGAAAGGCAAGTGACTAGAAATGAGAAGTTTAGAAAAGTAGCCAAGAAGAATTTCAGAGGATCTGTTCGTCAAGAGAGATCACAGGGTCAGAATCAGCACCAACCGTAGCGCCGCCCGCAGCATCAAGTTAATCAACAAAAGAATCAACCTCCACCCCAGCAACCAGCTATACTAGTGTGCCCTCAGTGCCAGAAGAGACATATGGGCGAGTGTCGATGGAAGACTGGACAATTTTTTGGATGCGGTAAAGACAGCCACCTGATTAGAGATTGCCTAGACAGAGGAGCCCAGCAGCCGCAGCAACAGCCAAGGAACCAACGACCGCGTGCAAATGCAAGGGTGCATGTCATGACATATGCAGATGTTGAGGAGACGGCAGACGTAGTGACTGGTATGATTTAAAGTTTATGCCTTAAATATGTTTTGATTACGCATGCCTATGCTATTACTTAGTTAAATATGCATGATTCAGGAGCTATCTTAGTATGCAGCATACCCGCAAATGTATTGTTCGATAGTGGCGCCAGCCACTCATTTATCTCCAGAAAGTTTGCTAAGAATATGGATTATAACCCAGTCCGGTTAGAATCACCCTATAGAGTAAAAACAGCTGGCAATCAGGTTCTTGTCTCTCATCATATCTTCAGAAATTGCGCGCTAGAGCTTGATGATCAGCGGTTTGAAACTGATTTAATCCCCATATCCATGAGTGATTTCGACGTAATTCTTGGAAAGGATTGGCTCTCGAAGAACCATGCTCACATTGATTGCCGGAGTAGGCAAGTTATAATCAAGGACCCAGCTCGAGATGAAGTATCATTCCAAGGAGGAGCCAAGTTTAAGAAACCATCCAAGAAGGTCTATGTTAATGCGGCTCGTGTCAGCCGAGCATTGAAGAAAGGCCATGAAGGATTCTTAGTTTATATCCTAAGTGCTGAGCAAGTGAGTCCAACCCTTGCTCAAGTTCCAGTTGTTAACGAATACCCTGATGTTTTCCCAGATGAATTACCCAGGTTGCCTCCCGACCGCAAAATTGCTTTCAAAATAAATCTTGTTCCAAGATCAGAACCCATATCAAAAGAACCCAATCGGATGGCACCCGCGGAGCTGAAAGAACTGAAGGAGCAGTTGCATGATTTGTTAGAGAAAAAGCTTATTCGCCCCAGCATTTCGCCTTGGGGTGCCCCTTTGCTATTTGTGAAGAAGAAAGATGGAAGCATGCGTTTATGCATTGATTACCGGGAACTTATCAAAATCACCATAAAGAATAAGTACCCACTGCCCTGGATCGACGATCTATTCGATTAGCTCAGGGGATCTCGGGTTTTCAGTAAGATAGACCTGCAGTTTGGATATTTCCAATTGAAGATAAAGGCTGTGGATATTCCTAAGACTGGTTTCAGGACACGCTATGGACACTACGAATTCCTTTCCATGCCATTCGGATTGACCAACGCTGTGGCACCCCGCGTCCCAGCCTAGCCGGAATCGGTGCACCCGCCGTACTTGTCGTAACCCTGTTGCAAGCCCTTCTTGTACCTAAGGATGAATTAGTTAATATGTGGCCATGCACGTTGTGCTTAGAATTAATTTAGTTGGTAATTGTTGTAAGTAAGGCGTTAGGACACTATATGTATTCACAAGACTAGGATCTATTGTTTTATGGCTTTATGGTTTTCGGCCCAAGCCAATAAGGAAGATGATTAGTTGGCATGAGATAAATATATTGATATTTATTTACTAGAAAAGAATAAATAAGAAGGGAATAAAAGGAAAAAAATATATTGGCTAGTTGGGGTCATTTAAGACCCCAACCGCCAGCCACCATAAAGAGAGGAGGGGAGGGAAAACACAATTTAAAGAGATGATGGCTAATAATTAAAAGTAACCTAACCAACCCTAAAATAAACCATGGTTAGGAAAAAGAAACCATGGTTGACCCAAAAGTAACCTTAGTAAGTGGAAAGTAACCCTGGTTAACCCAAGGTAACCAAGGTTAAGCATTAACTTGAAAGAGGTAGAGCACAAACCCTAACCCCCACCCTTATTTCCCACTGCTAGGATAGCAAAGAAGGAAAGATTTCCCTCCAACTTACACTCAAACATTTCAAGCCAAAAAGGAACCTCTTCCATCCCCTTCTTCTCTCCCCACTCATGGCCAAGTGCACATCAAGGAGAAGGGAACTCTTCCAAGACCAAGTAAGCTTAGGTAAGCATTCACAACCTCCTAAGAGTGACATTTATGATTTTATGAAGATGAAACTCATGGGTGTTCTTCTTTGTCACAAAACCGTGACCTTCATGGTCACTAGGCTCAAGGATTCCAAGCCTTCAAGAACTCTAGCCAAGTTGGACAACTCACGCCTCCTTTGAGAAGGAGAAAGGCTTCAACTTTGACACATATCCAAGAAGAGTAGGCAAGCAAGGCAAGTACACTATACTCTTCATGGTTTGAATTTGAAAGTGTGTGCATGAATGACTAGAAAGACTTAAGGTTTGATCTTAGTGATGAAATGGTAAGCTTTAAGCCAAAAGCTTTCGGCTTTATACACATGAGAGTGTAGGAAGAGCACTTTGTTCTAAAGATGAGTTTTTTGATGACTTTATGCATGTTTATGTCTTAAACTAGGCTTGAATGTGTTAAAGATTTCTTCTTTTGGGTTGAAGGTAGCCACGGTAGAAGGGATATGGGGAGAAGGGGTGAAGTTGCATGTAAGATGATAACAAAGCAAGAAAATGGGGGAAAGACTTGATCTTGTGCATGTTAGGATTGAAATGCTTTCGATTTTGGTCATTTTCTCTCTAACATCCACAAATGGGGCTGACGTGGTATGTGGGTGTGTTCATCTTAGGGCTGATACCATTTATGGTGACAATAAGGGTAAGCCAAGAACATTTAGGAAGAATTTATGTCCACTGAAAATTCTGGAGCTGGATTAGAAATTAGGCTGACTTGCGAAGCCAGAAAAGGGACCTTAGGGACCTTCAATTTCAGTTATTTTTGGTGTGATGATAGTTTTCTGTGTTTGTTAGTAGTGAGAGTTGGAATCACCTCAAAAAGAGACACGGTTTATTTTTAATGAATTTCCTACTAAGATTTGGTCTTGCTGGAAAATGAGTACTGGACAGAACTTAAGCAATATGTTTAGTAGCTTAAAAATAAACCTTAGAGGTACCCAAATCCACTAATTTTCGGCAGGGTATTAGCCTCATGAATGAAGAAGAAATGACAGCTGGAATTCCCTCAAAATAAGTTGTGGTTTATTTTTAATAAATTTTCTACTAAAACTGGTCAAATCGAACTAGGCTGGGTAAACAGAATTTATGACCCACTTTGCATGGCCTGGAAAAAGGCCTTAAAGAATGGATCTTGGGCTAAAAATTGGTAGGATGTTAGCTTAAAGAGCTTATGAGGTTAGGGAGTTGGAATTTCTGAAAAAAGATCAAAGGATTGACCACGATAAATTTTATAGTAAAATATCGTCATTTCAGAATTTTGATTGCATGGATACGTAAAAAGGAGTAAATGGGTCTCTTAATGACATCGTAAGTCCGCAATGCATGTATGACACTCGCTTATGACGGTCACGGATGAATAGATGTGGTTACATAAGTTTAACACGAGTAGTTTAGCACGGAATTCGTTAAAATAAGTGAATGATACGAAGCTGGAAAAAATTCCAGCATTGTTAGCGAGACATGCCCGTTCTTATGTCATATGTCGTGTTCGAGTTTGCACGTTGCATGTCATACATTGCATCATAGTCACATGCATGATTTTATGATATGGATTTTACGTGAAGGAATTATGAAAAGCGTTTTTTAAAAAGGATGACTTCGTTTTGTTTTCTTAAAACGCTTCCCCACCGGTACCGTGTGTGTGTATGAGCTGGCCAGTATGAACCTGAGCAGATCCGGGTTAAGTGATCTGAATGGAAAAGAATGATGTTACCGATCCGAATCCGGGATTAATAGATTCGAAGGGGAGAAGTTACCGCCTCAGATCCAGGAAGATAGATCTGAACAGAAAGGAACCTGAGCAGATCCGGGTTAAGTGATCTGAATGGAAAGGAATGATGTTACCGATCCGAATCCGGGATTAATAGATTCGAAGGGGAGAAGTTACCGCCTCAGATCCGGGAAGATAGATCTGAACACTCTATGGTTTTATGACGATGATGTTTTTAAAAGAGTAAAGCATGAAAAGGCATTTTCGCATTTTATCATAACGCATTACATGTGCATATGCATGCATGTCACTTGTGGAGTCATAATGTAGCGTCACAGGTTACTGATGCTGAGTAGTCACGATCTCGCAAGTCCTAAATGATGGTGATTATTGTTTTAGTAATAAATGCACATTCCGTTCTCCTTATGTTATATTTTCATTCTATTTAGTGATGTTATTAAGTTATGATCTTATTGCATTAAGCTATGATCCTTATCAAATGATGATTGGAGGACAGGTATGTTTCCAAACCAAGTATAATATGGGGTTCGGTTGTTGCTCGTACTTTCCATTTAACTCATGATTATTATAGTATACTTGCTAGTGACGTTGTCACTCACCCTATTTTCCTCTCCAGAGGTGGCAGGAGATAAAGTCGAATGGATTGATGACGAGCCTAGGGTACCCTATCCGTGAGGGCGTTAGAGGAGGGCCAGGATTGGTGGACCGAGCACCCAGCATGAAGGAATGATGATGATGTTGTAATAGTGATGGGAAACTATTTCCTTTTATCGCTTTCTGACTTTGTCGTGTGGGATGTAAACCCTAACTGCTTTTGATGGTACTTATGTTTGGAGTTTTAAATTCTGCCTCAGTTTCAATTACTAATTGCGCGAAGGAACGAAAATCCATGTAATTTTACCATGGATCACGACGCGTATGGAAGACGCCTAGTACTCTCCTTAGTGAAGTACGGCGGGTGCACCGACTCCGGCGGGGCCGGGGTGCGGGGTGCCACAGGTGGTATCAGAGCTAAAGCTCCAGATCCGGGCAGAATGTAGAACTAAGTTATGATTTTAGCCAACTAAGCTTGATCTTAGACCTAAGTTTTGATCTTCGATGAGAGTTGACCTTAGTACGGAACGACCTCGATCTACGAGATTAATAACCATCGATTTGACGCCGATTTAATTTCCATACCCATGGTGGACTTTGATGTGATTCTTGGAATGGACTGGCTTTCCAATAACTATGCCAACATTGATTGTAGTAGGAAGCAAGTTACCTTTAAGGACCCTACACATAAGGATGTAACGTTTCAAGGAGGATCGAAGTTACGGAAAAACCCTAGGAATCTTTATGTAAATGTAATTCGCGCTAGTAGATCTTTAAGGAAAGGACATCAAGGATATTTGGTGTATGCTATAAACACGGACTAAGCAACCACAGACCTAACCCAGGTTCCAGTAGTCCGAGAATATCCGGAGGTTTTTCCGGAAGAATTGCCAGGCCTTCCACCGGAACGAGAAATCGCCTTCGAGATCAACCTAATTCCTGGAGCTGAACCGATATCGAAGGCCCCATATAGAATGGCCCCTGCAGAACTGAAAGAGCTGAAGGAGCAGCTATGGGAATTGCTAGAAAAGAAGTTAATACGCCCAAGTGTGTCGCCTTGGGGAGCTCTGGTGTTGTTCGTCAAGAAAAAGGACGGAAGTATGCGAATGTGTATTGACTATAGAGAACTCAATAAAATCACCATAAAGAATAAGTACCCCTTACCAAGGATCGACGATTTGTTCGACCAGCTGCGGGGAGCAAGAATTTTCAGTAAGATCGACCTTCGCTCAGGATATTTTCAATTGAGAATCAAAGCTGAGGACGTCCCCAAAACGGCATTTAGAACCCGTTATGGACATTACGAGTTTCTGGTAATGCCGTTTGGACTAACCAATGCGCCTGCCGCATTCATGGATCTAATGAACCGAGTTTTTCAAGAACAATTGGACAAGTTCGTTGTAGTCTTTATAGACGATATCTTAATATACTCGCCAGATGAGGGAACCCACGCAACTCATTTAAGGATCGCCCTAGACATTTTATACAGAGAGCGATTGTATGCAAAGTTCAATAAGTGTGAATTCTAGCTACGAAGCGTAGCTTTCCTAGGACATGTGATATCCGGGGAGGGAATATCTGTAGATCCTAAGAAAATCGAGGCAATCACAGAGTGGCCCGACCGACCAACGTTACAGAGGTACGAAGTTTTCTGGGTCTCGCAGGTTACTATCGGAAATTTGTAGAAGGATTTGCACGGATTGCTCTGCCCGTGACCCGTTTAACCCAGAAGAAAACCAAGTTTGAATGGACCTCAGATTGTGAGGGTAGTTTTGCTGAATTAAAGAAGAGACTGACTTCTGCCCCAGTCTTGGCGCAGCCCCTTTCTGGTGAAGATTTTGTGGTATACAGCGACGCCTCTAAGCACGGCTTAGGATGTGTGCTAATGCAAAAGAATCGAGTAATCGCATATGCATCTCGACAGCTGAAAACCCTTTGAACAAAACTACCCGGTACACGACCTGGAGTTAGCAGCGGTAGTTTTCGCACTAAAAATATGGAGACACTATTTGTACGGCGAAAAGTGCGAAATCTTTACGGATCACAAAAGCCTCAAATATTTGTTCTCTCAGAAAGAATTGAACATGCGACAACGAAGATGGTTGGAACTAATAAAGGACTACGACTTATCCATACAATACCACCCAGGAAAGGCTAATAAGGTGGCGGACGCATTAAGTAGGAAAACAAGTCATCCACGCCAACCCCCCTTGCAGCGTGATATGGAGGAATTTGGTTTGGAAGAAGTCGATTCAATTGAAAGCATGCTCTCAAAATTAATGATAACTCCTTCGTTAATAGATCGAATCAAGAAGGAGCAAGACAAGGACGAAGCACTCAGGAAGTTAAAAGCTCAAGTACAGATGAAATCCCCTGGAGATTTCAGGGTTCGGGATGACAATAGTTTGTGGTTTTGTGAGAGATTGTGTGTACCTGGTAACGAAGATATCTTGAACGAAGTCCTTAAGGAGGCACATAACTCGCGACTATCCATCCACCCGGGAGCTAACAAGATGTACCAAGATCTGAAACAACGATTCTGGTGGCGTGGTATGAAAAGACAGATTGCTAAATATGTGGAAAAATGTCTAGTTTGCCAAAAGGTAAAAGCAGAACACCAGAAACCTGCCGGGTTGCTACAGCCTGTGGAGATTCCCGAATGGAAATGGGACCATATTTCAATGGACTTTGTGACGGACCTTCCTAGAACAAAGAGCAGTTACGACGCTATTTGGGTAGTGGTTGATCGCCTAACCAAAACCGCCCACTTTATGGCCATGACCATCAAGGCCCCAATGGAAAAGTTGGCAACAATGTACGTGGAACAAATAGTAAGCCTTCATGGAGTGCCTTTAAGTATAGTATGTGACCGCGACCCTCGATTCACGTCGCGATTCTGGACCGCTTTTCAAAAGGCAATGGGGACGGAAATTCATATGAGCTCAGCATTCCATCCTCAAACAGATGGCCAATCAGAAAGAACTATACAGACACTCGAAGACATGTTACGATCTTGTATACTTGATTTTGGGAAGAGTTGGGATCGAAGCCTCAAACTTGTAGAATTCTCTTATAACAACAGCTACCATCGATCTATAGGGATGGCCCCATATGAAGCACTTTATGGGAGGAAGTGTCGCTCTCCTTTTTACTGGGATGAAATAGGAGACAAAATTCACACAGGACCCGACTTGGTAGAGCAAGCCCGAGAGCAAGTAAAGATTATCAAGCAAAAACTACAAGCGGCCCAAGATCGGAGCAAAGTCTGGGCAGATGAAAAGCGGCGACCCATAGAACTTCAAGAAGGGGAGAAGGTGTTTCTAAAAGTGACGCCGACAAAAGGAGTTAAGAGATTTGGTGTTAAAGGAAAATTGAGCCCAAGATTTATTGGGCCATATGAGGTCCTAGAAAGGATTGGGAAAGTGGCCTATCGACTCGCTCTACCACCCACCCTATCTCAAATCCATGACGTGTTTCATATTTCTCAACTGCGACGATATGTACACGACCCCAAGCATGTCATAGAAGATCAACCCTTGGAGCTAAAAGCTGACACGACCTACGAAGAAGAAGTGGAAAGGATAATAGATCGTAAGGAAAAGGTACTAAGAAGAAGGACCATACCCATGGTTAAAATACAATTGAAAAAGTATTCCGCGGATGAATCCACCTGGGAACTAGAAGAGGACATGAAGAAGTTGTATCCACACCTCTTTGGTTAGCATTTCAAGTTTCAAGGACGAAACTTATATTAAGGGGGGGAGGATGTCGTAACCCTGTTGCAAGACCTTCTTGTACCTAAGGATGAATTAGTTAATATGTGGCCATGCACGTTGTGCTTAGAGTTAATTTAGCTGGTAATTATTGTAAGTAAGGCGTGAGGACACTATATATATTCACAAGACTAGGATCTATTGTTTTATGGCTTTATGGTTTTCGGCCCAAGCCAATAAGGAAGATGATTAGTTGGCATGAGATAAATATATTGATATTTATTTACTAGAAAAGAATAAATAAGAAGGGAATAAAAGGAAAAAAATAAATATATTGGCTAGTTGGGGTCATTTAAGACCCCAACCGCTGGCCACCATAAAGAGAGGAGGGGAGGGAAAACACAATTTAAAGAGAAGGTGGCTAATAATTAAAAGTAACCTAACCAACCCTAAAATAAACCATGTTTAGGAAAAAGAAACCATGGTTGACCCAAAAGTAACCTTAGTAAGTGAAAAGTAACCCTGGTTAACCCAAGGTAACCAAGGTTAAGCATTAACTTGAAAGAGCTAGAGCACAAACCCTAACCCCCACCCTTATTTCCCACGGCTAGGATAGCAAAGAAGGAAAGAATTCCCTCCAACTTACACTCAAACATTTCAAGCCAAAAAGGAACCTCTTCCATCCCCTTCTTCTCTCCCCACTCACGGCCAAGTGCACACCAAGGAGAAGGGAACTCTTCCAAGACCAAGTAAGCTTAGGTAAGCATTCACAACCTCCTAAGAGTGACATTTATGATTTTATGAAGATGAAACTCATGGGTGTTCTTCTTTGTCCCAAAACCGTGACCTTCATGGTCACTAGGCTCAAGGATTCCAAGCCTTCAAGAACTCTAGCCAAGTTGGACAACTCACACCTCCTTTGAGAAGGAGAAAGGCTTCAACTTTGACACATATCCAAGAAGAGTAGGCAAGCAAGGCAAGTACACTATACTCTTCATGGTTTGAATGTGAAAGTGTGTGCATGAATGACTAGAAAGACTTAAGGTTTGATCTTAGTGATGAAATGGTAAGCTTTAAGCTAAAAGCTTTCGGCTTTATACACATGAGAGTGTAGGAAGAGCACTTTGTTCTAAAGATGAGTTCTTTGATGACTTTATGCATGTTTATGTCTTAAAATAGGCTTGAATGTGTTCAAGCTTTCTTCTTTTGGGTTGAAGGTAGCCACGGTAGAAGGGATATGGGGAGAAGGGGTGAAGTTGCATGTAAGATGATAAGAAAGTAAGAAAATGGGGGAAAGACTTGATCTTGTGCATGTTAGGATTGAAATGCTTTTGATTTTGGTCATTTTCTCTCTAACATCCGCAAATGGGGCTGACATGGTGTGTGGGTGTGTTCATCTTAGGGCTGATACCATTTATGGTGACAATAAGGGTAAGCCAAGAACATTTAGGAAGAATTTATGTCCACTGAAAATTCTGGAGCTGGATTAGAAATTAGGCTGACTTGCGAAGCCAGAAAAGGGACCTTAGGGACCTTCAATTTCAGTTATTTTTGGTGTCATGATCGTTTTATGTGTTTGTTAGTAGTGAGCGTTGGAATCACCTCAAAAAGAGACACGGTTTATTTTTAATGAATTTCCTACTAAGATTTGGTCTTCCTAGAAAATGAGTACTGGACAGAACTTAAGCAATATGTTTAGCAGCTTAAAAATGAACCTTAGAGGTATGCAAATCCACTAATTTTTGGCAGGGTATTAGCCTCATGAATGAAGAAGAAATGACAGCTGGAATTCCCTCAAAATAAGTTGTGGTTTATTTTTAATAAATTTTCTACTAAAACTGGTCAAATCGAACTAGGCTAGGTAAACAGAATTTATGACCCACTTAGCATGGCCTGGAAAAAGGCCTTAAAGAATGGATCTTGGCCTAAAAATTGGTAGGATGTTAGCTCAAAGAGCTTATGAGGTTAGGAAGTTGGAATTTCTGGAAAAAGATCAAAGGATTGACCACGATAAATTTTATAGTAAAATATGGTCATTTCAGAATTTTGATTGCATGGATACGTAAAAAGGAGTAAATGGGTCTCTTAATGACATCGTAAGTCCGCAATGCATGCATGACACTCGCTTATGACGGTCACGGATGAATAGATTGGTTACATGAGTTTAACACGAGTAGTTTAGCAAGGAATTCGTTAAAATAAGTGAATGATACGAAGCTGGAAAAAATTCCAGCATTGTTAGCGAGACATGCCCGTTCTTGTGTCATATGCCGTGTTCGAGTTTGCACGTTGCATGTCATACATTGCATCATCGTCACATGCATGATTTTATGATATGGATTTTACGCGAAGGAATGATGAAAAGCGTTTTTCAAAAAGGATGACTTCGTTTTGTTTTCATAAAACGCTTCCCCACCGGTACCGTGTGTGTGTATGAGCTGGCCAGTATGAACCTAAGCAGATCCGGGTTAAGTGATCTGAATGGAAAGGAATGATGTTACCGATCCCAATCTGGGATTAATAGATTCGAAGGGGAGAAGTTACCGCCTCAGATCCGGGAAGATAGATCTGAACAGAAAGGAACCTGAGCAGATCCGGGTTAAGTGATCTGAATGGAAAGGAATGATGTTACCGATCCGAATCTGGGATTAATAGATTCGAAGGGGAGAAGTTACCGCCTCAGATCCGGGAAGATATATCTGAACACTCTATGGTTTTATGACGATGATGTTTTTAAAAGAGTAAAGCATGAAAAGGCATTTTCGCATTTTATCATAACGCATTACATGTGCATATGCATGCATGTCACTTGTGGAGTCGTAATGTAGCGTCACAGGTTACTGATGCTGAGTAGTCACGATCTCGCAAGTCCTAAATGATGGTGATTATTGTTTTAGTAATAAATGCACGTTCCGTTCTCCTTATGTTATATTTTCATTCTATTTAGTGATGTTATTAAGTTATGATCTTATTGCATTAAGCTATGATCCTTATCAAATGATGATTGGAGGACAGGTATGTTTCCAAACCAAGTATAATATGGGGTTCGGTTCTTGCTCGTACTTTCCATTTAACTCATGATTATTATAGTATACTTGCTGGTGACGTTGTCACTCACCCTATTTTCCTCTCCAGAGGTGGCAGGAGATAAAGTCGAATGGATTGATGACGAGCCTAGGGTACCCTATCCGTGAGGGCGTTAGAGGAGGGCCAGGATTGGTGGACCGAGCACCCAGCATGAAGGAATGATGATGATGTTGTAATAGTGATAGGAAACTATTTACTTTTATCGCTTTCTGACTTTGTCGTGTGGGATGTAAACACTAACTGCTTTTGATGGTACTTATGTTTGGAGTTTTAAATTCTGCCTCGGTTTCAATTACTAATTGCGCGAAGGAACGAAAATCCATGTAATTTTACCATGGATCACGACGCGTATGGAAGATGCCTAGTACTCTCCTTAGTGAAGTACGGCGGGTGCACCGACTCTGGCGGGGCCGGGGTGCGGGGCGCTACAGTACTTCACTAAGGAGAGTACCAGGCGTCGATCCATAACGTATCGTAATCCATGATAAAATGCATGGATTTTTGCGCTTATACGTCATCAAGTAGCGAAACCGTGGTAGAATAAAAACTTTAAATTAAAAACATCCATGAGATAATCCTTAGTTTACAACCCAAGTGAACTGTGCCAAAATCCTCAAAAGTAAATGTTTCCCAACACGATTACATAATCAATCATCAGTCCCAATCGGCATGTCATGTCTCCTATTCCATCCATCCTTCGCTGCACTCACGGGTAGGGAACCCTAGGTTCATCCTCAATCCACTCTACTTTGTTCCCTGCAGCCTCTGGGAGGAAAAATAGGGGGTGAGTGACAAAGTCACAAGCAAGTATACTATAATAAATGATGATTAAATGGAAAGTACATACAAGAACCGAACCCCACGATTTAGAAACATATCTGTCCTCCATCCAATCCCTGATAGTGATCAACACTTAATACGTCAAGATCATAACTTAAGCAAGATCGATACTTAATAAAGAACATAACAATAAAAGACCGCAACTTGCATAAATTCGTAACATATCAAGGATCATTACTAAATGAGGTCATACTTAGGAGCTACCATGTTATAACAACTTAGTCTAAGTATCATGCATCACCACATAATGACTTAATAAACGTGACATGCATACATATGAACGTGTGATGCATCATGATAAAATGAGAATATGATCTTTCATGCCTTTCTTTCAAAACATCATCGTCAAGAAAACCATAGAGTGTTCAGATCTATCTTCCCGGATCTGAGGGGGTAACGTCTCCCATTCAAATCTATTATTCCAAGATTCGGAACAGCAACGTCATCATTTATCAGGTCTATTCTCTCCGGGCCCGAACGGTCCATATCAGGTCTAATCTCTCTGGGCCTAAATGGTCATATCATCAGATCAATTAACCCAGGATCTGGGCAGGTCCTTACTGGCCAGGAACATACACACACGGTACCGGTGGGAAGCGTTCTTTTAAAACAGGATCATTTCTTTAAAAATGCTTTTCATCTTTCTTTTGCATAAAACCAATGCCATAAATCATGTAAATGATGATGATGCAATGCATGAAATGTATTATACAAACCATGACATAATGCGTTACATATTCACATATGTACAACTCGTCGCTATGCTGGAGAAATTTCCAGCATGAACACTCCTTATATTCGGCCCTAAACCCTTGTGGTTAGGCCCACTAACAATAATGCTTGTCATGCGTATGCATAAAAATGCCTTATTTGTTCATAATAAAATTCTCATAACGATAAAAAAATGCGTAAGACACTTAGTTTAATTAATCACTAAACAAGGCTGCTGAATTTCGGCAATTCAGGGCCCCTTTCTTTGGTCTTTCATGTAAGCCCATTAGCCTCTTTTAATTTCGGCCAGCTTTGAAAACTTATTATTAACATTCCATTAATTGGTGATTGTAAGTCCAAGTCGTATCACTAGCCTAAGTCATTCGGTTAAGGCCATATAATAAGTTCCTCAATTCTGCCCAAAATCTCAGATTAGTGATCCCACTTATTTATGGTGTTTACCTTTTATTTAGTCACTCTAAATAGAAGTGGCTTACATAGAATGGTTCCCATATGTCCTAAGTAGTTGGTAAATAAATTTCGTGGTTTTATAATATCGTTAAAGGTATCATTTATTCTTTTCCCCAAAACCGCTACATGCAGATTTCTAGATTGACCGATTTTACTATAAGTTTTAATGTGACCACACCGTAACTCCTTTTTCAGAAGTTCCAACTCTCAAGCTTAGTAGACACCTCAGGCTAGCATTCACCAAAAATTAGCCCAATTTCATGTTCCTAAGGCCCATTTCCTGGTTGCTCATTATGTCACATAAAATATGTCTAACCCAGTAAAATTCCAGCATGACCAGTCTCAGTAAAAATTTCACTAAAAATAATCCGTAACTCTTTTTAACAAAATTCTAACTCTCACATCTAACATACACATAAGGCTAGTTTCATACCAAAAATCAGTTAAATTGAATGTCCCTATGGTCTCTTTTTGGGTCTCACAAGACAGCCTAAAATCTGTCCTGTTCTAGTAAATTTCCTAGTTTGTCACATTTCCTTACTAAATGGCCCTAACTTGTATCGTTTGTCATAACCACTTATTAAGCTTCAATATTACCCCTTTTTATGGGAAATATTCAGGTTCAACATGCTACAAACATCATAGGAAATCTCCTTCAAAACAGTTTGTACTCCACATACATCATCCTTTGGCTAAGCATACCATATTCCCACGAAAACAACATTAACAACGATTTTGGTGCATACGCACCCTAGTCACCAACAGCCCTTTTCGGTACATACATGGCAAAATAATATATCCACAAGGAACATGTTAAGCTTAACACACAAAAACATGATCTTGTCTCCACTTTACCCCATAATTTACTATTTCATGCAAAACCACCCCTATTTCCTTAAACCCTTCCACCGTATACCCCTTCCATGGAAAAGGAAGAATCTTTAGCATGTTCATCTTAGGTTATCACATAATGGTGCGTAGAACCAACAAAGATTCCATATTTAAGCAAGAACTCACATATATAAGCCATTTAACCCCTAGGCCGAAAGTTTATGCATCAAGGCTTAGGATAACACCACTAAAAATTGAATCTTAAAGTTATCTAGCCATTCATGCAAGCACTCTCACATTCAAGCCACAAAAAGTATAGTGTACTTGCATTTTTGCTTACTCTTCTTGAAAGGTGTATGGAAAGTTGAAATCTTTCTTTTCTTCTATGCATGTACCCAACGGTGGTGGAAAGGAAAAGGGATAAAAGGTTGGTTTACATCCTTAACTAAAATATTCACCTAGTAAAAGGGCTAGATGGATTTACCAAAAAGGAGTTTGAGTAGTGTTCAAGCTTCTATAGACTAGAGTCCTCAAAAGCTTGAGACTTGTTGAGCCTAGTGACCTTGAAGGTCACGGTTATGAGCAAGAATAATAGCACCATAAATTTCATCTCATGAAAATGTAAATGTCTTCTCAAGAGGGCTAAGGACACTTACCTAGTATCCCTTAGTCTTGGAAGAACCCAAACCTTCTTGGTTGATCCTTTGGCCGTGTGGTTCTGGAGAGAAAAGGGAGAGAAGGAGCTCTTCTTGCACTTGGGTTCTTTGAGTGTTAGGAATAGTGAGAGAATTTCTCAAGTGTTGTTGTTGGAGGGAGATATTTCTTTCTTGACTATGTGCTAGCCGTTGGGGAGGGGTGTAAGAGGGGTTAGGATTTACCATAGAAGTTAACCTTGACTACTTTAGTTAATCAAGGTTAATTTACTACTAACCTTGGTTACTTTAGAGCTAACCCAAGTTACTTTATTCAATCATGGTTACCTTAACCTTGGTTTAAATGAAAAGTAACCATGGTAGGATTTAAAAATCCTCCATGGTTAGCCATTAGGATGGTCGGTTGGTTGGGGGTCTTTAATGACCCCAACCATACTTTATCCCCATTTAAGAGTTGCTTTATTTAATTTATTTTTTTTAGTTTCTTTTCCCTTTTCTTTCTCTTAAAATAAGTAATTTGGAAAAATAGCCCTTTTTGGGCTAAGGGCCGAAAGAAAAGAAAAGGAAATGTTGGGTTGCAACCAAATCTTCTTGCTATTACCCACTTGTTCTAAGGGCTTATTAGCTTTCTTAGAAGATGGCCCTTACACTCTTAAGAAATTCAATTGGATGCCTTCCCTAGCCTTGGGGCCGAAACCTCCCAAGCACTTGGGGGTGAATTGGGCCTCTTCTCATGGTCCAATATTCACGCTCGAAATTATATACGTATATTACTTTCTGCAACGTAATCTATAATAATAGTCCTCGACTCAATAAATTATAATTGTAATCATATCTTGTCACATATTCTCTTAAATAGATCATAGGTACAAAAGGATTCCCAATTTGGTTACAACATCCTCCTCCCTTATTATAAGTTTCGTCCTTGAAACTTAAAAGTGCTAATCAAAGAGGTGAGGGTACACGTTCTTCATGTTCTCTTCTACTTCCCAGGTAGATTCATCCACAGAATGGTTCTTCCACTACACCTTGACCATTGGTATCGATCGTTTTCTTAGCACCTTTTCCTTACGATCAACTATCTTTTCTGGTTCTTCCTCATATGTCGTGTCGGCTTCCAGCTTCAAAGGTTGTTCCTTTATGACATGGCTAGGATCGTGCACATATCGTCGAAGTTGAGATATATGAAACACGTCATGTATTTGAGATAATGCGGGCGGTAGAGCGAGGCGATAAGCAACTTCTCCAATCCTTTCAAGAACCTCGTATGGCCTAATAAATCTTGGGCTCAACTTCCCTTTGATACTGAATCTTTTAACTCCTTTTGTCGGCGATACCCTTAAAAACACTTTCTCCCCTACTTGAAATTCCAATGGTCGCCGCTTCTCATCTGCCCAAACCTTGCTTCTATCTTGGGCCGCTTGTAACTTTTGCTTTATGATTTTTACTTTCTCTCGAGTCTGCACCACTAGATCGGATCCAGTAAGAATCTTATTTCCTATTTCATCCCAGTAGAGCGGAGATCGGCATTTTCTTCCATAGAGTGCTTCATACGGAGCCATCCCTATGGATCGATGGTAACTATTGTTATAAGAAAATTCTACCAGCTTGAGACTTCGATCCCAGCTTCCCCCAAAGTCAAGTACGCAAGATTGCAACATGTCTTCCAATGTCTGAATGGTTCTTTCCGATTGACCATCAGTTTGGGGATGAAATGCCGAGCTCATGTGGATCTCCGTGCCTATCGCTTTCTGAAAAGCTGTCCAAAATCGTGATGCGATGTGAGGGTCGTGGTCACACACGATACTTAAGGGTACTCCATGTAGACTTACAATTTGTTCAACATACATCGTAGCCAATTTTTCCATTGGAGCCTTGATTGTCATAGCCATGAAGTGAGCGGATTTTGTTAGGCGATCCACAACTACCCAAATGGTATCGTATCCGTTCCTTGTTCTGGGTAGGTCCGTAACAAAATCCATAGTAATGTGGTCCCATTTCCATTCGGGAACTTTCGGAGGTTGTAACAGCCCAGCGGGTTTCTGAGGTTCCAATTTCACTCTCTGGCACACGAGGCACTTTTCTACAAATTCCGCAATATGTCTTTTCATGCCATGCCACCATTATCGTTGCTTTAAATCTTGATACATCTTATTGTCTCCAGGGTGAATAGATAACCGAGAGTTGTGGGCTTCCCGAAGAACTTCTTTCAGTATGTCTTCGTCCTTGGGTACACACAACTTTATCGAAACCATAAACTGTTGTCGTTTCTGACCTTAAACTCTTTGGAGGGTTTCATTCTCACCCGGTCCTTTATCTTCTTTAAGGTTTCATCCTTTTCTTGTTTTCTTTAATCTTGTCTATCAGCGAAGGAATTAACACCAACTTTGCCAGCATGCCTTCAATCGAATCAACCTCTTCCAGATCAAATTCTTCCATGTCACGCTACAAAGGTGGTTGACGCGGATGGCTTGTTTTTCGACTTAATGCGTCAGCTACCTTGTTGGCTTTTCCCGGATGATACTGAATTGATAGGTCATAGTCTTTCATTAATTCTAGCCATCTGCACTGACGCATGTTTAGCTCTTTTTGGGTGAATAGATACTTGAGGCTCTTGTGGTCTGTAAAAATTTTGCGCTTTTCACCGTATAGATAGTGCCTCCATATTTTTAGTGCAAAGACCACGGCTGCTAATTTGAGGTCGTGTACCGGATAGTTCTGCTCAAATGGCTTCAATTGTTGGGATGCGTATGCAATCACTCGATCTTTTTGCATCAATACACATCCCAATCCGTTCTTAGAGGCATCACTGTATACTACAAAGTTTTTTCCAGGAATGGGTTGCGCCAAAACTGGGGCGGAGGTCAGCTTCTTCTTTAATTCAGTGAAACTCTTTTCGCAATCTGAGGTCCACTCATACTTGGTTTTCTTTTGGGTCAAACGGGTAAGAGGCATAGCGATTCGAGAAAATCCTTCCACAAACTTACGGTAGTAACCAGCGAGATCGAGAAAACTTCATACCTCTATAACGTTGGTCGGTCTGGGCCCTCCGTCATTGCCTCGATTTTCTTGGGGTCTACGGATATACCTTCTTCAGATAGTACATGTCCCCGAAATGCTACACTTCGTAGCTAGAATTCACATTTACTAAATTTCGCGTACAGTTGTTTTCTCCGTAGAATGTCCAGAACGATCCTTAAATGGTTTGCATGGGTCTCTTCGTTAGGTGAGTAGATCAATATGTCATCGATGAAGACTACGACGAACTTGTCTAGTTGGTCTTGAAAGAATCGATTCATTAGATCCATAAATGCTGCAGGGGCGTTGGTCGGTCCGAATGGCATTACTAGAAATTCGTAATGCCCATAACGGGTTCTGAATGCAGTTTTCTGGACGTCCTCATCCTTGATCTTCAATTGGAAATATCCAGAGCGACGATCAACTTTACTAAAAATCCTTGCCCCCGAAGCTGATCGAGCAGATCGTCGATCCTTGGCAATGGGTACTTATTCTTTATAGTGATTTTGTTGAGCTCCCGATAGTCAATACATAACCACATACTTCCGTCCTTCTTTTTGACGACAGTACGGGAGCTCCCCAAGGTGAAACACTTGGGCGAATAATTTTCTTTTCCAGCAATTCGCGCAGTTGTTCCTTCAGCTCTTTTAGTTCCGCTGGTGCCATTCGGTAGGGAGCCTTTGATATTGGTTCAGCTCCCGGAACCAAGTTGATTTCAAAATATATCTCCCTGTCCGGAGGAAGACTTGGTAACTCTTCTGAAAAACATATGGGTATTCACGAACTACTGGGACTTGAGATAGATCTGAGAGTGCTTGATTGGCATTTATTGCATAGACAAGATATCCCTCATGTCATTTCTTCAGTGCCTTATTAACGCGAATCGCATTTACATAAATGTTCTTAGGACACTTTTGTAACTTCGATCCTCCTTGAAATGTCACTTCTTTACGTGTGGGATCCTTAAAGGTAACTTGTTTTTCACTACAATCAATGTGGGCATACTTCTTGGAGAGCCAATCCACCCCAAGAATCACATCAAAGTCCGTCATGGGTATGGGAATCAAATCGGCGTCAAACCGATGATTATCGAACTCAAGTTCGCAGTTTCTGAAAACATGGTAAGATACAAGCACTTGTTCCCCAGCTGCTTGGATTCTATGAGGTGTATCACTATACGTGGGGTTATGCTCAATATTCTTTGCAAATTTCTTGGATATAAAGGAGTGGCTAGCGCCACTATCAAATAACACGTTGGCAGGTACTGCACATACTAGGATAGCTCATGAATCATGTGATACTTACTAAGTAAATATAGGACAACAGTACTGATAAGAATTAGCATAATTCTTAGAAAATACCTGTCACCATGTCATTGGCCTCTTCAGCAGTTGCGTCAATCATGGCAGAAACTCGTGCATTGGTAGGTTGATGCTGAGGCTTTGGCGGTTGTTGTTGCAGCTGGGCCCCCTTCTCCGGACATTCTTTGGCCATGTGTCCTATTTTCCCGCATCCGAAGCAGGTGGTTCCCGTATTTGGACAGTCCTTAAGGATGTGGCCTGCCTTGCCGCATCCAAAACATTTCCCTTCCTGGAAGTAACATTCTCCCGCGTGGCGCCTACCGCAGTGAGAGCAGCTCGGAATAGCAGATTGTTGACCTTGATTCTTTGATTGGTTCTTTTGGGACCGGCGTTGGAACCGATTCTTCCCTTGACGCCCTGGGCCCCTTGTATTTTGCTTCGTGGACTTGCGGGGACCTCCGCTTCCAGACACCTCTCTTCCTCTCTTTTGGCCAAACTCGTCACGACGAATGATATCTCTCTCGATTCGGTAGCATGCGTCCAGAAGTGCACCAAAGTTTGCTGGGTTTGCATTGACCAGCCATGTTCGAATTCTAGGGTTCAGTCCTCTTTCAAATTTCAACATTTTGGTTTCTTAATCGTTCATGGTAGATGGTTGGAATCTTCCCATAGCTATAAATTTGTTAGCGTAGTCTGCAACTGTCATTCCTTGTTCTTGCATTAGAGATTCAAACTCATGTCTTTTCTGTAACTTGACAGAGAGTGGTATGTAGAACTTGTTAAACTCTTGAAGGAATCTTTCCCATGAAATAGGTCGGGGTAGAGATTGCAGATTGGCCTTCCACCATTAGTTGGCCTCTCCTAGCAGAAATGGCCTGACTGCCTGCGTTTTCACCTCCTCAGGTGCTCTAATCAGTTCAAAACAATTCTCTACTTCATCTCCCACTTCTCAGCGGCGTCAGAATCCGACTTCCCTTCAAACGGTGGAACATTTGCTCTCTTCAGCTTTTCAAAATAATATTGAGCATCCCTAACTGGTTCATGGGGTTGCGGAATGTTCTGTTGCAGCATCACTTGACCAATTTAAGTGATTGTCTGGCAAAAGTTTTGAAAGGCATTGATATCCGGCATCATTTGTTGAAAAGGTCCTTGGGGTGGAGGAATGTTCTGAACTGGCGGTGGATTTTGGTCTTGCGGAGGCGGGGGTGGAGGGACCTGAGCGGGTGGAGGAGGGATAGGCTCCTGCACCTCGGGTCTAGCTCTTGTTGGTCTACCTCTGGGTCGCACCATTTGCATTATGCAGTGTTGGGTTTTATTTAATACGAAGATGTCATAATAAGTAGCAGAATTTATAGCATATCTGAGGAGCATATACGTACATACATTATTAATTAAATTCTGTGATCGGTCTTTAATTAGGGCATTATCAATGGGCCTTACCCTAATTTTCCAGTCTAAGTTATCCTAGTTTAAGGTCAACTCTCATCTAGGATCATGACTTAGATCTAAGATCAAGCTTAGTTGACTACAATCATAACTTAACTCTACATTCTGCCCAGATCTAGAGCCTCTGCTCTGATACCACCTGTAGCGCCCTGCGTCCCGGCCTAGCCGGAACCGGTGCACCTGCCGTACTTTACTAAGGAGAGTACCAGGCGTCGATCCATAACGTATCGTAATCCATGATAAAATGCATGGATTTTTGCGCTTATACGTCATCAAGTAGCGAAACCGTGGCAGAATAAAAACTTTAAATTAAAAACATCCACGAGATAATCCTTAGTTTACAACCCAAGTGAAATGTGCCAAAATCCTCAAAAGTAAATGTTTTCCAACACGATTACATAATCAATCATCAGTCCCAATCGGCATGTCATGTCTTCTATTCCATCCATCCTTCGCTGCACTCACGGGTAGGGAACCCTAGGTTCATCCTCAATCCACTCTACTTTGTTCCCTGCAGCCTCTGGGAGGAAAAATAGGGGTTGAGTGACAAAGTCATCAGCAAGTATACTATAATAAACGAGGATTAAATGGAAAGTACATACAAGAACCGAACCCCAAAAATTTCTGTTTAGAAACACACCTGTCCTCCATTCAATACCCGATAGCGATCAACACTTAATATGTCAAGATCATAACTTAAGCAAGATCGATACTTAATAAAGAACATAACAATAAAAGACCGCAACTTGCATAAATTCATACATATCAAGGATCATTACTAAATGAGATCATACACAGGAGCTACCAAGTTATTACAACTTAGTGTAAGTATCATGCGTCACCACATAATAACTCAATAAACGTGACATGCATACATATGAACGTGTGATGCATCATGATAAAATGAGAATATGGTCTTTCATGCTTTTCTTTTAAAACATCATCGTCAAGAAAACTATAGAGTGTTCAGATCTATCTTCCCGGATCTGAGGCGGTAACGTCTCCCCTTCCAATCTATTATTCCCGGATTCAGAACGGTAACGTCATCACTTATCGAGTCTATTCTCTCCAGGCCCGAACGGTCCATATCAGGTCTATTCTCTCCAGGCCTAAACGGTCATATTATCAGATCAATTAACCCTGGATCTGGGCGGGTCCTTACTGGCCAGGAACATACACACACGGTCCAGGTGGGAAGCCTTCTTTTAAAACAGGATCATTTCTTTAAAAACGCTTTTCATCTTTCTTTCGCATAAAACCAATGCCATAAATCATGTAAATGACGATGATACAATGCATGACATGTATTATGCAAACCATGACATAATGCGTTACATATTCACATATGTACAACTCGTCGCTATGCTGGAGAAATTTCCAGCATGAACACTCCTTATATTTGGCCCTAAACCCTTGTGGTTAGGCCCACTAAAAATAATGCTTGTCATGCGTATGCATAAAAATGCCTTATTTGTTCATAATAAAATTCTCGTGACGATACAAAAATGCGTAAGACACTTAGTTTAATTAATCACTAAACAAGGCTGCTGAATTTCGGCAATTCAGCGGCCCTTTCTTTGGTCTTTCATGTAAGCCCATTAACCTATTTTAATTTGGGCCAGCTTTGAAAACTTATTATTAACATTCCATTAATTGGTGATTTTAAGCCCAAGTCGTATCACTAGCCTAAGTCATTCGGTTAAGGCCATATAATAAGTTCCTCAATTCTGTCCAAAATCTCAGATTAGTGATGCCCACTTATTTATGGTGTTTACCTTTTATTTAGTCATTCTAAATACAAGTGGCTTACATAGAATGGTTCCCATATGTCCTAAGTAGTTGGTAAATAAATTTCGTGGTTTTATAATATCGTTAAAGGTATCATTTATTCTTTTCCCCAAAACCGCTACATGCAGATTTCTGGATTGACCGATTTTACTATAAGTTTTAATGTGACCACACTGTAACTCCTTTTTTAGAATTTCCAACTCTCAAGCTTAGTAGACACCTCAGGCTAGCATTCTACCAAAAATTAGCCCAATTTCATATTCCTAAGGCCCATTTCCTGGTTGCTCATTATGTCACATAAAATCTGTCTAACCCAGTAAACTTCCAGCATGACCAGTCTTAGTAAACATTTCACTAAACATAATCCGTAAATCCTTTTAACGAAATTCAAACTCTCACATCTAATATACACATAAAGCTAGTGTCATACCAAAAATCAGTTAAATTGAATGTCCCTAAGGTCTCTTTTCGGGTCTCACAAAACAACCTAAAATCTGTCATGTTCCAGTAAATTTCCTAGTCTGTCACATTTTCTACCTAAATGGCCCTAACTTGTATCGTTTGCCATAACAACTTATTAAGCTTCAATCTTACCCCTTTTATGGGAAATCTTCTGGTTCAACGCGCTACAAACATCATAAGAAATCTCCTTCAAAACAGTTTGTACTCCACATACATCATCCTTTGGCTAAGCATACCATATTCCCACGAAAACAACATTAACAACGATTTTGGTGCATACGCACCCTAGTCACCAACAGCCTTTTTCGGTACATGCAAGGCAAAATAATATATCCACAAGGAACATGTTAAGCTTAACACACAAAAACATAATCTTGTCTCCATTTTACCCCATAATTTACGATTTCATGCAAAACCACCCCTATTTCCTTAAACCCTTCAACCGTATACCCCTTCCATGGAAAAGGAAGAATCTTTAGCATGTTCATCTTAGGTTATCACATAATGGTGCATAGAACCAACAAAGATTCCATCTTTAAGCAAGAACTCACACATATAAGCCATTTAACCCCTAGGCCGAAATTTTATGCATCAAGGCTTAGCATAACACCACTAAAAATTGAATCTTAAAGTTATCTAGCTATTCATGCAAGCACTCTCACATTCAAGCCAAAAAAAGTACAGTGTACTTCCCTTTTTGCTTACTCTTCTTGAAAGGTGTATGGAAAGTTGAAATCTTTCTTTTCTTCTATGCATGTGCCCCATGGTGGTGGAAAGGAAAAGAGATAAAAGGTTAGTTTACATCCTTAGCTAAAATATTCACTTAGTAAAAGGGCTAGATGGACTTACCAAAAAGGAATTTGAGTAGTGTTCAAGCTTCTCTAGACTAGAGTCCTCAAAAGCTTGAGACTTGTTGAGCCTAGTGACCTTGAAGGTCACAGTTATGAGCAAGAATAATAGCACCATAAATTTCATCTTATGAAAATGTAAATGTCTTCTCAAGAGGGCTAAGTACACTTACCTAGTGTCCCTTAATCTTGGAAGAACCCAAACCTTCTTGGTTGCTCCCTTGGCCGTGTGGTTTTGGAGAGAAAAGGGAGAGAAGGAGCTCTTCTTGCACTTGGGTTCTTTGAGTGTTAGGAATAGTGAGAGAATTTCTCAAGTGTTGTTGTTGGAGGGAGATTTTTCTTTCTTGGCTATGTGCTAGCCGTTGGGGAGGGGGTATAAGAGGGGTTAGGATTTACCATAGAAGTTAACCTTGATTACTTTAGTTAATCAAGGTTAATTTACTACTAACCTTGGTTACTTTAGAGCTAACCCAAGTTACTTTATTCAATCATGGTTACCTTAACCTTGGTTTAAATGAAAAGTAACCATGGTAGGATTTAAAAATCCTCCATGGTTAGCCATTAGGATGGCCGATTGGTTGGGGGTCTTTGATGACCCCAACCATACTTTATCCCCATTTAAGAGTTGCTTGATTTAATTTAATTTTTTTAGTTTCTTTTCCATTTTCTTTCTCTTAAATAACTACTTTGGAAAAATGTTGAAACCCTTTTTGGGCTAAGGGCCGAAAGAAAGGAAAAGGAAATGTTGGGTTGCAACCATATCTTCTTGCTATTACCCACTTGTTCTAAGGGCTTATTAGCTTTCTTAGAAGATGGCCCTTACAATCTTAAGAAATTCAATTAGGGCCTTCCCTAGCCTTGGGGCCGAAACCTCCCAAGCACTTGGGGGTGAATTGGGCCTCTCCTCATGGTCCAATATTCACGCTCGAAAATTATATACGTATATTACTTTCCGTAACGTAATCTATAATAATAGTCATCGACTCAATAAATTATAATGTAATCAAATCTTGTCACATATTCTCTTAAATACGTCACAGGTACAAAAGGATTCCCTATTTGGCTACAACAAACGCTCCTACCGCTTTTATGGACCTCATGAATCGAGTTTTTTAGGATCAGTTAGACAAGTTTGTAGTGGTCTTCATAGATGACATTTTGATATATTCACCAGATGAAGAAACCCATGCAGCCCTTTTGAGGGCGATTTTGAATATTTTAAGAGAAAGACGCTTATATGAGAAATTTAGCAAATGCGAGTTCTGGCTGCATAGTGTATTATTTCTTGGCCATGTCATATCAGAAGATGGGATTTCGATGGATACCAAGAAAATGGATGCCATCATGGAGTGGCCCAGACCAACTAATGTTACAAAAGTGAGAAGCTTCCTTGGACTGGCAGGATATTATCAAAAGTTTGTTGAAGGATTATTAAGGATAGCTGTCCCTCTCACCAGACTGACACAGAAGAAAACAAAGTTTGAATGGAACTCTGATTGTGAAAGGAGCTTTTCAGAGTTAAAATCAAAGTTGACATCCGCCCCTGTTTTGGCTCAGCCCATTCCTGGTGAAAAATATGTTGTGTATAATGATGCCTCAAAGAACGGTCTTGGATGTGTTCTTATGCTGAAGGATAGAGTAATAGCCTATGCATCCCGACAGTTAAAACCATTTGAACAAAACTACCCCATTCATGATCTTGAGCTTGCTACAATGGTATTTGCTTTAAAGATATGGAGGCATTACTTGTATGGTGAGAAATGTGAGATCTTTACAGATCACAAAAGCCTAAAGTATCTCTTTACATAGAAAGAACTAAATATGTGGCAGCGCAGATGGCTTGAGTTGATTAAATATTATGACCTCTCAATTCAATATCACCCTGGGAAAGCTAATAAAGTTGCTGATGCGTTGAGTCGGAAGACAAGCCACCCACGTCAACCACCTCTTCAGCGGGACATGGAAGAATTTGGCCTTGAAGAAGTTGATTTTGTGGATGAAGTTCTCGCCAAATTGGTTCTCATCCCTTCATTGATTGACAGAATCAAGGAAGCTCAAGGAAATGATGAAGCATTGAGGAAGATCAAGGAAAGGATGAAAGATAAACCATTGAATGATTTTGAAGTTTGTAGTGATGACAGTTTATGGTTCAGAGGACGGTTATGTGTACCTGAGGATAATAAGATTAGGGATGAAGTTCTGATGGAAGCTCATAATTCGCGCTTATCTATTCACCCTGGAGCTAACAAGACGTATCAGGATCTCAAGCAAAAGTTTTTGTGGCACGGCATGAAGAACCGAATAGCTAAATTTGTTGAGCGATGCCTTGTTTGTCAAAGGATAAAAGCCGAGCACTAAAGACCCGCCGGGTTATTACAACCTCTAGAAGTTCCTAAATGGAAGTGGGATCACATCACCATGGACTTCGTGACTGATCTACCCAGAACAAAGTATGGAAATAATACTATATGGGTCGTTGTGGACCGTCTGAGCAGGTCTTCTCATTTCATGTCCATGTCAATTAATAAATCTATGGAGAAGTTAGCTTCTATGTATTTTGACCAGATTGTATGCTTGCATGGTGTATCCATAAGCATTGTTTGTGATCGTGACTCCCATTTTACCTCTAGATTTTGGACATTCTTTCAAAAGGCAATGGGCACTGAGATCAGGATGAGGTTTGCTTTCTATCCTCAGACTGATGGTCAATCGGAAAGGACGATCCAAACGCTTGAAGACATGCTTCATGCTTGCATTCCTGATTTTGGAGGAAGCTGGGATAAGAGTCTTAAGCTGGTTGAGTTTTCCAACAATAACATTTTCCATAGATCTATTGGGATGGCACCCTATGAAGATTTGTCCACTCTATAGGGATGAAATTGGAGACAAGACATATACGGGACCCAACCTTGTAGAGCAAACTCGAGAAAAAGGTAAAGATTGTTAAGCAAAGATTGAAGGCGGCACAAGATAGGAGTAAGATTTGGGCTGATGAAAGACGTAGACCCTTAGAATTTCAAGAAGGAGAAAAAGTTTTCTTAAAGGTCTCTCTATCTAAGGGAGTCAAGAGATTTGGCATAAAAGGAAAGTTGAGCCCAAAATTCATTGGACCATATGAAATTCTGGATAGATTTGAAGTTGCGTATCGATTGGCGTTGCCCCCATCACTGTCCCAGTTGCATGATGTATTCCACGTCTCCCAACTTCGTCGGTATGTTTATGACCCAAGACACATTCTTGAAGATCAACAGCTGAAGATTGAAAAGGATACATCTTATGTAGAGGAGCCCTTAAAGATCATTGATTGGAAAGAAAAGAAGTTGAGGAAGAGATCCATACCTGTGGTGAAAGTCCAGTTGAAACACCATTCTGGAGATGAAGCCACTTGGGAGACTGAGGAAGGCATGAGGAATCAATACCCACATCTTTTTAGCTAGTTCTCTTAAGTTTCGAGGACGAAACTTATGTTAAGGGCGGAGGATGTTGTACCCATTGTGAAACTGTTATGTATCCCCAATGTGTATGAAGTGGCTTAATAAAAAAATCCTAGTTCCCAATTACAATTTTTCTACATTCCAATTATTTCCTTTCTTTTTATAGGTCCCTTAAGATAAATAACATCCTACAAGTAAACATCTAAATTATAAGTATGGATAATGCCCCATGGTGAAATACCATTTGTGCCCTCCCAACATTTTGAAAAAAAAGAGAAAAGAAAAATCGGCACACACCTAAGGGGTCTAGAACCATCTACCCTTAATGACCCAACTAACCAACTAAAATGGGGTCTTTCATTGATTAACTCTCAAAAGCTTAAAAAACTACTAAGTAGCCAACATGCATTCATCCCCTACTATGATTATGTTTCAAGAACCATTGAAGAGTCTTCCCCTTCCTTCCCTTAAACGTCCGGCCGCCTACCCCCTTGAAGCCGCCATGGATTTTCCTTCAACTCCATAACAAGAAACCTCCATTTCACCCACCTAACACCTCTCAAGGCAATACCCCAATACTTCAAGAAATTCAAATACCCAAGAAACCTCTTGGTCGAGTGTGTTCATAGAGGTGCTCCATTGGTTCTCTCAAGACCATCTCATTCAAATCTCAAGCTTCAAGCTAGGTAAGCAAGCCTCTTAACATCTCCTTTAATCCTAAATTATCAACTTGTGAACCTCAATTTGTTCCCCATTCCTCCCCAAAAACCGTAGCATTACATGTGCCTCTAGGTGAGGAATATTCAATCTCTTTGGCGTAGGAGTCCTTCAAATGAACCATTCCAACATAAGTTCCATATTGGTAAGGATTCTAGACTTTATATGTCCATTCTAACTCTCCATGAATCTTAAAAATCAGATGTTTCCCTAACCCCTATAAACCGTGAGCCTTAGGGAATTAAAGGAGGTGATATCTTCAAGCTCTCAAGAAGTGGTGATAGTTTGGTTGCTAGGTTGCAACACTAAGCTATTTTGGTAAGAAAGTCTATATTGGATATAGTTCATTTACCTTTGGATTTGAGGATAATGCTAACCCGATCTTTGGCTTCAAAATCGTGTACACCATGGTAAAGTAGGAGGAGATTTCAAGCTATTTGATCCACTCTGAGCTAAGAAGAATTTCGGACTCAACAAGAGGCAAGTATACTATAGACTTTCATGATTTATTTAAGGAATAATGACTTGAATGTTTAGCTATAGTAAGGTATGAACCATGTATGTTATGTGCTCTATGATGCTTGAAATAGCCAAATATGTCAAGTCAAGTGGACTGTTTTGGGGTCTTATGAAAAAACAGCCTTAGAAGACATTTGAAGGTATTAATGTGTATTAAAACAAGGTACTATGGTCCATAAGAATGTTGGTCTAATCACCCTTGATGAACTATGTTGAGAATAATGTTAAATCGTGAGTTGTGGATGAGTATGATTGTGTGCTACTTCGGCATTATTGGGGTCCAATAGGAAATGGATGGTGTTTATTTTTCCTTATTTAGGAGCATGTTTAGGACCTATTCTCATAATGATTTATGGCAGGAAAATTTTGATACCAAGTGCTAAGTGAAGTCTATGTGTTCCAAGTTGTGCTATAGAGGTTAGAAATGAAACTAGTCATGGTGTTGGTATTCGTCACCGTATGTATCTATAGTAGTGACCTAATAATCTAAGAATAAATGCTTTGGATATGTGATATTGTGGTTAATAAGTAGGATTAAAGGATGAAGGGGTAAATAATGCGTGTGATAAGAGACAAGCAGTGGTTTAAGAAACAATTCCAGAAACAGAACTGTTTTGAGTGTCATAATGATTGGCCTTGAAATGAACCTTGTGATTGTGCAACTAACCTCAAATTTGGTGTGCTGGTAGGCCGTTATGTATATTAAGTGTGTGTGGTGGTAGATTGATAAAAAGATTAGTTTTACACCCTTAAAAGAATCTTAAGGTGAACCTGTGCAAAACAGAATTCTGGGCGTACATGTTCTGGGAAAATGATTTTTTAACAACTTTAAATGTCTTGGATTGCCTTGACATTTTTACGGGAGTCACTTAAAGCATTGGGTCAGATGTCTATGTAAGAAAATTGGCTAAAAACATTCATTTGAGAGGTTAACAACTGAAGTAAAACCGGATGAACGTTTCTGGAAATCTTGACAGAATGTTGGGTCATAATGTTTGGAGTTATCCTTAATTGTTTAGGAATGAAGATGGTGTTTGGGCTTAACAAAATTATTCCTTAGTATGTTATCTTTATTTTCCAGGTGGTATATGTGAATAATTAATGATTTAAGGACCATGAAAATGGAATAGAGCAGCTACTACACAGCAGAAAGTTTGGATGTGCCATGTCTTGATGGAACCCGAGTTTGAACCCCTTATGCTTATTGGATTGTGACGAAATCTTTATGCTTGATAGCTAAGATCCTAATGTGCATGTCCATGTAAAAACATTTCAAAGAATAAGTTATTTTGGTGGCATTTTGAGCCAAGGGAAGTGAGCGCAACCCGCTGCAAAAATTTTCACCCTATGAGATTGTGCCTATATCATGTCCTAAGGGATTTTTAAGATGATTCATGCCATGACTCTCATTGCATTTCATCCCTTGTATTATGCATGGCCACATGCATTACGAATCTGATTTTTTTTAAGATTTCCTTATGCAAGCAAGTTCCTTTCAAGTAAGCAAGTTTTCCTTGTGCAAGTAAGTTTATTTATGGTCCCATGATTTTCAAAAGAAATGCTCTATGATTTCCTTGCCGGCTAAGCATGCTCATAACCCGAGCCAGACCCGGGGTTAATAGGTCTAATGACATGATATGTTCTGGACCCGTTCCGGACCCGAGGTTAATTGGTCTGATGACACGTTCTGGACCTGACCCAGGCCCGAGGTTAGTTGGCCTGATGACACGTTCTGGACCCGTCCCAGACCTGGTGTTAATTGGTCTGACGAGATGTTCTGGACCCATTCAGATCCAGGGTTAATTGATCTGACACTCTGTTTTCTTTTATGCTTGCTTTATGGGACCAAATGATGATTTTGTCATGACATGACATCATGCATTGCATCTTGCATATTTTATGTACACTTTGCATGTTAGGACGGTTAGGTTAGGAAGTGACATGTTGATGTCAGAATGGTATTACTTAAGTATGATTAGGTTATATTTTCGGCGGATCAAGGATTAAAGGACAGGTATGAATTAATGTCGGTTCTTGGGGTTTTGCATTCATGTTATGGTTCTTTATTTATTTCATGATTGTTTATTGTATGCTTGCTGGGTGATTTTATCACTCATACCTTTATTTTTCCCCAGACCCCGAGACAGCGAATGTTGAGTGGATCAATGATAACCAAGAGTCCCATAACCGTAGTAAAAAGCCGAGAGAAGACAATGCTTAAGGACTTTTGTGCCGACATGATATTTGTACTATGGAATATGTTTGGAACTTTTTGGATTTCGGTTTTACCCCATTTTGTTGGACCGATGTTTTGGACCTAATATTTTCGGCAAGCATGTTTATTTCGAAGTTTTAATTCTTACTAAATTTTGCTACTCAGTTAAATGTTAACATGGTATTCCATGACTTAGTTATGGATTTTTACATGTTATGCATGACGCCTTGTACTTTCCGTAGTGAGGTACGGTGGATGCACCGCATTCGAACGAGGTCCGGTGTGGGACACTACACTAGAAAAAGAAAAGAAACGATTAATTGAAGACAAGAAGTTGTTAGAATCCTGTAACACGAACCTTTCTCAAATAAACGATTCAAAAGAAGAGTCGTCTTGCATCATAAATGCATTAAAATTAGAGATCTCATTATTGACGACACAAAATGATGAAATGAAATCTGAGATTTCAAACTTGAAATCAACGAATATAGATCTAGAAAAAATGGTAAAACCATTTGACACAGGTAAAAACATGCTAGATCACATCATTTCTTCACAAAAGCATGATAGCGACAAAACCGGATTAGGATACGTTGAGAAAAATGAGACATTAAATAAATCAACAAAATTCATTCCGGCTAAAAAAATAGATGCGTCTAAGACATATGTGGCGCCTAAGAAGACGCCTAGATCCCCCTCTATGCCATCTCATCATGCTTCATTTTCATATCATAAAAAACACAATCATGTGCCATATTAGATATGAAAGAAAGCCATTGATGCATATGCAATATTCATATCATAAAAATGCATCTAGATCACACGCCATGCACACCAACATAAGAATTTTTCAAAAACATAAATCTTATCATGAGCATGATGGCATTCTAGGCCAAAGGCCAAATGGATTTGCACCGAACATCTATTACATTAATTTTTCATCTCTTTTCTTACCTTTTGGAAGACCTAGAAAGGTCACTCAAATTTGGGTACCAAAAGATACATTTACAAAGGGTTGAGTAAATAACCCTTAAGACCACGTTATTGTACAATACACTTGAAATGCATGATTTTTATACTAATTTCGATTTATTTTTTACGTTTTATTTCCAAAATAAAGGGGGAGAGAGTGCATGATTTAAGGGGGAGAGAGAGATTGATTACACAAATCAAGGGGTAGAAAATTCAAAATTTGAAATTCAAAATTCGAATTTGTGCACGATTGGAAGAGGAGAGATCAAATTTAAATCATGTATTAAGATTATTTTGTAAATCATCAAAAAGGGAAGATTGTTGAAAAAAAGGGTTTGATTGATTTAAAAAAATGTATGATTTAAATAACGTGTGCTAAAGAAATGCATGATATACTTTATGACTTGACACGTTTTTGCAAGAAACCTGCCTTATATACTTTATATATATTGTTGCGTACTGACAAGCCATGAAGCTTTAAAGCTTACGTCAAATGGCAAACATTTGTTTTGTTCCAACTATTTTCAGGTGCCACCATTAATGAACTAAACTAGTTCATTAAGTGAAGTACTTAGTTAATTAAACTATGTAGTTCATTAAAGGAAGCAACATTTGGACAAGGCACAAAGGCAACAAGACTAAGAAAGGAAAGTCTCCTCCTCCTGTAACCACATATATACATGCCTACATATATATAAATATATATATTTTCAGATTTTTTGAAAAAGGCACATACACATATGTTCCAACGTACTACCGACACATTATATATTTTATGTACGTACGTTAACGTCACACCACTATACTTAACTTATATTTATGAGTATATTCAGGTCTTATATCATATGATATAAGTCATGGTGATGACAAATTAAATACGACACGTTAAAAGATTCTAAACCGAAAATTGTCGTATCGGGCGAATACCGAAACTTCGCCAACGTGTCACGTATTTGCCATAAATAGATGGCCAGCCCCTACACCTCAAAAATCATTATAATTTTTGTGCCTATGATGTTATTTCAAGGCATAAAATCATTCCATATTGGCACACACAAATCACCCTACATTAAGGCCAAATTGTGGAGATTCCAATTTCAATTTTGTCACATGTAAATGGCGCCACTTTTATAAGCCTTATAAGCAGAATATTAAATTTTATATTATGTATATTATGTGTAACATAATATATATAAATGTGCAAAAAGTTGGAATTTAATTAGAGAAAAATCGGGTAATCGATAAACATCGAAAATTCGGTTTTCTACGTACACAACACATGGAACATTTTTGGCACATCATATGACACATATCTAGACACTTTTTACATATGTCATACATCTTAAAATGTTCTAGAAAATTAAATTAAGGGCTGATTGGAATATGCCATGTGTGTATTATTAAATGTGCACTATTTTACAAAGTTTGCAAAATTAAAATTCAGCACATGCATATACATGTTATACACGCCTATACAGCTGAGATGGAGCGTATGTGGAGCCTTGTTTGCATATTGATTGGTCAAGAATCAATCATACAATGTTGGTGATTTAAAGAAAGAAGCTACAAAAGATAATGTTTCAAATTTTATCTCATTTGAAGCACATGCTGAAAATTTCATCATATGGAAGATAGGCTGGCCGATTTTTATCATTCATGAGGGGATATTTTGTGTCTTGAAACATGTGATCAATTAGAAGAAGAATTGGAAGTAATTTGAATAAGATATGAATTCATAAAGTGTGATATCTTGAATATCACACATGCTGAAAAAATTTCAGCATGTGTGTGTATGCATCTTGGCCGAAATGTTGGCCACATTAGTGTCCAATTTCATTTCCAAAATTGATAAGTAGATTGTCTAACTAAATGGTGATTTATTTTAAAAGAAAAATCAATGAAAATTTGGAAATAATTTTAATTATATCACCATGTATCACATGCTGAAATTTCAGCATGTCAAGTATTCTTTATGGCCGATTTTTTTCTTAATTTGGTGGAGAAATTATCTTGCTTGATTTGGGTGATAATCTTATGAGTTATGGCAACTATTTTATGTTGATTTTGGCACATTTTTTTAGTGGAATTCTCAGATTTTCCAAGTCATCAAATGATGACAACATTCAACCTATCAATGAGTGCCAAGTAAGCAAAAGGTAAATGGTCATCCAATGAGGAGGTGCCAAGTAAGCAAGAGCATGTCACAATGATGCCACATATTCTCCCAAGGACTTAGAAGACAATTTTCAAGAGGAGAAGGACTCCTAGGTGGGATGGCCATATGCTTAAAAAGGAAATGAAGAAGATCAAAACAAAGACAAGAACAAGCATTACATTCTTGAAGATCAAAAACGCCTATAGCCTTCTTCTTCTACACTCTCTTTCTTTCTTTTTTCTAAAAGCCTATTGTACTTACATTCATATTCTTGAATAGTCTTATCTTAGACCACCAAACATTCTCTATCTTAGTAAAAGATTGATCAAGGTGTGATCAATCTTCAATCTTGCAAGGTGATAGTATTCGTGCGTAATTATATTCATCGTACAAGGTTTGTAAAGGGTTGGAGTTGGTCTGTAACTTCATCAACCATGTGGTAAGGTGTGTTTGTGTTGTGTGACGAATGTGAACCGAGGAAGGTGTTCCTCGAAGACTGGAGTAGGTTGTTTATAACAGAACCAGTATAAAATTCTCGGTGTCATTTACTTTCAGTACTTATATTCTGTTTCAGCACTGTTTACTCTTTTTGATTACGGTTGTAAAAATAGTAAACATTTTTCAAATATTACGAAAATTTCCAGAATCATAGCCACACGTCTTAGGGTTAATGTGGCACAAGTTTCAACCCTTTTGGACAAGTATAAGTCAATCAAACATCCAAAGTTCTGAGACTAGTGCAGTATGATTTTGAGGCATGCAAAGGTTGAGACTTTGAGTGTATTTGACTAACTTCCCGAAAGAATTTTTCAAAACTGTTTCAACCCATTTAAATATAGCATATAAGGGGTTAGTGGTTAAAATTTCAGAGCAATTGAAGTTACGTACAAATAGGAATAAATTTTTCAAAACAGTCTACCGTTTCTGGTAGATTGACGCTATCTAACCACTAACAATTTTTGAAGGGGTTAAAGGTTGAATTTAAATCTGAAATTTTTAGGAGACACTCATAACATCTGAGGCTAAGTTCTCTCAAAATTTCAGAATTTTTGAAGACCTACAACCTGGTTTTAAAAACGTTTTAAAACTGGTCCTGAAAACAGAAACTGTTTTCAGAAGTTGAGTTCTTGGGTCAAAACAATTTTAAAAACCACACTTTCCGCACCAACTATTCAACTTCCCCCTTCTAGTGGTGCCTTGCAGATCCTACAAATGGTATCAGAGTGCGGGAACACTCACTTCAAAGGATCCAACGATTCAGTGAGATGGCAACCACAAATCTCAAAACCGAGCAAGAAGGTATGTCGAGCCAAAGGCCTCCTCTTTTTGACGGTGAGTCTTTCATTCAATGGAAACTAAGAATGAAGCTTTTTCTTATGGCAATAGATATTGATCTTTGGTCGATTATAGAAGATGGCCCTTTCGTTCCATCTAAGTTATCCACCATAGACGGAGTCACACTAGAAGTTGTTAAACATAGACAAGAATATACAAGTGATGATAAAAAGAAACTTAGCATGAATGCTAGGGCTATGCAATTTCTCTTAAATGGATTAAGTAAGAGTGAGTCTAGTTATGTCTCAAAATGTTCTAGTGCACAAGAAATGTGGAGAATACTCGAAATGAAACACGAAGGCACGAGTCAAGTATAAGAGTCAAAGATAAACATGCTTATGTCCACACTTGAGTTGTTTAAACTATTGCCTAATGAATCTATTGTAGATATGGATCTTCGTTTGACTAACATCTACAATTCTCTTGAGTCTCTTGGTAAAGCTTTTACCATACAGGAAAAGGTACAGAAAGTCTTGCGAAGCCTTCCATCAGAGTGGGACCCTAAAGTAACCGCAACAAAAGAAAGCAAAGAAACAAACTCAATAAAGATGAAAGAGTTAATTGGATCACTTAAGGTTTATGAGAATAAACTCACCATACAGAAATCGGAATGATCTAAACAAGGTAAAGCTATTGCTTTTAAATCAAATGAATACGTCTCTACTTCTTCCGATCACGTAGATGATAGTGATTCTGAATCAGATAACGATGACCTAATTCTATTGGCTAAAGGCTTAAGAAAATTTATGAGAAGGTCATTTAGAAACAAAAATAAGGGTACTATAACTAAAAGAAATAAGAACAAGACAAATGATAAAGATGTTAAATGTTATGAATGTGGCAAACTTGGACATTTATCATATGACTGCCCCAATAAGGAAAAGCAAACAAATAAATACACTGACAAGGAACGGAACAAGAATATACTCGTCTCAAAACCCAAGCAAAGGAAACGTGCTCTAAAAGCCTCCACTTGGAGTGATACATCGGATTCCGAGACTGAAACCGAAGAAGAGACTGCAAAAGTTTGCTTTGTGTCCAAAGCATCTAATGAGGTATCATCTGATTCTGATTCTGACTCTGAGCCTTCTTATGATGATCTTTTTAGTCAGTATTTAGAATTGCATAAATTCACAAAGACTCTCGCTAAAGAAAAGAAGCGATTAATTGAAGACAAGAAGATGTTAGAATCTTCTAACGAAAATCTTGTCACTCAATTAAACGATTCTAAAGAAGAGTCATCATGCATCATCAATGCATTAAAGACAGAAATTTCATCATTGACCACTCAAAATAATGAAATGAAATCCGAGATTTCAAGTTTGAAACCAAGGAATACAGACTTAGAGAAAATGATGAAACAGTTTGATACGGGATCTAACATGTTGCATCGTATTATCTTATCACAAAAGCATGATAGTGACAAAACGGGTTTGGGATACGTTGATACTAAAGAAGTATCCACCAAACCAACTAAGTTCGTTGTGTCTAAGAAAGTAGACACCCCAAAGCCAAAAACGGCGTCTAAGATGACGCAAAGACCTCTCCATTCCTCACGCCCCACATCTTCCTCATATCATGCGAAATACAATTTTGTGCCATATAGAAATGAGAAGAAACAAGTAATGCATACACGTCATCCATTTCATTCATCTAAATCACGCACTACGCACACAAACTCAAGGACATATCAAAGACGTCCTACATACAATGAGTATAAAGGAGTTCTTGGCCAAAGGCCAAAAGTGCATTCACCACATGATTATTTCATTGCACCTTCATCTACATTCTTGCCATTTACTCGACCGAGAAGGATCACCCAAGTATGGGTACCGAAAGGTACTTTTACCAAGAGGTGATTAACTAACTCGCAAGGACCCGAAGTTAAAAGGGTACCTAAATCATTTTTGTATATTGCAGGGAGCCCACACATCAAAAGATACATCTATAAAGTGGTTCCTTAACAGTGGCTGCTCGAGGCACATGGCGGGTGACCCGAGCTTGTTCACGAAATTAAAGAAGGTCACAAAAGGTGGATCCATGACCTTTGGAGACAACAACGAAGGCAAGATCATCGGAAAAGGTACAATCGGAAACCCAAGAACTCTTCAAATCTCCAACGTCTTTTTGGTAAGCAACTTATCCTATAATCTTCTTAGCATTTCGCAATTTATTGACAATAGTTTTGATGTGTGTTTCACTCACCCTTATTGCAATATAATAAATAAAAGTGGAGAAACCGTTTTAAAAGGAAAACGAGAAGGAAACATCTTTACACTTTCTATGGATGATATGTTAGACGCCAAAGTTAAATGTTTTATGTCAAACGAACCCAACGTAAATTTGTGGCATAGACGTTTAGGACACATTGGCATTTCCACACTAGAAAAACTCCAACGAAAGAACCTAGTACGAGGATTGCCTACACTTGATTTAGACAACTTTCAGTTGTGTAAATCTTGCATAAAAGGCAAACAAACACGTGAGTCACTTAAGCCTAAGAATGAAATAAGCACGACTAGAGTCTTAGAACTACTACACGTTGATTTGTTTGGTCCTAGTCGCACTACAAGCCTTGGTGGGCGCCACTATGCATGCATGACTGTTGATGATTTTTCTCGTTATACTTGGACTTTATTTCTTGCACATAAGGATGATAGTGCCATTGAGATTGCGAAATTAATCAAACAACTTGAAAATCAATACAGTGTCAATGTGAAAAACATAAGAAGCGATAGAGACGGTGAATTTAAAAACAAGGATATGATTTCATTTTGCGAAGAAAAAGGAATCAAGCATGAGTTTTCGCCACCTAGAACTCCACAATTAAATGGAGTAGTAGAAAGAAAGAATCGAACATTACAAGAAATCGCTAGGACTATGTTATGCGAAAATAAATTGCCTAGATTTCTGTGGGCGGAAGCTGTAAATTGTGCATGCTACATAGTAAATAGCCTATCTATTAGAAAGAAAATAAACAAGACGCCTTATGAGATATTAAATGATCGCATGCCTAAGATTGACTATTTTCGTGTGTTTGGATGCAAATGTTTTGTTTTGAATACAAAAGATAATTTAGATAAATTTGAATCTAAATCAATTGAATGCATTTTTGTTGGCTATTCTATAAATTCAAAAGCATATAGATGTTATGATCCTCTCACTAGACAAATCATAGAATCTATTCATGTGAAGTTTAATGAATTTGGTGAGATTGATAAAGATAAAGAATATGATGATGACTTTGAATTGAAACCCGTGTTTGAATGAAGATGATGGTACATTTGATATGCATGACATGAATGATACACTAGAAATGCATGATCACTTAGAAATGCATGATAACATAGAAAATAATCAACCAAGATGGCATAGAGATCACCCACATGATCTCATTATAGGCGACATCATTCACAGTGTGCGACCACATAGAAGAATAACTTCGGATGAAATAAATCAATTTCATGCTATGATTTCCAAAATTGAACCCAAAAATGTGCATGATGCTTTGAGTGATTCTTCTTGGATTGATGCTATACATGATGAGCTTAACCAATTTGTTAGAAATGATGTATGAGATTTAGTGCCACGACCACAAGATAAGACCATAATAGGCACAAAGTGGGTATCTAGAAATAAAATGAATGAAGAAGGAAAGGTCGTTAGAAATAAGGCTAGACTTGTAGCACAAGGCTATAATCAAGAGGAAGGAATTGACTATGATGAAACATTTGCACCCGTAGCACGCTTAGAAGCTATACGACTTTTACTTGCCATTGCTTGCATGAAAGATTTTAAATTGTATCAAATGGACGTAAAAAGTGCATTCCTAAATGGATTTATACAAGAAGAGGTATACGTGAAGCAACCACCTGGTTTTAAAGATTTGAAACATCACGATCACGTGTACAAACTAAAGAAGGCACTATAGGGACTAAAGCAAGCACCTAGAGCATGGTATGATCGTTTTGCTACCTTCCTTTTAGAAAATGATTTTAAACGAGGTACTATAGATAGTACATTATTTTTGAAACAAGATAAATCGGATTTACTTATTATTCAAATCTACGTTGATGACATTATTTTCGGTTCTACCTCACATAAACTTGTTGAAGATTTTGAAAATTGCATGAAATCCGAATTTGAAATGTCTATGGTTGGTGAACATAACTATTTTCTTGGCTTTCAGATTAAGAAAACGAGTAAAGTCATTCATATAAGTCAAGCTAAAAATATAAATGACATGATTAAAAAGTTCAACTTTGAAAATTTGAAACCATCCCCCACACCTATGAGTGTCACTATTAAATTGGACAAAGATGAACATGGTAAAGATTTTGCTGATATAGATCTATGATTGGTTCTTTGTTATATCTTACTGCTAGTAGGCCTGATATCATGTTCAGTGTATGCATGTGTGCACGTTTTCAAAATCAACCTAAGGTGTCTCACTATAATACGTTAAAAAGAATATTCCGCTATATTAAGCACACGCCCACCTTAGGAATTTGGTATGATAAAGATTCCGAATTTAATTTACATGCTTATACTGATGCAGATTACGGTGGCTATAAAATAGACAGAAAGAGCACGAGTGGCACTTGCCAATTTATAGGAAACTCACTCATTTCATGGTTTTCCAAAAAGCAAGCAAGCGTTGCTTTGTCCACTACTGAGGCTGAGTACATGGTACTTAGTCTTTGCTGCACGCAGTTGTTATGGATAAAACAACAGATTCGGACTTTGGAATTACCGTAAATAGAATTCCTATATATTGTGATAGTAAGAGTGCCATTAATCTGTTTAAGAACCCCGTATTACACTCTAAGGCCAAGCATATAGAAGTACGGTATCACTTTCTTCTGATCACATAAATAATGGTGATATCGTCATAGATCACGTACGCGCAGAAGCACAAGTAGCGGATAACTTTACAAAAGCCTTAAATCAAGCCACATACGAAAATCTTCGTTCTAAATTAGGCATTATTTCTACTATTGTGATTTGATTTGATTCTCTTTCCTTATTTACAGGCATCTTTTGATTTACTTTCCAAAATAAAGGGGGAGAGAAAGTATGATTTAAGGGGGAGAGAGATACTGATTAGAGATACTGATTGCATACTGATTGCATAAATCAAGGGGGAGCGGTTTTGAAATTTCAAATTCAAATTTTGAATTTATGCATGATTAAAGGGGGAGCGATAGGATTTAAATCATGAGTATGTGTTATTTTGAAAATCATCAAAAGGGGGAGATTGTAGAGAAAAAGGGGGTTTGAGTTATTTCAAAATATATGATTTAAATGAGCTCAAAAACGTGCATGAGATAAATGTGCATGATATATTGCATATTACTTGCCTTGTATAATGTTGCCGTACTAACGAGCCATGAAGCTTTAAAGCTTACATCAAATGGCAAACATTTGTTGTGTTTATACTATTTTCAGATGCCACCATTAATGAACTAAACTAGTTCATTAAGTGATGTACTTAGTTAATTAAACTAAGTACTTCATTAAAGAAAGCAACATTTGGACAAGGCACAAAGGCAACAAGACTAAGAAAGGAAAGTCTCCTCCTCCTGTAACCACATATATACACGCCTACATATATATAAATATATATATTTTTAGATTTTTTAAAAAAGGCACATACACATATGTTCCAACGTACTACCGACACGTTATATATTTTATGTACGTACGTTAACGTCACACCACTATACTTAAATCATATTTATGAGTATATTCAGGTCTTATATCATATGATATAAGTCATGGTGATGACAAATTAAATACGACACGTTAAAAGGTTCTAAACCGAAAATTGTCGTATCGGGCGAATACCGAAACTTCGCCAACGTGTCACGTACTTGCCATAAATAGATGGACAGCCCCTACCCCTCAAAAATCATTATAATTTTTGTGCCTATGATGTTATTTCCAGCCATAAAATAATTCCATGTTGGCACACACAAATCACCCTACATTTAGGCCAAATTGTGGAGATTCCAATTTCAATTTTGTCACATGTAAATGGCGCCACTTTAATCAGCCTTATAAGCTGAATATTAAAGTTTATATTATGTATATTATGTGTAACATAATATATATATATAACATGTGCAAAAAGTTGGAATTTAATTAGAGAAAAATCGGGTAATCGATAAACATCGAAAATTCGGTTTTCTACGTACACAACACATGGAACATTTTTGGCATATCATATGACACGTATCTAGACACTTTTTACATATGTCATACATCTTAAAGTGTTCTAGAAAATTAAATTAAGGGCTGATTGGAATATGCCATGTGTGTATTATTAAATGTGCACTATTTTACAAAGTTTGCAAAATTAAAATTCAGCACATGCATATACATGTTATACACGCCTATACAGCTGAGATGGAGCATATGTGGAGCCTTGTTGACATATTTATTGGTCAAGAATCAATCATACAATGTTGGTGATTTAAAGAAAGAAGCTACAAAAGGTAATGTTTCAAATTTTATCTCATTTGAAACACATGCTGAAAATTTTAGCAAGTGGAAGATAGGCTGGCCAATTTTTTATCATTCATGAGGGGATATTTTATGTCTTGAAACATGTGATCAATTAGAAGAAGAATTGGAAGTAATTTGAATAAGATATGAATTCATAAAGTGTGATATCTTGAATATCACACATGCTGAAAAAATTTCAGCATGTGTGTGTATGCATCTTGGCCGAAATGTTGGCCACATTAGTGTCCAATTTCATTTCCAAAATTGATAATAAGATTGTCTAACTAATTGGTGATTTATTTTAAAAGAAAAAGCAATGAAAATTTGGAAATAATTTGAATTATATCACCATGTATCACATGCTTAAATTTCAGCATGTCAAGTATTCTTTATGACCGATTTTTTGCTTAATTTGGTGGAGAAATTATCTTGCTTGATTTGGGTGATAATCTTATGAGTTATGCAACTATTTTATGTTGATTTTGGCACTCCAAGGGGGACGGCCATATGCTTAAAAAGGAAATGAAGAAGAGCAAAACAAAGACAAGAACAAGCATTACATTCTTGAAGATCAAAAACGCCTATAGCCTTCTTCTTCTACACTCTCTTTCTTTCTTTCTTCTAAAAGCCTATTGTACTTACATTCATATTCTTGAATAGGATTATCTTAGACCACCACACATTCTTTATCTTTGTAAAAGATTGATCAAGGTGTGATCAATCTTCATATTCATCATACAAGGTTTGTAAAGGGTTGGAGCTGGTGTGTAACTTCATCAAACCTCTGGTAAGGTGTATTTGTGTTGTGTGATTAATGTGAACCGAGGAAGGTGTTCCTCGAAGACTGGAGTAGGTTGTTTATAACCGAACCAGTATAAAATTCTCGGTGTCATTTACTTTCAGTACTTATATTTTGTTTCAGCACTGTTTACTCTTTTTGAGTACGGTCGTAAAAATAGTAAACGTTTTTCAAAAATTACGAACCAGAATCATAGCCACATGTCTTAGGGTTAATTTGGCACAAGTTTCAACCCTTTTGGACAAGTATAAGTCGATCAAACATCCAAAGTTCTGAGACTAGTGCAGTCTGATTTTCAGGCATGCAAAGGTTGAGACTTTGAGTGTATTTGACTAACGTCCCGATAGAATTTTTCAAAACTGTTTCAACCCATTTAAATATAGCATATAAGGGGTTAGTGGTTAAAATTTCAGAGCAATTGAAGTTACGTACAAATAGGAATAAATTTTTCAAAACAGTCTACCGTTTCTGGCAGATTCGCGCAATCTGACCACTAATGATTTTTGAAGGGGTTAAAGGTTGAATTTAAATCTGAAAGTTTTAGGAGACACTCATAACATCTGAGGCTATGTTCTCTCAAAATTTCAGAGTTTTTGAATACCTACAACCTAGTTTTAAAAACGTTTTAAAACTGGTCCTAAAAACAGAAACTGTTTTCAGAAGTTGAGTTCTTTGGTCAAAACAATTTTAAAAACCACACTTTCCGCACCAACTATTCAACCCCCCACTTCTAGTGGTGCCTTGCAGATCCTACAAAGTCTTCTCCCACCTCTTATCATATGTTGTTATATATATATATATATATTCAGATTTTTTTAAAGGCACTATACATATATATTCCAACGTACTAGCGACACGTTATATATTTTACGAATGTACGTTAACGTCACACCACTATACTTACCTCATATTTATGATTATATTCAGGTCTTATATCATATGATATAAATCATGGTGATGACAAAATGTTTATGACATGTTACAAGGTTCTAAACCAAAAATTGTCGTATCGGGTGACAACCGAAACTTTGTCAACGTGTCACGTACTTGCCATATATAGATGGCCAGTCCCTACACTTAAAAAATGGCCAAAAATTCTGTGGCTTACATGGTACATCCATACATAAAATCATTCCATGTTGGCACACACAAATCATCCCTAATTAAGGCCAAATTGTGGAGATTCCAAATTCACTTTTTAAGCACATGTTGTCGCCATTTTAATCAGCATTAGAGCTGCATATTCAAGTTATTTTATGTATATCATGTATGATATAATATACATAACATGTGCAAAAAGTTTGAATTTAATCAAAGAAAAATCGCGTAATCGACAAAAGTCGAAAATTCGGTTTTCTAGGAACATAACACATGGATTGTTTTTGGCATAACATGTAACATTTATCTAGACACTTTTTACATATTCAAGACATATCAAAGTGTTCTAGAATATTCAAATTAGGGCTGATTGGAATTTACCATATATGTGTAATTATTGTGCATTATTTGACAAAGCTTACTAAAGTAAAATTCCAGCACATGCACATTGGTTCTACACATAATTCTCAGCTATGATGGAGCCTAGATGGAGCTTATTTGGCACTTATTTGACAATTTAAATGGTGGAAAATAAGCCACATATGATTGGTGATATTGAAGAAGGCAACACACAAGGAAACAATTCAAAATACAACACATGCTGAAATTTCAGCACATGTTGCTTTTTATGGCCGAATTTCAGCATTATTTTGTCTTCAATTTGAGTCCAAAATTGGAGGGAGTAAATGTTGAATATTTGGAAATGTTTTGAACTCCATTTGGCACGTGCTTTGCATTTTATTCTCAGAGTTTTTCAGCCATTAAGTAATGACAAATCTCATCCAATCAAGAAGTGCCAAGTAAGGAAGGCCAAGACAAACATCCAATCAAGTAGTGCCAAGTATGTAAGTTGATGTCACATCTATACAAGACATTCTTCCAAGGACTTAAAAGAGAATTTTCAAGATGGAGAAATGCCCTAAGGGGGGGGCGGCGGCCAAGAGCAAATAAATGGAAGAGAAAAGAGCCATTCAAAGATAAGACAAGTCTTATAATTTCCAAGTGCAAAAGGAGTCTTCCACTTTCTTCGTCCACATTTCTTTCTTCTTCTTCTCTTTCAAGCCTATTGTTCTTATATTCAAATATATTGAATAGGCTTTGTATAAACCACCATACACGCTCATTGTTGTAAAAAGTTGATCAAGGTGTGATCAATCCTTCATTCGTTCAGTGGTGGTGTTCATGAAAGGTGTGATTACTTGTATCTTTTGTAAAAGGTTAGAGTTGGTGTGTAACTCCAGAAACACTTTGTGGTAAGGTTTTTTTTGTGATTAGTGATAACCGAAGAAGGTGTCCTCGAAGACTGAAATAGGTTGTGTTAACCAAACCAGTATAAAATTCTCAGTGTTATTACTTTCAGCATTTAACTTTCAATTTCCAGCAAAGTGCATTATTTTCATTGCAGTAGTAAAAATATCAAACAAATTTCAAAACTCACAAAACTTTTCACAAACATAGCCACACGTTTTAAGTTTCATTTGGCGCAAGTTTCAACCCTTTTGAACAAGTATAAGTCATGCAAACGTTAATAGTTCTGAGACTAGTGTAATCTGATTTTAAGACTTGCAAAGGTTGAGAACTTGAACGTATTTGACATACTTGCCAAATGAATTTTTCAAAACTGTCTCAACCAAATTAAATACATATAGTAAGGGGTTTGTCATTAAATTTTCAGACCATTTCAAGACACGATTTAGTCGGAATAGAATTTTCAAATCAGACTACCGTTTCTGGCAGATTTGCGCATTCTGACCATAAACGATTTTTCAAAGGATTAAAGGTTGAATTTTGATGTGAAATTTTTAGAAGATACTCATAACATCTGATATTACAAACTTTCCAAGTTTCAGAATTTTGAAGGCCTGTAACCTAGTTTTTTAAACGTTGCAAAACAGGTCCTGAAAACAAAAACTGTTTCCAGAAGTTGGGTTTTTGGATCAAAACATTTTAAAAACTAATTTTTTTGTACTCACTATTCAACCCCCCTTCTAGTGGTTCCTTGCAGGTCCTACAAGTGGTATCAGAGAGCAGGCACACTCACAACAAAGATATCCAACGATCTAAGTGAGATGGCAACCCCAGCTACAAAACCGTTCTAGAAGAAATGTCAACTGTAAGGCCTCCTCTTTTTGATGGTGAGTCCTTTATCCAATGGAAACTTAGAATGAAACTCTTTCTTATGGCTATTAATATTGATTTGTAGAAGACGATCCATTCGTTCCATCTAAGTTATCTACTATTGATGGTGTCACACTAGAGGTTTTAAAAACGAAACAAGGATACACTAGTGATGATAAAAAGAAGTTGAATATGAATGCTAAAGCCATGCAACCACTTTTAAATAGGCTAAGGAAAAGTTAATCTAGTTACGTATCAAATTGCTCTAGTGCCCAAGAGATGTGGAAAATTCTTGAGATGAAACATGAAGTGACTAGCCAAGTAAAGGAGTCTAAGATCAATATGCTTATGTCCACACTTGAGTCTTTCAAATTATTGCCAAGTGAGTCTATTGTTGACATGGATTTACGATTGAGTAACATCTATAATTCTCTTGAGTTTCTTGGAAAGCTTTTTCCACACAGAAAAAGGTTCAGAAGGTGTTAAGGAGTCTCCCATCCGAATGGGATTCAAAAATCACTGCAATCGAAGAAAGTAAGGATACTAAATCGATAAAATAGAGGAATTGATCGGATCATTAAAGGTATATGAAAACAAACTCACTTTAAGAAATTTTGAATTTAGTTCTAAACATGATAAGGCTATTGCTTTTAAATCAAATAAATATGTCTCTACCTCTTATGATCGCTCATATGATAGTGTCATAGATTCCGATGATGAAGATTTAATCACGATGGCTAAAAGATTAAGAAAAATCTTGAGAAAATCGATTAAAAACAATCATAAGCCTACTTCATCTAAGGACCATAGAAGTAAAAATAATAAAGACATAAAGTGCTATGAATGCGGGAAACTTGGACACATGTCATATGACTGCCCGAATAAGGACAAACAAACGAACAAATACCTTGACAAGGATCGGATGAAAACTAGACTCGTTCTCAAAACCTAAACAAAGGAGAAGAGCCTTCAAAGCCTCCACTTGGAGTGATTCATTCGACTCTAAGACTGACGATACAGAAGAACAAAAGGCACAAGTATGCTTTACATCTAAGGCATCAAATGAAGTATCTTCTGACTCTGATTCAGATTCTGAATCTTCTTATGATGACTTATTTAGTCAATATTTAGAGTTGCATAAGTTCTCAAAGACTCTTGCAAAAGAAAAGAAATGATTAATTGAAGACAAGAAGTTGTTAGAATCCTTTAACACGAACATTGTTTCTCAATTGAACGATTCAAAAAAAGAGTCGTCTTGCAGCATAAATGTATTAAAATTAGAGATCTCATTATTAACGACACAAAATGATGAAATGAAATCCGTGATTTCAAACTTGAAATCAAAGAATATAGATTTAGAAAAAATGGTAAAACAATTTGACACAGGTAAAAACATGTTAGATCACATCATTTCTTCACAAAAGCATGATAGCAACAAAACCGGATTTGGATACGTTGAGAAAAATGGGGCATTAAATAAATCAACAAAATTCATTCCGGCTAAGAAAATAGATGCATCTAAGACATATGTGGCACCTAAGAAGACGCCTAGATCCCCCTCTATGTCATCTCATTATGCTTCATTTGCTAAGGGTTGAGAAAATAACCCTTAAGACAACGTTATTGTACAATACACTTGAAATGCATGACTTTTATACTAATTTCGATTTATTTTTTACGTTTTATTTCCAAAATAAAGGGGGGGAGAGTGCATGATTTAAGGGAGAGAGAGAGATTAATTACACAAATCAAGGGGGAGAAAATTCAAAATTTGAATTTGTGCACGATTGGAGGGGAAGAGATCAAATTTATATCATGTACTAAGATTATTTTGTTAATCATCAAAAGGGGGAGATTGTTGAGAAAAAGGGTTTGAGTGATTTACAAAAATGTATGATTTAAATAACGTGTGCTAAAGAAATACATGATATATTTTATGACTTGACACGTTTTTGCAAGAAACCTGCTTACTTTATATATATTGTTGTCGTACTGACAAGCCATGAAGCTTTAAAGCTTACGTCAGATGGCAAACATTTGTTTTGTTTGAACTATTTTCAGGTGCCTCCATTAGTGAACTAAACTAGTTCATTAGGTGAAGTACTTAGTTAAATGGACTAAGTAGTTCATTAAATGGAGTTATATTTGGAAAAGGCATAAAGGCAACAAATTGAAGAATGGAAAGTCTTCTCCCACCTCTTATCACACGTTTATATATATATATATATATATATATATATATATATATATGAGATGATGGCGCAGGCGACAAGCAGCGATCACAGGCGACTAGCGGCGTGAGCCGCCGCCGCTGCCGGAACGCATATCACAAATTCATTTCCATCACCAGTTGTTCACTCAACCTAGCCAATTCTCACTGTCTCCCTCGCCTGGAACATTTTTCTTTCTGATCATTCGCTATCTTCGATTATTTTCATCGCACAACGGAATGACTGCGCCGCCGCCGTCATTTGCAGCAATCGTATCCGGTGATACTTCATCTCAGTCCATCCACATCTCGCCAAAAACTGTTTCTCGATATAAAGGTATTCCTTTAATCTCATTCTCAGATTCTGAAATTGATGAACTTGCTGCTCCATTCAAATATTCGTTAGTGGGTACTTTCTGGTATGGGAGACCTCCGTTGAAAGTGATCAGAGATGTTTTTGAGAAAATAGGTTTTCATCAGGATCTTCATATCACTCTCATTGATCAGACGCATATCCTGCTAAATTTTCGAAATGAAGCAGATTATTTACGATGCTTTTATCGACGATCATGGATATATCCGGCTGTCATATGCGTATAACCAAATGGACAGTTGATTTTGATCTGTCCACTGATGTGCCGATTGTACCGGTTTGGATAGCCTTTCCTGGACTCCCTATCCATCTTCACCGAAATGAGGCATTATTTGAAATGGTTAAACCGATTGGAAGCCCCATCAAACTCGATGTAGCAACAACAGATGGACTACGACCCTCGGTTGCACGTGTATGTGTTGAAGTCAATGTATTCAAGGAATTGCCACAAAAGATTTATCTACAGGCAAAAGGACAATTTATACTGCAATCCATCGTTTATGAAGATTTGCCTTTATTTTGCACATCCTGTCGACGGTTAGGACATGCCGTCTCGTCATGTACTCCGCCTACTGCAGCGACTATACCACAACCTCCTCCACCGCCTCCACTTCGACCACCGGCCCAACGCTGGACACCAGTGAAAAAGAAACCACATGCGCCAACAGTTCCTCCAGTGAATGATCATCCTGCAACAGATACACAAGGCCCTCAGGAACATCCCACTCAAGACGATGCACCTATGGCGAATTCCAATCCTGAGGATCCTACGGAACCACTACGGGAGACTCACGAGAATTGTGATATCGGACATTCATCTGATAATGAGTTACCTGTGGCAGATAACCTTGAGATACCTACTGTTCCAGAAGAGGTAGCCCGCCGCATGCAGCTGCTACCTCCCTCGCCCGACACAGAAACTTTAATCTCCCGGCTACAGGAGTCAGCAGAGGACTTTATTCCGGTTGTTCCACGCAGAAAGTGTCGTGCAAAGAAAGATCTTCCTCCATTGCCACCATCTACAATTCTTACGCGTAGTGCTTCACATGCAATTCAGGGAAGTGACTCTACTCTCTCTCAATGAATATTATGATATGGAATATAAGAGGTCTGCGGGCCTCAAAGCCACGACTGCATCAGTTGATTCGTGATCATCGGTTAAATATACTTGTTATAATAGAACCTAAACATGCATCGGTTTCGATTTCTCGTTATGCTTTGGATTTCGGATTTTCTAATTCCTATGCATCACAGTCTGAACGTATTTGGTTTTTCTGGCGTGCCTCACACTTTACATTGGTAACATTGCAAGATGAAGGACAAGTGGTCCATTTTACACTGTTATATCGACCCCTTCAGTATACTTTTGTATTGTCGACAGTATATGGCAATCACACTCCATCTCTTCGTCGTTCTTTGTGGGCTTCTTTATGTACATTCTCTGAAAATTCTGCTCTTCCTTGGGTGCTGGGGGGCGATTTTAATACATTCCGCTCTATATCGTATCATGAAGGACGGTCTCAGCCCTCACTCACAGCTTTACAGGATTTTAATGATTGTATAGAATCATGTGGTTTGATGTCGCCACCGTTTCATGGTTCCAAATTTACGTGGACTGATGGTCGGGGCCTCGGAAGAGTTTGCCGGAGATTAGATTGGTTATTTCTCAATACTGCATTTCATGACAAATTTGAAGACCTACAACTTAGACATCTTCCCCGCATTGCTTCGGATCATACCCCGTTATTACTTTTATGCCGAATCAGCCCAGCTCCGACGCGTCGATCTTTCCGGTTTCTAGACTCTTGGCTGTTGCATCCGGATTTTCACAATTACATGCGTTCTGCATGGGCTTCTTATCCTACTACTGGTGAAACGTATGGCTTCTACACAAAGTTATTCAAGCTTAAGAAGGTTGTGCAACGATGGAACAAAGAGATATTTGGTAATATTTTCTCCAATGTCCAACAGGCCGAAATTACTCTCACACGGGCGGAACAACTTTGGGACATGCAGCCAACGGAGGAAAATCGGACAGAATATCATAGAGCAAAGGCAGAATATCTTCAAGCCTCTTCTTATGAACTGCATTTTTGGAAACAAAAGACACGAGTCCGATGGCTGAAGGAAGGAGACGCTAACACCCGTTATTTTCATTCTATTGTTAAGGGGAGACAGTTAAACCTCAGGATCCAACAAATACAAACCACTGCCGGTCTTGTTTGTACTACCCCAGATGATATCATGGCTGAAGCAGTATCTTTCTATACATCCTTATTTGCACGTGAGCCTACAACCAATTATGATCATATTCTTCGACATATTCCATCGTTGGTGTCCTCCGAAGACAATGCCTTCCTAACACAGGTCCCATTGCCAGAGGAGGTGAAATCAGCGGTTTGGCATTTGGACCCTCACAGTGCTGCTGGACCGGATGGTTTTAATGGCAACTTTTATAGATCTTGCTGGTAAATTATTCACACAGACGTTGTTAAAGCGGTACAGGAATTTTTCCTTGGTATTCCTCAGCCTACAGTCATGGCTAGCGCATTAATCACTTTGATTCCGAAACAATCTTCCCCTGCTAGCTTCAGTGACTATCGTCCTATATGTCTTACTAATTTTTTAAGCAAAGTCTGTACCAGAATTGTTGCTAGCCGTTTGAGTACATTATTGCCAAGATTAATATCTCCAGAACAAACGGAATTCCTTCCAGGTACGGACATTTCTACTCAAGTACTATTGGCTCGTGAGATGATTCATATGCTTGATAGAGGTGGCTCACAACTAGGCCTAATGTTAGATATGATGAAAGCTTTTGACAGAGTTAGCTGGGAATATTTGAAGTTATTACTATATGCATTCAGTATCTCTGCTTTTTTCACTCGTATCATTCTGAATCATTTGGGTGCAACAACATTAGCGGTATTAATCAATGGCCAGCCATCTTCGCCTTTCCGACCGTATAGAGGAGTTAAGTAGGGGGATCCCTTATCTCCTTTATTATTTATTTTAGCAGCTGAAGGTTTTCGCAGGGGCTTGAAGGCATTGACATCAGCTGGAGTGTTACAACCTTTCCGCCTGGGCCGCATCCCATTTACAATTACACATTTGGCCTATGCGGATGATTTACTGATATTTCTCCGAGGTACAAAGCGGAACCTACAACATTTTCATACTTTTCTCACACAATATGAAACTGCTTCAGGTCAAAAGGTAAATTTCCAAAAAAGCAGTATTATTCCGTCAGCCAGGGTAACTCCACATCAACGCCAAACTTTTACCAATATCCTGGGCATGCGTCTTTCCGGTCTTCCATTTCGTTATCTTGGTTATTATTTACACAAGGGTATCACCCGTTCCAGACATTGTGTTTCGTTACTGCAGCATATTGATGATAGACTCCAAGGGTGGCACTCTAAATTACTATCCGCAGCAGGTCGGCTAGTATTGTTACACTCAGTAATCGCCGCGTTACCACTTCATGTCATCGCGGCGGGCGGCTTACCAAAATCGGTAATCAGAATAATACATCGCAAAATGGCTGCATTCTATTGGGGACATAGACACCATTGGGTCTCCTGGACTACGATTAGTAAGCCACGGGCTGAGGGGGGTTTAGGTCTACGAGACATAAATATGTTACAAAAAGCATATCATTGCCGCATCTGGTGGTCGTATCACCAAAATTCAACATTATGGAGCAAATACATGCATGCCAAATATGGACACCGTCAAGATTATCTTCCACGGTTAACGGACTCGCCCATATTGAAAATTATTTGTCGAAATCATTCCTTCTGCCTAACACATACTGCTGGAAAGGGTGACCACCTCTCATGGTTACCAACGCAACTGGGGGAGTTCTCGCTAAAGAGTGCTTATGAGATTTGCCGGACACCTTCTCGCAAACTGCTCTCTACAACATTTATTTGGTCCAAGCATCATTCTCCTCCTAGACAACTGTTTTTATGGCGTCTTTTTAATTCGACATTACCTTTTCAGGATTATATTGGACATTACATAATGGCTCATCCAACGCAATGTCCATTCTGCAAGCGCGAGTCAGCCACGGTGGATCATGTCTTCTTATATTGCTCTTATGTGCGTCCTATATGGCACTATTTTGCTAGTGAGCTACATTGTCCCCTTCCATCATCATTACGGCTTCGTCAGTATCTTCTTTCTTGGTGGTATCGTTCATCATTTTCCTCTCTCATTGGATTTTACAAAATAGTAATTCCAGCGATTATCGTATATAACATCTCGTGTGCTTATACCTCCATGGTCTATGGGGACAAAACTTATATAACAGATACTTCACTTCGGAACTCCATACATTATGATATTATTTTGTGGCACAAAAAAGTTGCGGGATTTAAAATTTCTACTGGCTCACAGCAGCTTTTCCGTTGGCTGCCAGCTCCTCAAAATCCCCGACCGCTGATAATTCGTTGGGTCACCCCACCTACTGGACGATTGAAATTAAATGTAGATGCTGCTGTGGGTAGACATTATGCAGCAGGAGGCGCGATATTGCGGGATCATATGGGTTCATGCCTAGGAGCAAATTCTTTTAGACTTCCTCCATGTACACCACTACATGGAGAGATTCAAGCCGCTGTCTTTGGGCTTCTCTATTTCCTTCCTTTATACCGCACAATTATCATAGAGTCGGATTGTGCCCAGTTGATTGATCGTTTGACACGGCAGCACATTGTCCATGGGAACTATCATCTTCGACAGCTTCACTCGCTGGTCCATCTTCATCGTCTTAACTACCGTCACATTTATCATGAGGCAAACATGGTGGCGCATTATTTAGCACAACATGCAATGTTACACCCATGTACTCAACATTATACTACGCATACTCTGCCTTCATTGGTACGTGCTGCGGTCTCTTTGGATCTCACTTCTGCTCACTTGCGTGTGCCTTGACACTATCCGGTCTTCCGTATGGATTGGCGATGTTTTAGATTTACTGCCTGTTCCCTTTGGGAAGCAGGCAAGCACGGTATGGTTGTCTATCCATCTATCTACAATTTGTGCAGTTTTTTTCACATACATAACACACCTCATTTTCATTTCACTGGAGCAACCTGGTTATCATATTACATCCCTACTTTCACAATGGTCATTGGAGGACTGGGATGCTAGATCATATGCTATACAAGCGTGACCACATGGCGAAGAACATCAGATTTCGTGGTGCTGGAACTTTACCACTGTCGCCTTGGCTCCTTGGTCAAGGCGACTTGGGTATGCATTTCGGCATTATGCTTAAGATTATTATTTTTCACATTTTTGTTGCAATGATATACTATCTCCATTATCTCGAGATTAAATTACGTATCATGGTGGCGAGGCTTATCACGGAAGCACAACAAATTCATCCTGCATCTGAGGAACCCGCAACTGAGACCTCCCTGGCGCGTCATATCATCCCTTTGTTGCCTTGCCACATCTGCCAAGGAGTCTTCGGTATGTGTTTGTCTTTACTGTTTTTGATTATTATGTTAATCACTGTCATTAACTTCATTTCTCCCTAGACATCTTCTGAGTTTTGGTTCTTCATGGAAACGCCAAGACCAAGCAGCGACGAGACCTTCAGGCCCATACTGCTCACACAAACTTCTGCAAAAATCATAGCTTTGTACACAATATTATGTTCATTTCATATCAGTGACAGCCGTATAAATATGTACGCTTTTTCCTTCGCCAAGGTTTTATTCACAAGGGTGGTTTTACTTGGCAAGGTTTTAATGCGGCAAATCATATACGACTGGAGATATGTAATACTTAGTTCATTGTTTCATTTATTCGCATACTCTGACACTGTAATATGGTTTTCCTCCGCCAAAAGAGAGGCTTTTTCATAATAAAATTTTCGGTTCTATAAAATATATATATATATATATATATATATATATATTCATTTTTTTAAAGGCACTATACACATATATTCCAGCGTACTACTGACACATTATATATTTTACGAACGTACGTTAACGTTACACCACTATACTTACCTCATATTTATGAGTATATTCAGGTCTTATATCATATGATATAAGTCATGGTGATGACAAAATTATTACAACACGTTATAAGGTTCTAAACCAAAAATTGTCGTATCGGGTTACAACCGAAACTTCGCCAACGTGTCACGTACTTGTCATATATATATATGGCCAGCCCTGCACATCAAAAATGGCCACAAATTTCGTGGCTTACATGGTACACTCAGTCATAAAATCATTCCATGTTGGCACACACAAATCACCTCCAATTAAGACCAAATTGTGGAGATTTCAAATTCACTTTTTAAGCACATGTTAGTGCCACTTTAATCAGCCATTAGCGCTGAATATTCGAGTTATTTTATGTATATCATGTGTGACATAATATATATAACATGTGCAAAAAGTTTGAATTTAATCAAAGAAAAATTGCGTAATCGACAAAAGACAAAAATTCGGGTTTCTACGAACATAACACATGGATTGTTTTTGGCATAACATGTAACATATGTCTAGACACTTTTTACATATTCAAGACATATTAAAGTTTTCCAGAATATTCAAATTAGGGCTGATTAGAATTTACCATATATGTGTACTTATTGTGCATTATTTGACAAAGCTTACTAAAGTAAAATTCCAGCACATGCACATTGGTTCTACACATAATTCTCAGCTATGATGGAGCTTGGATGGAGCTTATATTGCACTTTTTGGGCACTTTAAATGGTGGATAATAAGCCACACATGATTGGTAACATTGAAGAAGGCAACACACAAGAAAGCAATTCAAAATACAACACATGCTGAAATTTCAGCACATGTTGCTTTTTATGGCCGAATTTCAGCATTATTTTGTCTTCACTTTGAGTCTGAAATTGGAGGGAGTAAATGTTGATTATTTGGCAATGTTTTGAACTTCATTTGGCACATGTTTTGTGTGGCGCCTCGCACCCCGGCCCCGCCGAAGTCGGTGCACCCGCCGTACTTCACTAAAGAGAGTACTAGGCGTCGTCCATACGTGTCATGATCCATGATATAAATGCATGGATTTTTGCGCTTACACATAAATAAATAAGCGAAACCGTGGCAGAATTTTAAAACTTCAAATTAAAAACAATTCTCACGACCATTCAAAGTTTACTACCCAGATGAAATGTATCGAAAGTGACAAAAGCAAATGTTTTTCAATCCCAAATACATAATTCAGTCATCAATCAGAGCTGGCAAGTCAGGTCTCCTAAATCCGTCCATCCTTCACTGCACTCACGGGTAGGGAACCCTAGGTTCGTCCTAAATCCACTCTACTTTGTCCCCTGCAACTTCTGGGAGGAAAAACAGGGGGTGAGTGACAAAGTCACCAGCAAGTATACTATAATAATTGAGGATTAAATGGAAAGTGCGTACAAGAACTGAACCCCAAAAAAAATTCGGTTTAGAAGCATACCTGTCCTCCATCCAAATCTTGATAGGGATCATCACTTAATGCATCAAGATCATAACTTAAATAAAATCATTACTTAATATAGAATATAACAATAAAAGACTGTAACTCGCATCAATTCATAACATAACAAGAATCATCACTTAAGGAAGTCATTCTTAGGATCTACAAGGTCATCACAACTTAGTCTAAGTATCATGTGTCACTACATAATGACTCTGTAAACGTGGGATGCATGCATATGTACGTGTGATGCATCATGATAGAAATGAGAATATGACTTTTCACACTTTTCTTTCAAATCATCATCGTCATAAAACAATAGAGTGTTCAGATCTATCTTTCCGGATCTGAGGCGGTAACGTCTCCCCTTCGAAACAATTATTCCCGGATTCGAAACAGTAACATCATCTTCTTATCGGGGTCTATTCTCTCTGGGCCCGAACGGTCATCATCAGGTCTATTCTTCTCCGGGCCTGAACGGTCATACCGTAAGATCAATTAACCCGGATCTGGGCGGGTTCTTACTGGCCAAGTTCATACTCACACACGGTACCGGTGGGGAAGCGTTCTTTTAAAAACAAAAAACATCTTTTTGAAAACGCTTTTCATCTTTCTTTCACATAAAATCAATGCCGTAAATCATGTAAGTAACGATGATGCAATGCATGATATGTAGTATGCAAACCATGGCATAATGCGTTACATATACATATAGGTACATCTCGTCGCTATGCTGGAAAATTTCCAGCTTAGTGGCGTCGACTTCTCCATAGTTATTTCCTATTAAAATAATCATTTTAAACCAAGTGGTTCACATGTACTCCTTCATATATGTCGTAAGTGATTGCCATGAAAGTTTTACGGAATTACGACATTGATAAGGAGATCATTTATTCTTTTTCATAAAGCGGGTACAAACTGAATTCTGCAATGACTAATTTCACTATAAAATTTATTGTGACCACCTTAAGTCCTTTTTCGATAATTCCAACCCTCCAGCTTAATAAAATCATTGGACCAGTATCTTACCGAAATTTGGCCCAATTGCATTTTTCTAAGGTCCCATTCCAGATCATGCCACATGCCGTACTAATTTTGTCAGCCCAGCGAATTCCAGTCTGACCCATTTTACTAGAAAATTCATTAAAAATAAAAAGTAAACCATTTGGTCGAAATTCCAACTCTCACCTTTACTTCATTCATAGGGTTAGTGTCACACCAAAAATTGGCTAATTTGTATGCTTCTAAGGTCCATTTCTAGGCTGCTCAACGAGTTACTTAAATTCTGTCCAGTAAAGTATTCTCAACAGGACTGATTTTACTAGGAAATTTATTAAAAATAAAATGTAGCTCCTTTTAATGAAATTCCAACTCTCACATCTAATATACACATAAAAATAATGACATACCAAAAATCAACTAAATTGAAAGTTCTTAAGGTCCCTTTTCAGGTCTCACCAAACAGCCCAAATTTTTGTCCTGTTCTAGTAAATTCCTTAATTTGTCATATTTCCTTCCCAAATGACCTTAACTTGCATTTTTATCATAAACACTTAAATAAGCATCAAACTTACTCTTTTTATAGGAAATTTACAGGCTCAACATACTTCAAACATCACATGAAAACCCTTTACCAAACCGTTTGTTCACCACATACAACATCCTTTGGCTAAGCACACAATATTCTCACTAGAGTAATAATAGCAATGGTTTGGGTGCATACGCACCCTATCACCAACAGCCCCTTTTTGATGCATACAAGGCAAAATGATATATCCAAATACATGCTAAGCTTAACACACACAAGAGCTTAATCTTGTCTCCACCTTACCACTTAGGGTGTAAGTTTGTCATACAAAATCACCCTTATTCCCTTAAACTCCTCAACCGTATACCCCATCAATGGAAAAGAAAGAATCTTTAGCATGATTATCTTAGGTTAACACATAATGGTGTATAAATCTAACAAAGATTCCACCTTTGAACAAAACTCACACCTACATGCCATTTTAGCCCCTTGGCCGAAGGTTTTTGCATAAAAACTTAGCATAGTACAACTAGGATTAAATCTTAAGTATATCTAGCCATTCATGCAAACACTCTCACATTCAAGCCACAAAGAATATAGTGTACTTGCCTTTGTAGTGTTTGGATCTTGCTTGGGCTTGTTGACACAAGAAGCACTTCCTCCTTTCTTTTCCTATCACACACGGTATAGGGCCGTTGTTAGCTATTCTTTAGATTATGTAATATAACTTAGAGGAGGAAGGGAGGGTCTTACCATTTTCACCTTGAATGGATGGAGAACAATCTACTCTTGCTATGGCACTATCTTGGTTTAGTGTTTTTGAAATCCTTCGCCTAAGCCATGGGGTTTACGGTTTTGGTCAATGGAGTGATGCCATGTAAACCTTGTAACTTTCTAAGGATTGTGAAGGGGGTCTTACCTAGATAACCTTGAGGTTGAAGAAGACTTGGACTCCTCCTAGCCCTTATTCCCGCCGGTTCTTGGAGAAAAGAGGAAGGATCATCTTTTTATTTGAAATGACTTCTTTGAGTATCTTTTATTTAAGTGTGTAGGAGAGGACTTTTCTTGTATCAAAGAAGGAATTAAATCCCTTCCTTTATTGAGGCAGCCGGCGGTTTTCCATGGGAAGAGGGAAAGACCCTCTTTAAATTACAATCATTATGCACCCTAACCATAATGCTCATTTAAGGTCTTTTGCTAGTCTTGAATGTAATGGTTTATCCCCCTAAGGCCTTATGGCCGGATCACACATATACATTCCATGTATGTACATTTCGCATGTATGTATATGTTTGTGTATATATATATATATATACTTATCTATCTTATATCTTCATCATTTAAGGGTACTTTTCATAAACACAATTCATCTTGCTTCACCTTTATACATCTGGCCGATATATATATACATGTACATATACTCCACCTATATTTCTCATAATTCTTATCCATAAGTGTCTAGCTATACATATATATGTATATCCGTATATGTATATATATATACGCATACACACCCATGTATATATCTATATTTTCCTTTAAAATAAGCCATAACCTTATAAGAAATACATATTATACCTGGAAATGCTAAGTCGATGCGTATACACCCATATACGGATATATTTAATCGTATAGGTGTGTATATGAATACATATAACGTGCTCCTCCAAAAATCATTCTATGGCCACATATTATTTTTTTTTAAAAAAACAAAAGATTTTATTAGGTAAAAACCTCACTTATGGCAGAGGAAAACCATTGTACACAGTGTCCGAGTATGCAAACCGATGAATTAAAGAACAAATGATGAGATATCTCCAGTCATATATGATATGCCGCATTAAAACCTTGCCAAGTAAAACCACCCTTGTGGATAAAACCTTGGCGAAGGAAAAAGCGTACATATTTATACGACTATCATAGATAACAAGTAAGAACTAAAATAAATACAATGATCTGGCATCTTTTGACATCTGAGTGAGAAGCATCCCCAGTGCGTGATCAAGCACTCGACATGATTGCCGTCGGAGAAGAGTGAGAGAGCCCCAGAACAACTTCCGAGTGTCTTTGGCAGCACATACAGCGTTCTCGTGGAAAGAAACCAGCAGCAAGTCCATCCATGCAACATACAAACCACAACATACGTGAGGTATTGCTGGGCAAAATAATGAAAAGACACCATCCCAAAGAGTGTAAAACATACCCGGTCTGCCTGTACCCACAGAGGCACAGGCAGGAAGGCAGAAGATGAGCCAAGCCAAACGGAAATTCATGCAAACAGCGTCCATCGAAAGTGTAAGACACCAAAACGTCCATGCAGCAGCATTACCGAAAAAGGCATCAAATACACACAGCAAAGCCATACTTTGTAAATATAAAAACAAGATGATGAGCTCACCAAAGCTGCCTGCACTGACAAGAGTACAGGCAGCGACAGCAGTTGAGAGCCAATCCATGTGGAAGACATTAGTATGCAGACGACCGTCATAGCCGCGAGTCGTCGTCGGTCCATCACAACGTGTAAGGCATATTAGTGGAAGGAGAATGTGTGTATATGTAATGAGAATGGCAACAATGAGTAGATAAAGGAATACCGAAAACATACCATGTCTGCCTGCACTCATATGAGAACAGGCAGAGGACAAGAATATGCGCCAATCCATTCAGAAGACTTGATGGTCAATTCATGCGCAAACTTGCAGAAGTGAGATCGAGTAATAAAGAAGCACGAACCATCGATGGCAAGTGCTGACTATCAAAGGAGGATGTCTCTGGATGAAGCATAGCGTGCTGAGCTAAGTAATGAGCTGGCATATTAGCTTTACGATACACCTGTGCGATCGACAACTGATTTGTCTGAAGTAGCGAGTGTAATTGGCTCAGGTGACAATTGCCAAAAATGGGCTGCGTGGATCTTAATCTCGATACCAAAGACTCGCAGTCAGATTCTATAATAATAGTGCGGTATAATGGAAGAAAATATAAGAGACCAAATAATGTCGCCTGGATTTCTGCCAGTAATGGCGTGCAGCACGGCAGACGGAAGGATACTGCTTGCACACACTCCCCATGATGATTGCGTAATAATGCGCCACCTGCAGCATACCGCGCTCCCACAGCAGCATCCACATTAAGTTTGAAACGACCAGAGGGCGGGCATTTCCACCGAACAACCTTTAGGCGAGGAGACCGAATGCGTGGGATCCAGGAGAGGGAAATAGCTGGACCAGCAGTAAGCTTGGTTCCCTGAATCTTGTGAATCCAGGTATTAATGTCAAAATGTATTACATGCCGTAACCTAGTAGTCGGGAAGAATGTGGAATCCCCATATATAAGTTGCGCATAGTGTTTCCAGATGTTTAGAACAGTGAGAGCTGGAATAATAATTTTTAGTACCCCGGAGAGTTAAGATTCTGATGATCGAAACCACCATGATAGTAAATATTGCCGAAGTGTTGATTGTGTCGGCAGCAATACCCGTAGCTCCGAAGAGAAAAAATCCCAGATTGGAGAAATACATTCACAGTTCATAAAGACATGAGCGACTGAGGCAGAAGCGTGCCGACAGAAGGGACACTGCGTCGGCCGGATCACTGCATAATGACCAATATAGTCCTCAAAAGGTATTGCAGAGTTGAAGATACGCCACAACAACAATTTCGTGGATGGGGAATGGTGCTTAAATCAAATAAACTTGGATGACAATTGCGCTGAGACAGAAGTGCGGCAAATAGTGTATGCCGATTTTAGCGTAAACTCGCCAGTGGATGATGGAGTCCATGATAGAAATTGTCCGGCACCCGTCGTGTGTGAAATTCCGAAGGGGTGTATACGACAGATTAATTTCCATATCATTGAGTCTGGGAGCCTTGGCATAAAATCTCCCCGCCTACCATATTTCATGTGCATGTAAGAGCTCCGTAAAGTGTCGTTTTTATGATATGACCACCAGATTCTGCAATGATATGCCTTTCGTAGAGAAATAAGGTCACGAAGGCCTAGCCCGCCTTCATCCTGCGGTCGTGCGATCTTGGACCAAGAGACCCAATGATGGCGGTTGCCCCAAAAGAAAGAAGCCATTTTCCTGTGAATGAGACGGATTACTGATTTGGGCAAACCCCCCGCAGCCAGAATGTGTAATGGTAGAGCTGCTACCACAGATTGGAGCAGAACCAATCGACCTGCATGGTCAAGAAGCCGTGTGTGCCACCCATGCAAACGTGCGTCCATGTGTTGGAGCAAAGATGTGCAATACTGGGCCCGATTGATACCTTTGTGTAGATATGACCCAAGATACCGCAAGGGGAGAGAAGATAAACGCATACCAAGAATTTCCTTGAATCTTCTTTGTTGTGGCGATGAAACATGTGATGACGTGATGATTGTACTCTTATGATAATTAACCTTTTGGCCAGATGCAGCTTCGTATTGAGTTAAGAATAATTTAAAGCATTGTAGATTCCGCAGTGTACCTCGAAGAAATATGGGCAAATCGTCAGCATAAGCCAAATGTGTGATAGCTAGTGGAACACGTCCCAGACGAAAGGAGTGAATCTGTCTGGCTGCGGAAAGGGACTTTAGACCCCTGCTAAAGCCTTCAGATGACAGTATAAATAACAACGGGGATAGTGGATCTCCTTGCTTTACTCCTCGAAATGGGCGAAACGTGGGGGATGGCTGACCATTAATTAGCACTGACAAATGTGTGGCACTTAGGTGGTTTATAACCACACGGATGAAAAAATCTGAAAAACCAAATTGCCGCAATAGAAGTTCCAAATATTCCCAACTGACTCTGTCAAATGCTTTTATCATATCCAATTTCAAACATGGTTGAGAGCCCCATTTATCCATCATGTGTATCATCTCCTGAGCTAACAATACTTGTGTGGAGATATCATGTCCTGGTAAAAAACCTGTTTGCTCCGGGGATATTAGTCGTGGCAGAAGCATACCCAATCGTGTGGCCAAAATCCGAGTGCAGACCTTACTCAAAAAATTCGTCAGACAAATGGGACGAAAATCGCTAAATGTTTGTAGAGATTGTATCTTAGGAATCAACGTAATCAAAGCCCCAGCCATGACTGCCGGCTGCGGAACCCCCAGAAAAAATTCCTGTACCGCTTTTAAAACATCTGAATGTATGATGGACCAGCATGATGGAAAAACGTTCCATGAAATCCATCAGGTCCTGCGGCACTATGAGGATCTAAGCTCCATACAGCAGCCTTCACCTCTGCCTCAGTTGGAAGTTGCGTAAGCATAACATCATCTTGCGCTGTGAGAACTTGTGGGATATACGATAGGATCTCTGAATGAGTATATGTTTCCTGTCGCGCAAATAAGCGGGTGTAAAACTCCACTACAGAATCCATAATATCATCCTGGGAGTTAAGGAGAATGCCCTCAGAATTTCGGATTTGCTGAATATTAAGCTGCGCACGTCTGCCTTTAACTAGAGAGTGAAAATATTTTGTATTAGCATCTCCCTCCCGTAACCATTTAACCCTTGCCTTTTGCTTCCAGAACTGCATTTCATAGTTTGAGGCAAGTAAATATTCTGCTTTAGGCTTATAGTAGGCCTGTCGATTATCTTCTGTGGGTGTGGCATCCCACTGGCGTTCTGCGGTATTCAGCAGATCTTCAGCGTGTTTCAGAGTGCTGAAAATACTACCAAAGACGTCTTTGTTCCACCTCTGGACATCTTTCTTTAGGGCAAAAAGCTTATTGTAAAACCCACGCATACCTCCAGTTGTAGGATAAGACTGCCATGCATTTTGGACATATGAGTGTAAATCTGAATGATGCAACCAGGCATCCAAAAAACGGAATGAGCGTCGCGTTGGGGAAGCAGCCGATTTGCATTGCACTAGAAGTGGAGTATGATCCGATGTTGTCCGAGGCAAATGAGATAAATGCAGATTGTCAAACCAATCTTGAAACAAAGAGTTTATAAAAATCCAGTCTAACCTCCTTCGAACTCGACCTAGTCCCCTCCCATCGATCCATGTATACCGGGTACCTTGATATGGAGGAGCCATAAGAGAGCAGCTTTCAATACAGCCATTGAAATCTTGTAACGAGGCCATCGTTGGAGTGGACCTGCCACTGTGATCTTCGAGAGAACGGAAAGTATTGAAATCACCCCCAACTAGCCATGGTATACACACAGTGGTGCTGAAATCACATAAAGCTTGCCAAAGCATCTGACGCTGAATGGGTGTATGCTTCGCATAGACCAAAGACAGAGCAAAAGTATGTTGCAATAATAACGAAGTTAATGTAAAATGGACCACCTGATTATCATCCTGCACGTCAACCAAACGAAACTCATGATCGCGCCAGAAAAGCCAAATATGCTCAGACTGTGAAACAAAAGTTTGAGAGAAACCAAGACGTAAGCCATAACTCATTATCTGTGAGGGAGAATGCTTAGGTTCTATCAAAGCTAGAAGATGCAATTTGTGATCGTGTGTTGGCATGCGTAAGCGGGGCATTGAACCACGCATGCCACGAACATTCCATATTAATATATTCATTGAGGTTGAGTAGAGGAACTTCCCTGAATAATGTGCGAAGCACTACGTGTTAAGATTATAGATGGAGGCAAAGGAGGAAGATCCTTGCGGGAGCGACGTTTGCGGCGTGGCACCACAGGTATAAAGGCAGATTCCTCCAACAGGTCCTGCAACCGGGATATCAATAAGTCATCCTCCGGAGAGGGTGGAATAAGCTGCATGCGCCGCTCAATGTCCGTAGACACCATCGGTACATCCTCAACAGTTACGTCAGTGGGCAAATCCGTATCTGACACATGGCCAATATCGTGCTGCATGTGATCAACTGGGAAATCCGCAGCATCACAAAATATCTCTGGATGAGTAGCATCAGACGGCAAGGGAGCATGTGGGGGATCTTCATCGTCCGAGCCAGTATCTACTGCATCCAAAGCTTCCGGAGCCTGCGATGGCGCAGCCTCAGTCAAAGGAGGCTGGGCGCTTGGAGCCATGGGTTCTTTAGCTGTGTTTAAATTATCCATAGGAGCCACAACTTCATCGTTTACCTCATGCACCATGGAGGTCACGTTGGACTTTTGTTTAACCAGAGTCCAACGCGTTTTGGTGCGGCGAACAGTGGGCGGCGGAGGAGGTGGCGGAGGAATGCGAGAGTCGCCTTTAGGTGGGCAATCCGAGAGTTTATGTCCAAGTCTGCGACAATCCGTACAAAACAACGGCAAATCCTCATAGACAATAGATTGCAATATTAATCTACCTTTGGCTTGTAGGTATATCCTTTGCGGCAAATCTTGAGATACGTCTAACTCGACACACACCCGTGCCACCGAGGGACGCAAGCCTTGCGAGGTGGCTGCATCCAGTTTAATGGGCAGACCGATAGTGCGAACAATTTCGAACAAAGCATCCTGCTGATGAAGATGAATTGGTAATGCAGGCATAGCTACCCAAACCGGCACAATGGGGACATCCGAAGATGGATCAAAATCGACCGTCCACTTTGTAACTCTCATGTGGCAACCCGAAATAAGCCATGAACGCCGATAAAACAGCGCAAATAATCCGCTTCATTGCTAAAAGTCATCAAGATATGTGATTGATCGATGAGGGTGATCCATAGATCCTGATGAAAACCGATCTTTTCAAAAACTTCACGTATAACCTTTAATGGGGGACGGCCATACCAGAATGTACCAACGAGACAATGACGAAAAGGAGCAGCCAATGCGTCGATTTCTGAGTCGAGAAACGAAACCAAAGGGATGCCTTTGTAGCGGGTGGCCGTTTTCGGTGATATGGATACCGGAGTGACAGGTTTTCCGGCCACTACTGCGGCGAAAGTTGGAGCAGTGGCCATCGTTTGTTGCGGAAAAAGAAAAAGAACGTAGCTTTAAATGGGTAATGATCAGCAAACTGGAGGGAGAAATCGATCGCCGGAGAAATAGAGGTTGTTCGGAGAACCAGGCATCAGCGGCGGCGGCTGCTGCCGCCGCAGGAATTTTCGCCAGAGCGCTGCATCTCTGTATGTATATGTTTGTATATATATCATTTATATATTCTATGGCCACATATATATATATATATATATATATATCTATGGCCACATATATATATATATATATGTATATATGCCTAGATCCGTACATATACATATAGATTTGTACACCGATATATATACCCACCTCTTATTCATAATCTGTCCATATCTTAGATCTTGTTGTTGCACCTTAAAATCTACACATAGATGACCCTCTTTGGGATAAATGTAGGCTTAGGTCTTTGAAATTCATGATGTATCAATGAGATATCCGGAGTCGCATACTCTTCTATACAATCTTTTAAGTTGACTTTTCATCGCATTGTGACCCCTCAAGCTATTTGTTACATGGCAGTCCTCCCTTTATACTACACACGTACACATATTCTTATATATATATATATATATATGTGTGTGTGTGTGTGTGTGTGTGTGTATGTATATGTATATATCCCAATGCTCACACAAACGTGTCATGTGACCAATCCTCCGCCAAGTTAAGTTCCTTTGGCCTTACCTAAAAATGGTACCCAACGGCCATATTGGGGATGGATGAAGAGATTTCTTACATTATTAAGGGCTTAATTAGGTCCATCTTCTGGAGTTTGTAAAAGGAACCTTATCCTTAGAACCCTTTGGCCGAAAGTATTAGTGGGTATGTAATTCAATTGAATCTTACCCATGCCTCCATTTCCTTTTCTTTATATACTATGTATGTGTTTACATATTAACATAGGTTTTTCTCTCACGCACATTTCCTATGGACCATACTCCATTAAACCCCTTATCATTGGTTAGTCCATCCCGTGGTATATATATGTGTATCCTGATGTATGTACGTACCTTATGTATGTGGCGCCAAACTTCTCATTTAAAGTTGCCAAGAAAATACTTCTTTTATTAGTCCCCAATTCTTAGGTCAACAACTTGACACTCTTATGTAAATTTCTAATTAGCCCTCTTGCTTCATGTTTTGCGCTTTGGGGAGTATGCCAATTCCCTTAAATCTTAAACAATCAGAGATAAAGCCGATGATATCTTCCTTTCGAGGTCTCATTCTCTTGCCTTGCTTCACCCTAACCCTAGCTGCCGTACTAATTTTGGGCAGGGTACAACATTCTAACCCACTTAAAATAAGTTTCGTCCTCGAAATTGGGGATAGTGGGGCCTACGCTTTCATGTTTCTCCCGGTCCTTATACAACTTTTAGTTGTTTGCCCTGTCCATTTATTGTTGTCTATGTAGAATCTTTTCTCATGGTTCCTTATCATATTCCTTTAGGACTCATTCTTACTTGGAATAAGTAAGACAAAACGCAGGTACTTTATTTATGAGATTTCAATGTATCTGTCAGTAGTTTAGGTGTTCCGAGATCCTTGGATGCATCATCCTTCCATCTAGGCTGGCGCTTCTGTTCATCTTATGCGTGGCTTCATAAAGATATGGCTGCCACCTTCTATCCTCCCTCTTCCTATGCCTATTCAACCTCCTTCGTTCTTCCATCACCCGGATATCGTGCTCCACTTTATAGCAGTCTCTTATCAGTTCATCGAAAGTATTTGAGTGCACTTTGCCTAATCTAGCTCTAATCTGAGGGTTCATACCACGTACGAATTTAGTTACCTTCCACTGTTCATCCTCCATAATCAAGGGAGCATATCATCCTAGGATAGTGAACTGACGAACATATTCTGATATTGTGGTGCCCGGTTCTTGTCTTACTGTATCGAACTCTTCAATCCTTTCAATCACTAGCTCCAATGAGACGTAAGCTCCACAGAATTCTTCTAAGAATCTCGCCCAGGTTATGGGTCGAGACAGTGACTGGACCTTCTTTCTCCACCATTGACTGGCTTTACCAATCAGAAATGGCCGAACAATTAGGGCTTTCATTTCATTTGGTGCCCGAACTCTAACAAGATGGTCCTCAACCTCGTCCAACCGTTTTTCAGCTTCCTCTGGTTCGGATTCCCCGCCAAACGTTGGAATTTGCGCTTTAGCCAATTGCCGATAATAGAATCACATACTTCCCGGAGGTGATAGTGACGACGTCCATGTACCGGTTTGTGGGGTCATCTGCACCACACAGCGTCGATTTTATTTGCGGTCATACCACAATAAGTGACACTATTTAACTTATAGACGAAAGTTCTCGGTGATATGTAGACAGATATGATACGGTCCGAAGTAAAAGACCGTAACCAAGGGTTTTGTCATCAACCGAAACCCTAACTTTTCTAGTCGAGGTCATCTTAGTCTAAGGTCAATTCTCATCTAAGATCAGAACTTAGATCTAAGATCAAACTTAGTTGACTACAGTCATAACTTAGTTCTATATTCTGCCTGGATCTGGAGCCTTAGCTCTGATACCACCTGTGGCGCCCCGCACCCCGGCCTCACCGAAGTCGGTGCACCCGCCGTACTTCACTAAGGAGAGTACTAGGCGTCGTCCATATGTGTCATGATCCATGATATAAATGCATGGATTTTCGCGCTTACACATAAATAAGTAAGCGAAACCGTGGCAGAATTTTAAAACTTCAAATTAAAAACATCCTCACGACCATTCAAAGTTTACTGCCCAGATCAAATGTATCGAAAGTGACAAAAGCAAATGTTTTTCCATCCCAAATACATAATTCAGTCATCAATCAGAGCTAATCCGTCCATCCTTCACTGCACTCACGTGTAGGGAACCCTAGGTTCATCCTCAATCCACTCTACTTTGTCCCCTGCAACTTCTGGGAGAAAAAACAGGGGGTGAGTGAAAAGTCACCAGCAAGTATAGTATAATAATTGAGGATTAAATGGAAAGTGCGTACAAGAACCGAACCCCAAAAAAATTCGGTTTAGAAGCATACATGTCCTCCATCCAATACTCGATAGGGATCATCACTTAATGCATCAAGATCATAACTTAAACAAAATCATTACTTAATATAGAACATAACAATAAAAGACTGTAACTCGCATCAATTCATAACATAACAAGAATCATAACTTAAGGAAGTCATTCTTAGGATCTGCAAGGTCATCACAACTTAGTCTAAGTATCATGTGTCACTACATAATGACTCTGTAAACGTGACTTGCATGCATATGTACGTGTGATGCATCATGATAGAAATGAGAATATGACTTTTCACGCTTTTCTTTCAAATCATCATCGTCATAAAACAATAGAGTGTTCAAATCTATCTTCCCGGATTTGAGGCGGTAACGTCTCACCTTCAAATCTATTATTCCCAGATTCGGAACGGTAACGTCATCTTCTTATCGAGGTCTATTCTCTCCGGGCCCGAACGGTCATCATTAGGTCTATTCTTCTCCGGGCCTAAACGGTCATACCATTAGATCAATTAACCTGGATCTGGGCAGGTTCTTACTGGCCAAGTTCATACTCACACATGGTACCAGTGGGAAGCGTTCTTTTAAAAACAAAAATCATCTTTTTGAAAACACTTTTCATCTTTATTTCACATAAAATCAATGCCGTAAATCATGTAAGAGACGGTGATGCAATGCGTGACATGTAGTATGCAAACCATGGCATAATGCGTTACATATACATATAGGTACATCTCGTCGCTATGCTGGAAAATTTCCAGCTTAGTGGCGTCGACTTCTCCTTAGTTATTTTCTATTAAAATAATCATTTTAAACCAAGTGGTTAGCATGTACTCCTTCATATATGTCGTAAGTGATTGCCATGAAAGTTTTACGGAATTACGACATCGATAAGGGGATCATTTATTCTTTTTCATAAAGCGGGTACAAACTGAATTCTGGAATGACTAATTTCACTATAAAATTTATTGTGACCAATCCTTAAGTCCTTTTTCGATAATTCCAACTTTCAAGCTTAATAAACTCATTGGACCAGCATCTTACCGAAATTTGGCCCAATTGCATTTTTCTAAGGTCCCATTCCAGATCATGCCACATGCCGTACTAATTTTGTCAGCCCAGCGAATTCCAGCCTGACCCATTTTACTAGAAAATTCATTAAAAATAAACCGTAACCCATTTGGTCGAAATTTCAACTCTCACCTTTACTTAATTAATAGGGTTAGTGTCACACCGAAAATTGGCTAATTTGTATGCTTCTAAGGTCCATTTCTAGGATGCTCAACGAGTTACATAAATTCTGTCCAGTAAAGTATTCTCAACAGGACCGACTTTACTCAGAAATTTATTAAAAATAAACCGTAGCTCCTTTTAACAAAATTCTAACTCTCACATCTAATATACACATATAGCTAATGACATACCAAAAATCAACTAAATTGAAAGTTGTTAAGGTCCCTTTTCAGGTCTCACCAAACAGCCCAAATTTCTGTCTTGTTCCACTAAATTCCCTAGTTTGTCATATTTCCTTCCCAAATGACCTTAACTTGTATTTTTGTCATAAACACTTAAATAAGCATCAAACTTACTCTTTTTATAGGAAATTTACAGGCTCAACATACTTCAAACATCACATGAAAACCCTTTACCAAACCGTTTATTCACCACATACAACATCCTTTGGCTAAGCACACAATATTCTCACTAGAATAATAATAGCAATGGTTCCAACAGCCTCTTTTCGGTGCATACAAGGCAAAATGATATATCCAAATATATGCTAAGCTTAACACACACAAGAGCTTAATCTTTTCTCCACCTTACCACTTAGGGTGTAAGTTTTTCATACAAAATCACCCTTATTCCCTTAAACTCCTCAACCGTATACCCCATCCATGAAAAAGAAAGAATCTTTAGCATGATTATCTTAGGTTAACACATAATGGTGCATAAATGTAACAAAGATTCCACCTTTAAACAAAACTCACACCTACACGCCATTTTAGCCCCTTGGCCGAAGGTTTTTGCATCAAAACTTAGCATAGTACAACTAGGATTAAATCTTAAGTATATCTAGCCATTCATGCAATCACTCTCACATTCAAGCCACAAAGAGTATAGTGTACTTGCCTTTGTAGTCTTTGGATCTTGCTTGGGCTTGTTGACACAAGAAGCACTTCCTCCTTTCTTTTCCTATCACACACGATATAAGGCCTTTGTTAGCCATTCTTTAGATTATGTAATATAACTTAGAGGAGGAAGGGAGGGTCTTACCATTTGCACCTTGGATGGATGGAGAACAATCTACTCTTACTATGGCACTATCTTGGTTTAGTGTTTTTGAAATCCTTCGCCTAAGTCATGGGGTTTACGGTTTTGGTCACTAGAGTGATGCCATGTAAACCTTGTAACTTTCTAAGGATTGTGAAGGGGGTCTTACCTAGATAACCTTGAGGTTGAAGAAGACTTGGACTCCTCCTAGCCCTTATTCCCGCCGGTTCTTGGAGAGGAGAGGAAGGATCATCTTTTTATTTGAAATGACTTCTTTGAGTATCTTTTATTTAAGTGTGTAGGAGAGGACTTTTCTTGTATCAAGGAAGGAATTAAATCCCTTCGTTTAGTGAGGCAGCCGGCGGTTTTCCATGGGAAGAGGGAAAGACCCTCTTTAAATTACAATCATTATGCACCCTAACCATAATGCTCATTTAAGGTCTTTTGCTAGTCTTGAATGTAATGGTTTATCCCCCTAAGGCCTTATGGCCGGATCACACATATACATTCCATGTATATACATTTCGCATGTATGTATATGTTTGTATATATATATATATATATATATATATATATATATTTATCTATCTTATATCTTCATCATTTAAGGGTAATTTTCATAAACACAATTCATCTTGCTTCACCTTTATACATCTGGCCGATATATATATACATGTACATATACTCCACCTATATTTCTCATAATTCTTATCCATAAGTGTCTAGCTATATATATATATATATATATATATATATATATATATATATATATCCGTATATGTGTATATATATCTATATTTTCCTTTAAAATAAGCCATAACCTTATAAGAAATACATATTATACCCGAAAATGCTAAGTGGATGCGTATACACCCATATACGGATATATTTAACCGTATAGGTGTGTATATGAATACATATAACGTGCTCCTCCAAAAATCACTCTATGGCCACACACACACACATATATTTTTTTTATAAGAAATTTATTTATTCATGCAATGCCTCACTTGTGGCGGAGGAAAACCATATTACATTATCAAAGTACTCGAAATAATGAAACAACGAAACAATAATGACATATCTCCAGTCATATATGATATGCCGCATTAAAACCTTGCCAAGAAAAACCACCCTTGTGGATAAAACCTTGGCGAAGGAAAAAGCGTACATATTTATATGACTGTCATTGATATGATGAGAATATATTCTGTGGTACAAATCCATGAATGTCGCTGGCATAAACAGTAAAGTGCTGACGGAGCTAATGTGGCCGCTTCCTTGTCTTGAAATATACTTGAGAATCCCAACCTCAGAAGACGTCCAGAGCAAAAATTGATTAATGTAAGTATAGAATTGAGCAATCAAAGACTGACAGAGCAAGCACATACCGGGGCCACCTTGGCAGTTGAAGTGCCAAGGTGACAAGGAAGAAATAAAAGCCAGTGCCTGCCACATCATTAGGGCCGAAAATGCTGTGTCTACACCCGGATTAACATTTGCCATTGTGGTTTGAAACTCGCATAAGCAGGAATAGGACATAATAAATCATTAGTGTCCAAATGAAGAGAAATTAACCAAGGATGAAAATGCGTACCCGAGCCGCCTTGACCAAGAGGCCAAGGCGACAATGATAAGATATCCGCAATTAGAAGCCCGAGAAAAGCAAGCCGCACGCAACGATGATCCCCGACATTTAGTTTGGCCATCCTCAATAAGTAAGAATATAGGTGATGATATATCCAAAGTGTGCGCATGAGACAAAAAGGCACGTTATACATGAATATGATAAAGTATGAAACATAGAGTAATGGTTGGTTGACCATACCGAGCCTGCCTGTTACTCGAAGATAACAGGCAGTAGAAGGGATTTCTGGCCAATCCTTATGGAAGACTGTAGTCATGGCACGCGCAAATTGACAGAAGTAAGATCCAGTGCAACCGCCGCACGGACTAACAAGGGTAGAGTGCTCGATGTAAACCGCTCCGTGCATGGATATGCCATTGCATGCTGCGCTAAATAATGTGCTGGGAGGTTTGCCTCGCGATAAATGTGATAACAAGGGAGACGATGCATATGAACAAGAGAGTGTAGCCGCTGTAGATGTGGATCACCATGAACAGTTGTTGGCCGAGTCAATCGATCGATCAACTGGGAACAGTCAGATTCCAGTATGATGGGCCGGTATAGTGGTAAAAAATAGAGGAGTCCAAAAACTGCTACTTGAATCTCTGCTAGTAAAGGTGGGCTTAAAGGAAGGCGAAAGGAAATCGCACCAATGCAGGACCCCCTGTGATCTCGTATTAGTGCTTCGCCAGCTGCGTAATTACGACCCACAGCTGCATCAACATTTAATTTCAATCTTCCTGTCGGTGGCGTGAACCATCGAACAATAATCGGACGAGTAGGCCGAACTACCGGTAGCCAACTAAATACTTGTCGTGATGTAGCAGACAACTTAGTGCCTGCAATCTTTTTGTGCCACAAAGAAATCTCATATTGTACAGAAAATCTAATGGAAGACGCTGTGAGATGAGCGCTTCCACCATAGACCAGAGAGGTATAAGAACACAAGATACGATGTACAATTATCGCTGGGATGATGATTTTATAAACTCCAATAAGTGTGGAAAGGGACGAGCGATACCACCACGAAAGAAGATATTGACGAAGCTGTATGGATGTGGGAAGAGGACAATGCAACTCACTGGCAAAATAGCACCAAATCGAACGCACAGAAGGACAGTATAAAAACACATGATCCACCGTAGCCGACTCATTCTTGCAGAAGGGACATTGTGTTGGTCGAGCTTGTATGTAGGAACCAATATAATCCTCAAAGGGCAAAGCAGAATTAAAAATACGCCATAAGAACAACCTTATGGCCGGAGAATGATGTTTCGACCAGATAAATGAGGCAGAAAGCAACTTTGGAGTCGCAGGTCGACATATCTCATAAGCACTTTTTATGGAGAATTCTCCCAGCTGGTTCGGCACCCAAGAGAATCGGTCATCCTGCCGATCAGTGTGTATTAAGCAAAAGGAATGAATCCGACAAATAATTTTCCAAATAGGAGAGTCTGGCAAGCGAGGGAAAATAATCATGACGATGACCATATTTTGCATGCATGTATCTGCTCCATAGAGTAGAATTCTGATGATATGACCACCAGATGCGGCAATAGAAAGCATGTTGTAAACTATTTAAATCGCGAAGTCCTATTCCCCCCTCTGCCTGCGGTTTAGAAAGCTTAGACCAAGAGACCCAATGATGTCTAGGACCCCAATAAAAAGTGGTCATCTTACGATGAATGATCTTAATAACCGATTTTGGTATGCCTCCGCCTGCCATAATGTGAATAGGTAATGCAGCGATGACTGATTGAAGCAAGACTAGCTGTCCAGCTGTAGCTAATAATTTGGAGCTCCACCCTTGAAGCCTATCATTAATATGTTGAAGTAACGTAACACAGTGATGAGAACGTGGAATGCCTTTATGCAAATAAGAGCCAAGATAACGGAATGGGAGACTGGAAAGACGCATACCCAGAATATTCGCAAATGTCTGCCGTTGATGAGACGTAATACTAGGAGAAGGAATAATACTGCTTTTCTGAAAGTTAACTTTTTGACCAGAAGCAGCTTCATATTGTGTAAGAAATATACAGAAACGTTGGAGATTCCGCTGAGTGCCTCGAAGGAATATCAGCAAGTCGTCTGCATATGCTAAATGTGTAATGGTAAATGGAATACGACCCAATCGAAAAGGCTGCAAATCTCCTGCTGCCGTCAATGCCTTCAATCCCCTGCTAAAGCCCTCTGCTGCTAGAATAAATAATAAAGGAGACAATGGATCACCTTGTTTAACCCCCCGCTGTGGCCGAAAGTATGAAGAAGGTTGTCCATTAATTAGCACCGCTAAAGTTGTAGCCCGCAAGTGATTCAAAATTATTCGAGTGAAGAATCTCGAGAAACCAAATGCTTGGAATACTAGCTCCAAATACTCCCAGCTAACTCTATCAAAGGCCTTCATCATATCTAATTTGAGGCATAACTGTGAGCCACCTCTTTCAAGCATATGGATAATTTCACGAGCTAGTAACACCTGTGTAGAAATATCAGTACCTGGCAAGAAGCCTGTTTGCTATGGAGAGATAAGTCGTGGCAATAATTTACACAGGCGGCTAGCAACAATTCTGGTACAGATTTTACTAATAAAATTAGTAAGGCATATGGGACGATAATCACTGAAAGTAACAGGAGCAGATTTCTTTGGAATCAAAGTGATTAAAGCGCTAGCCATAACTCGAGGCTGGGGCATGCCGAGGAAGAATTCCTGTACTGCTAAAATCACATCCTTATGAATGATGGACCAACATGATCTATAAAAATTTCCATCAAAACCATCCGGTCCTGCTGCACTATGGGGGGTCCAAGTGCCAAACTGCATCCTTTATCTCATCTGGTAATGGCAGCTGCGTTAGGGCGGAGTTATCCTCCGCAGAAAACAAGTTGTGGAATATGTCGAATAATTTGCTCACAGTTGACAGCAGGTTCATGCGCAAATAATGCTGTATAAAATGACACTGCTTCGGCACTGATATCTTCATGGGTTGTATAAATCGTGTCATCTGCTGTTTGAATTTGTTGGATTCGAAGATGTAATCGGCGGCCCTTAACAATAGTATGATAATATCGAGTGTTTGCATCTCCCTCCTTTAACCATCTAACTCTCGCCTTTTGCTTCCAAAAATGCATCTCATAAGAAGAAGCCTGAAGATATTCTGCTTTAGCACGACTATAGTCTATCCGATTTGTCTCTGTGGGGTGCGTTTCCCAGCGTTCTTCTGCACGAGCAAGGAGAACTTCAGCCTGCTGTACTTTAGAGAAAATATTTCCAAATATATCTTTATTCCATTGTTGTACATCCTTTTTGAACTTAGATAACTTTGTATAAAAGCCATGCATACCACCCGATGTTGGATATGAAGCCCATGCTTCTGGCATGTAAGTATAGAAATCCGGGTGTAGAAGCCAAGAATCCAAAAAGCGGAACGATCGATGAGAAGAGGCTTCAACTGTTCGGCATTTGAGCACAACGGGGTATGATCTGAAGAAATTTTCGGAAGATGTGTAAGCTGTAGATCTTCAAATTTGTCATGGAATTCAGTATTCAGAAATAGCCAATCTAGGGGTCGACGAACCCGTCCAAGGCCACGACCATCTGACCAGGTGAATCTAGAGCCCTGAAATGGCGGCGACATCAACGCACATGAATCGATACAATCATTAAAGTCCTGTAAAACTGATAAGGATGGTCGCGAACGGCCGTCATGATCAGATAAAGATCGGAAGGTATTAAAATCTCCACCGAGAACCCAAGGTAATGTTGTATTCGCAGAGAAAGCGCATAATGAAGTCCACAGAGATCGACGTAGAGATGGAGTATGATTGCCATATACTGCCGACAAAACAAATGTATACTGTAGGGGCCTATATGTGAAAGTAAATGTACCACCTGTGCTTCATCCTGTACTGTGATGAGGTCAAAATGAGAGTCACGCCAGAAAAACCAAATGCGCTCAGAATGAGAGGCATATGAATTAGAGAAACCAAACTCCAAAGCATAACGGGGAGATATCTACTGATGCATGTTTAGGTTCTATGATAACAAGTATGTTCAATCGATGCTCATGTGTTAATTGATGCAAGTCGTGGTTTTGAGGTCCGCAAACCTCTGATATTCCAAATTAAAAAATTCATTGTAAAAGTGAAGAGTCACTTCCCTGAATCGCATGTGATGCACTGCGCGTAGAATGGACGATGGCGGTAGAGGAGGAAGATCCTTCTTAGTTCGACGTTTTCTACGAGGAACCACCGGTATAAATTCTTCTGTTGAATCTTGTAAATGCGAAAATTAAAGTGTCGGTATCAGGAGAGGGAGGGATTAGTTGGATGCGACAGGCAACCTCTTCTGGAACAACTGGTATCTCTTGATTATGGATCTCTGGGTAAATCATTGTCGGACGAATGGCCAACATCACATGTGCAAAATTATCCAGCTGAGGGTCTATAGGCTCTCCGATTTGCTCTGCGGGTGGCGCTGCAATCGGGGGTGGGGATCCTGGTGGAACTGGTGAATCTGCAAGTGAGGTCAGACGTAGGCTGGTGCGTGTCGGGCACAGCCACTGGTTGGTTCGAAGGAGCAGCTGGACGATTTTTCACTGGTGTCCAGCGCTGGGCTTGAGGCCGTTTCGGAGGAGGCGGTGGTGGTGGTGGAATCGATGGCATTTGTTGCGGTTGACATGATGTGATCGCGTGGCCCAACCGACGACAAGAAGTACAAAACAATGGTAAGTCTTCATAGATTATGTTTTTAGAATATATCGTCCCTTCGCTTGAAGATAAATCTTTTGTGGTAAGTCCTTCGAAACATCGACTTCTAAACAAACTCGTGCAACCGAAGTTCGTAAGCAATCCATTGTTGCAACATCAAGTTTAAGGGGAAGACCTATTGGCTTGACAATATCAAATAAAGCCTCCTTTCGATGAAGATGGGCAGGAAGACCAGGGAAAAGCAACCCAAATCGGCACTATCGGTACATCCGTAGAGGGATCAAAATCAACTGTCCATTTTGTTGATTCGCATATGACAGCCAGAAATAAGCCAGGAACGTCGATAAAAACATCGTAAATAGTCTGCTTCATTGCTAAAATTTAACAAGATATGTGCCTGATCAATTAGAGTGATACGAAGATCCTGATGAAAACCAATTTTCTCAAATACATCTCTAATCACCTTCAATGGTGGTCTCCCATACCAGAATGTACCCACTGAGGAATATTTGAATGGAGCAGCCAGTTCATCAATCTCAGAATCTGAAAAGGAGATTAAACGGAATACCTTTGTAACATGAAACCGTTTGGGTGATATGTTGATGGACTGAGCCGACGAGCCGCCAGAGCCGGTGACCACGTCCGCAAATGTCGGCGCCGAGGATGTCATCCCCGATTGAATAGCCAACGATCGAACGAAAAAACTTAAACAGCGAATTCGGTAATGGAGATAATCAATATTTTACCGGAAATTCGAGAGCAGTTCCGGTAGGAAGCGGCGGCGGCTGAAGCCGCATTCAGCGCCGATGGAGATCGCCTGCGCCAGAGAGAAACTTTTTGTGTCTATTAATAAATCACACACATATATAATATATACACTATATATATATATACACATATATATATATATATACATATATATATATATACACATATATACACATATGTATATATATATATACACATATATATATACATAGTACATATGTATATATATATACATATGTATATACATATACATATGTATATACATATACATATGTATATATATATACATATGTATATATATATACATATATATATATATACATATGTATATATATATACATATGTATATATATATATATACATATATATATATACATATCTTGCAAACATCGCTTAGAACATCATGTTTAAAATCTTTATTAACATAAATTTTGCTGCTTGACAATCAGTTTTTATAATAAACTTTTGATTATATAAATCGTCTGAAATTTAAGAAACACATTTCACAATAGCAAGAATTTCTTTGCTATAGTAGCATAATTCTTGACTATTAGTCCATTTTCCTGAATGAAATCTAACAAGATATTCTTGTTTCTTCAATAGGTGAAATTTGTTTTAGAATACCTCCATATCCTATATCTGAGCATCTGTTTCTATAATCTTTTCCCAATTTGGGTTTGCTAACATCAAACAAGGCAAATAGTTACCTTTTGCTTAATTACCTGAACTGCTTTAGTATGATCTTCAGTCCATGGTTTAACATTTTTCTTCAACTGTCATATAATATAGCAGTATCTTCTGCCAAGTTCTTATATAAGGAGGAAATATAATTAAACTTCCCAAAAATCTTTGTAATTGTGTTTTATCCAGAATATTATCTGGAAATTTAGAAGCAAATTCTATACTTCTATTTATAGGGATGATTTTCCCTTTTCTATATTATGTCCTAAAAATCTTATTTTTGTCTGAAATAATAACATTTTAGGTCTAGAAATAACTAAACCATTTTGAATAATTATTTTTTTTAAATATATTCAAATGTTTAAAATGTATTTCAATATTCTTAGAAAATACTAAGATATCATCTATATAGACTATAATAAAATCACTATGAGGAATAAAAATATCATTCATAATATTCTGAAATTTAGAAGGGTGCATTTTTCAATCCAAATGGCATTACATTCCATTCATAATGTCCTATTGGAACAGTAAAAGCTGTTTTGTATGTATCAGATTCATTTATTTGAATCTGCCAATATCCTGATTTTAAATCAAATTTAGAAAAAATAAGTGCTTCATTTAGCCTATCCAATAATCTTCTTATTCGGTATAGGATACCTAATCCATTTTAAAACCTATATTTAAAGGTTATAGTTTATTACTAATCTTGGAACCCCTCTCTCTTGTTCTGAATGCTTATTTACATAAAAAGCAGTACAAGACCAAGATGATTTTGAGGGCTTAATTAATTTTTTATCTATTAAAGAAGATATTTCTTTCTACATAATTCTAAATATTCAGAATTCATTTGACAAGGTCTTGCCTTTGTCGGAATTGTTTTTTCATCAAACTCCTCTTCATATGGAAGAGAAACTATATGTTTTTTTCCTATCCCAAAAAGCATTAGGATGATCATTACATATGTGTAATGAAAACTCATTCTGCAATAGTTTGATTTTATCCTGTAATTTAGGATTTTGTAATTTTTCTTCTATAGTTAATATTGTAATTTCTTGTTTTAAGAAATTTATTTGATTTTCTTTTGCTTTTACAGATTCTGTATTGTTAAAGGTTCTGTAAAATTATTTATAAACATTGTTAAAGGTTCTGCAATAAATTTAAAAGTAATGTCTTTTTCCTT